>AP025041.1:7740038-7758618 GCA_036186865.1 Eustoma russellianum | reverse complement strand
TTTCAATTTGTTTATTTAGGTTTAAATTAAGGCGAAAAATAATTTTGGTACTTAAAATTAGTCCTCGTGGGATCGACAACCCTCTTGCCTGCTACGCTACAATTGTACCTAGTGCACTTGCTAGTTAGTGGTTAAGAAATTACACATCAATTACTCATCATTTCCCATACAATAATTACAATTGCAGGAGATTCACCACAATCTGTGTTCCAAAGCCCAAGCCAAACCGGCCATAACCTAAAAGTTTTTAATCTTAGAAGATGACAAAACAGTAACTCATGTAGTGAAAAGTGCACACATAAAATATCGTCTCTTAAAACTTAAAATCATTCCGCTGGCATGCCAATGGGACCGAATCACCCCCTAAATCTTAAAAATCCAATACTGACCTTGTACTTTTCGATCACACACAATCATAACCGAAAATTAGCATATATATCAATATCACTCCAGCAAAATAGTAGACTTCCATTCATGTTCCTTAAACATCAACGTGTTCTTCTATAGACAATATGATAATGAAAGGGTCATCAAACTATGTTCGGTAATTAAGAAAGTTATAACATCATAAATCACTATCATGTTACGTACCATAGATGACTTGGGCAAAACATCTATGGGGTTTTAGATCAAGCCCTGGTACATACTCGTGACAATTGAAAGCAGTGACTTCTTTACATTTTCAAACATTTGAATTTCTTTAGCATACTATGACGCTAATGAAATTCATCTATGATATTTGAAAAGAATTATAGAGACTCAACATTTACGACAAATAAATATTTTTCCCATGTCCTCCACAACTTACCAATAAAACATACATACAACTATACTCATTAATATCCCAACGGAAGCAAAATCTATCGCTAGGGTCTGGTGAGGATGAGAGGAAGACAAACAATACATCCATTCCAAAGAATAGAGAATTTGCTTCTAGTGAGACCCTTGCCTTTATATATACCTGCATAGATGACACAACAATAAGAAACAACGTTGTTGGCGAATTCTGCAAACAATATCAATCTTGGCTGTATAAATACACCAAGGTTGAAGGGGAGTGTTGAAGAATTGTCTGCAGAAATAATCAAAGTAACTAGCCGAGCTAAGGTACCTAGCTGAAGTGAACAGAAACAACCAGTGACTAGCTTAGCTAAGGTGCTTGGCTGAAGTAAAGGCAGAAGTAAAGGAGTACCGAGCTGAGGTGACATACCGAGGTGAGGATCAAAGATGAGCAGGGAAAAGATAAAGGAGAGCTGAGGTGTTAAGCGGAACTGAGGCAGAAGTAAAAGAAATGTCGAACCGAGGTGTCTAGCCGAGGTAAGGTTAGAAGAAGTAAGCGAGCTGAGATGAAGTGTCGAGCTAAAACATGCAGTGCCGTGACAAGATGCAGTGCCTAGGTGAAACGATGCAATGCCGAGGTGATGAAGTAGCGGAAGTGATAAAGTAGCGGAGCTGAGGGAAAGAAGGTCAAGCCAAGATGACGAAGTAAAGGCACACATCAATAATGAGATGCTGAGCTGAGGAGACGAGGTGAAGGCAAATGAACTAAACAGATGTGCTAAGCTGTACTGAGCACAATAGAACAGAACAAAGAGACAGCAACAAGAGACTGCACTGTCGAGCTAAAACACTTAGAAAAATACAAGAATCTCAGAGGCAGCACTAAAGAGATAATGAGAAAAGGCACAATCCAGAAAATACAACAAAAGCAGAGCTCGTGTATTTATACCAATATACTGTACATTCACTAGCTCAGTGGATTAAACAAATGTAAATAGAATATAGCCGTTATTATAGCCGTTGGTGGGTTGAGGTTTCTTACCTGTCACAACCCTTATAAAAAAGGCAAACACTTGTACATTTGAAGTTGAAGTTCTACAGAAGAACTTAAAGTCTAAATAAAATTTTATACTATTCAGCCTCCAAAGTCTACTCTTTTATTTTATAATTTATTCTTCCATATTTTACAATGTGTGATATCTTAAAATGTTCTGAACACTTGCTTCTGCTCGCTCATGAGAAATCTAACAAACACCTCTATAAGAAGCATGCTCTGTAATATGAAACAAGCTCACCTTTGATGATACTTTTGTGAAATGAAATGAAAGTATCCTAAGGAAATTGCATATAGTAGGGGGAGCATAAGATGCATTTATTAAGGGGGAGCTTATTGTGAAATCATCAAAAAGAGGGAGATTGTTGGTGTCAAAATTGGTTTTGATGATTTGCACAAAAAGAGAAGTTTCAAAATCAAAAGTTTCTGGAACTTCACATGCAAATTAGGCATGTTACTCCTTAAGAAAATACTTCTAAGGAAATGCTCTGCTGAGCAATCAAATGCTTTATAGAGCGCTCGATGTTGTAATAAGAAAATATGTCTTTAAACAGAAAGTTTCAAACATGGCCAAATAGCGCTCTATCAGGTAAGGAAAATAAGACATTCTTAGACAGAGAGTTTCGAACGCTTTATCGAGCGCTGCATCCATAAGTTATAAATTAAGCTTTTGGACAGAAAGTTTCAAACATGGCCAAATAGCGCTCTATCAGGAAAGAGAAATGAGATACTCTCAGACAGAGAGTTTCGAACGCTACATCGAGCGCTGCATCCATTTCTGATGCACGAATGGAAGGTCACAAATAGTACACTTTTTCTCTCTCTTGCACTTTTTGATTGACAAAAAGTACTTTTTATTTTTTCCATGAAATCATGACTTTTGTGGATACTTTTCAAAATGCAAATCCAAGGTAGGTGGGAATATCCTTCTATTATTGGCTTAAAATGCAAGACTTCCTCAAGAAGTTTTGACTTCTTCCAAGAAGCAATTTCAAAAATAATGAGGTGTCAACATACCATTGGATGTCTTCTCCCAATCTTCCCTCTCTCTCTCCTTCTCCTCCAACGGTTAGAAGCTCTTCCTTTAAGGCTTTGAAGACTCCATTTTTGAAGACTAACTTTCTACCTCAAGCTCTCAAGTCTTCATTTGTATTTTGCTCTCAAAATCATTGTAAAATTACTTTATTGTTGAGAGTGTGTGATTGTAAAAGAGAAGAGGTCTTCTTCTAAGTGAGGATTGTGAGGAGCAAGATCTAGATTGTTGGTTAAGAAGCACATGAGCTTCTTGTTGGGCGAAACTCAAGCTTCCAAGAGCTAGTGATGGTGTTGGAGCAACATCATTCTCCATAGAAGGTTTCTTTGGTAAAGAGAAGATCTTAAGGAGGCTAGGCTTCAAGGAGGTTGAGTGTTCATTGTTGAAAGTCAAGCTTCCAAGAGCTAGTTGATGGTGTAGGAGCTACATCATACTCCATAGAAGGTTTCTTTAGTATAAAGAATATCTTAAGGAGGCTGTGCTTCAAAGAGGTTGAGTTTTTCGTGTTCTTGAGCTAGGTTTGCTAAACCTAGCTTGTTCTTGTATTTTTATTTGATTGTTGTTTCCCCCAAAGAGAAATAACAATCCCCTTGTTCAAAAATCCTTTTTGTTCAAAGCAAGAAGGTAGAGGAGTAGAGTCTTTGACTTGAACCTCTATAAATTTGGTGTTCTTTCATTTCCGCAAATTATTTCTTTCAAAGAACACATCAAGTATTGGTTTAGACACTCCCATTGCAAAAAGATTTGAAAAATAACCATACTTGTATAAACACACTATTCAACCCCCTTCTAGTGTGTTTCACAGACCTAAGAGATGTATTGCGATCAGATATGTTAACCGGAATTAAAATCCTAAAGGCAATCATACGCATATAAGAAACTATACCTGAAAGTGCAAAACGCTAAATTTACGTAGTTCAGTCAATAGAATTTACACATTTAAGCTAAAACAAAAAAATATTCCCTATGACAAAACTATCGTCATTGTCGACTTTTTAATATAATGTAAAAATACCAAGTTAAATAGTTTTATATATTACGTTAAAAAATCAATCATGACATTATTTTGAAAACAAAAAAAAAGAAGTATATTATTGTGGAAGATATTCACCCCGAAAGAAAAATAAATAAATCAAGAGCCAATAAACAATGCACGGGTTAGGATCAACTCCATACTTGAGGTGATAATGTCGCCAACTAATTCTTCCTTCTCATTGATTTAAGAATGTTCCCACCATAGATGGACACTATCAATTAGGAAGATGAAGCTTATTAATCACCGAAATTTTTGTTTGGTGTCCTATTCCGCTCTTTAACAACCCATCGTCCTTGCGTGTGTACGTGGGTGTCATGAATGTGTTAACTTTTTATTTATGTATTTTTATTTTGGAATTTTTACAATAGTTGTCCTTTTCTTGTGGGTGTCATGAATGTGTTAACTTTTTATTTATGTATTTTTATTTTGGAATTTTTACAATAGTTGTCCTTTTCTTTCTAGACAGTGTTAGAAATGTTAATGGTTTGAAAATATAGAGAGATGGAAAGCTACATAATATAGGAACCACATCTCTTCACCTCTCAAACCATCACCTCTTTCACCACCGCCCGACACGTGACAGCAGGGGTGGTGAGGCTAGGAGAGGGTCATCCGCATCTAGCCTCACCACCCCTCTGCTGCTATGTGTCGGGCGGTGGTGAAGAGGGTGATGGTTTGGGAAGGTGAAGATATCCCATCCCCATAATATAGCCTTCAAATACAGGCGTATATGTATGTATGTATGTACACATGGGTTTATTAAAGGAAGGCATTGAAGGATCCATCTTTGTGCAGTAAAAGTTGTTAGAATGTCTTCTCAACCACATGTAGAAATTTGTAACCAATTTCAAGGTAAGATTTAATCCAGGAACCCATCTGTTTCCTGTCAGAATTATTACTTCCAAATCTATAAATTGCATCATGCACCATGAATTTCTCCATCAGTTCTCTCTCCCTCTTTGCTAAATTTAATCTTCATAATCTTCTTCCATAACTTCACGTACTTGATAATGGGAGCCTTCACATTCACTGAGGAGTTCACTAGCAGTGTTCCAGCAAACAGACTGTTCAAGGCCTTGATCCTCGACGCGGATAATCTCATCCCTAAGCTTGCTCCCCAGGCTGTCAAGAATGTTGAAATCATTGAAGGCAATGGCGGCCCTGGAACCGTGAAGATAATGAACTTTCCAGAAGGCAAAAAGTTCTTTCTTTCTTCTCTGTTTTTTCTTTTGACCATACACACATACACATTGTTAAGAATATTGTCCTACATCAGCCACTTTGATATAAAATACATGAGTTGGTTATATGAGGATGAAGTATCACCACCCATTGACTTAAGGTTTTGAGTCGATATAAGTCTTATCTCATGTAAGTCCAAGTTTCAAAATGGTAAGCGAGGTTTAAAATGTGACTCACATCTTGCCTGACCCATGATTGGCTATTTATTATCTCCTCTCACCTAAGTCCAGATGTTCATACATGTCTTGTGGTTTGTAACTGAGGACAGGTTCTAAGACGCGTGTGTATGCCAAGCCATGTTGCCAAATGAGGATGTCTGTTGAGCATATTATCCCACATCGTCCACTTTGAGATAAAATACATGAGTTACATGAGGATGATGTATCACACCCATTGCCTTAAGGTTTTGAGTGGATGCGACCCTCACTTCATGTAAGCCCAAGTTTCAACATACACACACACATATATATATATATATACACACATACATGCATCTATACATATATACAATATGTATATGTATGTGGGTGTGGGTACACTTGTAGTGGTAGTGGTTGGACTTTGCTCCATGTTCAAAAAGAAGAAATTTTGGTCTTTATATAAACAGAAAGGCCCAAGACTTGTGACATGCTACGTAATAAATTGGCAAATTTGATGATGGTTATCCTACTAGGTAGGTTAGAAAAATAAACTTAGAACGTTAGAAGATGAGACAAAAGCGAAATATAGAAGATCATACATTTGTTCTAGCAATATACAGACACTCTAATGATGTTACATGCAGGTAGTCCACTGAAGTACGTGAAGCACAGAATAGACGCATTAGATGCCGAAAAACTGACCTATTGCATACACCATGATTGATGGTGATGCTTTGATGGAAAAGATTGAAACAATTTCTTATGAAATGAAACTTGAGGCAACTCCTGAAGGTGGGTGCAAAGGTACCAATGTAAGCAAATATGTGGCAAAACCAGGGGTTGAGATTAAGGAAGAAGAAGTTAAGGCTGGGAAGGAAAAGGCTGCTGGTGTCTTTAAAGCTGTGGAAGCTTTTCTCTTGGAAAATCCTGAAGCCTATGCTTAGATCCAATCTTTTGTTATGTATGATCCTAATGCATGCATCAATTTGGATGCATGGTCAGAATAAATGTTTACTCACAATTATCTGGTGGCGTATCACGTATGAAAAAAGGGTTTGACGTGTGTGCATGGTGTTTACATGTCTTGTGTGTGGCAATTTAAACCATCGAACGTGCGTGTATCAGATGAGCTATATCCTTTAAAATTTTTATGCACAAATTGTTTATGTTTATTGAAGTATTTGAATGACCTATATGGGTCTTAATCTATACGGGTCTTAATCAGCAGATCAACTAATCCAATCACTTTACATGGTTATTTTATTGAACATCCCCTCATATATATGTCAAGCAACTCTACATGATTGACACGCAGTAATTTTGTGGGAATTGAACCACTTCCCATCCAGTAATTAACAATTGCAGAGAATTCATACCACAAAGATATTCACCCAAATTTACGATTTGAGATTTTGTGATTGATCGTTTAATGTATCCGGCCATTCTCTATGAAAAGTCTAATTGTTTCAAAAAAAAAAAAGACTATCAATTCCGCAACACCTAATTTTAGTGATTTGTTTAAAGTCAAAATCGTGATACTTCTATCTATTATTTTGGAGATTTTATAAATATAGCTTATTGACATAATAATACAAAATCATTACAGAAAAAACTTACTACTAAAAATTGTAAGTCATGCCAACCCCTTTGTGATGCTCTAAACAATCAGCTCCTAAGAATTCCTACAAGAATTGCTTTCAAAAGAAACACATACTAAAGCAAAACTGTAAGGCCAAGAGCATTAGCAACCACCGAGGCATCATAGAATCACCAACAAAGAAGCTCCCCAAGTAACCTGTTGTTAAAAAATGAACGTTTTGATAAAATTAAAAGATGTTTAGAAAAATATCAAAATGTGATTCTATATATTGAAAATGAAACAAAAAGAGAAAAACACAATGTGAGACATAGATCTTTCACATAGATTGATGTATACATCAGTTTCTAAAATGAGACATAGATCGACCTACGTAAGGATTATACAAAAATAAATCATACTGTCCAACATCGATCTCTCAGATTGAAGCATATCGATCGATCGATGTGGCATCAGTCTCTAACATAAGAGACAACGATCGATCGATCGATGTGGTTAAGGCTCAAATTAAAACCACACTGTCCAACATCGATCTTTCGGTTTGAAGACATCAATCAATCGATGTATATATCAGTCTCTCAAAGAATTGGCATTGGTCGGTTGGTGTAGATATAGTGCAAAACTTGAAATTACATTGTAAGACATCGATTTCTCAACCTGAAGACATCGATCGATTGATATGACACCAGTCTCTAAAACATAAGACATGGATCGATCGATGTAGCCCAAAATTCAAACTTTTATAGCCGTTGTAACCAAATTCAATGGAGATTTAAAGTGTTTCTCTCTCCAATATTACTCAAATCTTTTGTGAACTTTCCTCCTACATCTATAATGCTTCTTGACTATGGTAAACATGTCTAAGATATTCTAGGGTGGCTATAGAGCATGAAATCCAACTATAGGATGACTAATGACTATTTGGACATCTTCAAGACACTTGATTGAGTTGAAGACTTTATGGAGGCTACAAAAACACGGCTCACACCTTCTATATATTGAAGAAACTCGGATGAGACATTTACACACTTTCACACCCTCTTCAAGTTTCATTTTCAATTGTTGTGAAAAGCTCTCAAAAACCCATTTGGAAAAAGTTCTTTAATAGAACTTTGTTGAAGTTGTGAAGAAGCAAGAAGTGGTTCTTGCTTGCTTCTGATGTTGTTCAGGTTGCACAAAGTATTTGTGCATAAGTTGTTGCTTGCACTAATTGTTAGTGTTAGTGTTGTTGTTGTTGGTCTTGTTCCTTGTTGAAGGTAAAAAGAAAAGTTGTTGATGATCTGGAAACAAAGTACTAGTAGAGTAGAATAGAATAGATTCGAATCACTCTATATCGTGTTTCTTCATCCACTTTTTTTATCTATTTCTTTTTTACTTTGGATAATATTTGAATGAGATTGAACAAAATCGAAAAAAACTTTTAAAAAATAGATCAACACTCTAAGTATGACGCGCACCTTACGTGCTTGTTTGCCCATGTGTTTCTTTTACTAGGCTAATTGATGTAATTTCCAAGCTAAAACTGCAATAGTCTTTGGTCCTCCGGCATATGACTTCAGTGCTCGATCTAATTTTGGATAAAGGGATCTTGGACCACTCAGTTATGCACAGCAATAATGGAGTATTTTGCCCTTGCAGATCAGGTAATTGAATTTTATTATTAACTTTCTGTAGAAAATAGATAGTAGATGTACATATTGTTGTATATGTGTAGGTGTATATTATTGTAGGTATACATTATAGCCGTTGTATTTCTGTCATCACTGATAACATGGATAGGCAGGTTACCGTTAGTCCTCTTCCTATTACTATACTGTATATATTGACAATAGCTGAGATATTGAATGAATAAAGTTCACTTCTTCTCTTCCAAAGATTCATTATTCAGTCTTCAATATTCTTTATGGTATCAGAGCCATTCAAGGAAGGGAGAATTGCTTTGGTATACAATTTCGTAATTCTTCAATCGAACGATCAAGCGAATCTTGTTCAAACTATTTTCATTCTTCACGATCAATTGAGTATCAGAGGATAACTTATTTATTCTGGGATAAATCATTTATATTGGAATTTTTCCTACCTACAACTGGAATATTCTCATTGTTGCTTACTGAAGAAACCAGAAGAATCCAGAAGAAAAAAAGGAGTCTGAAAAACGGGTGTGAAGAAGGTGAAGGGTAATGTGTGTAATTTAATACACATCTGAGGCCCTCAAAGGAAAAATTCCGAAGCTTCTCAAATTTTACCAAAGGGAAACGTGTCAGGTGTGGCATGTGACGTGTCAGATGTGCATTGTGACCATCTGCCCCACATGTGTACTGTTCTACATCGGAGTATTAGCATTAAAAGAAGAATACTTTACTTCTGTATTAGATTTCGTGAGAAGCTGAAATCGAGGAAAAAAAATTAAATTACGCAAGTGGAACAAAAATCGAAATACCCAACATATCCCTAGGCATAAGGACATCTCATCACTTACTTTCTTCTGTATTTCTTCTCTACTCGTACACAAAAATCTTCTTGAGAACAGATGAAAAGATTGTCTTGTTTCTAACGCCTTGTTCTGTCCTTTCACATTAACTTCTCTGCTTCCATCAACCTTTCTCTCTTCTGTACCTTCAAACTTAATCTTATTAACGCTCTACATCGCTGCTTCTACCAAAACTTTAAACACTCTATCTCTCTGCTCCTCAAACTAGATTAGAAACATGACTGAGCCAGCAAGTGAGGTAACCTCCTCTACTGGAGGCGAAAAACTGTCTGCACCAACTGGAACCATTGTAGATTCTACCCTGGTTACCATTTACAAACCAAAAGTTACATGGTAACAATTTTCTTCTATGGAGTAGAGCGGTAGAGTTGTTCATTGTGTGTGAAGAGGAAAAAAGGAATATCTTTCAGAAAAAAAACGCATATTCCTGCTGAAACTGATGAAAAGTTTCATACTTGGGAAGCAGAAAACTCCCATGATAATGTCATGGATGCTTAGCTCAATGACACCTGAAGTTAGTAATACCTTCATGCTATATCCCACAGCAGCTGTTATCTGGAAGGCTACAAGAGAAATGTACGCCAAAACAGATAATATTTCGGAGTTATATGAGCTTGAAGCACAGCTAAAGGATATCAAGCAAGGAGACAAGACTGTTAGCCAAATTCTTCAGCAATCTATCCCAGGTATGGCAGCAGATTGAGCTCGTTGGAGACTTATCAATGGGGGATGTACAGCTGATGACGCAGCTGTACAGGAAAATCAAAGAGACAAAAAGGCTCTTTGGGTTCTGTCTGGTCTGCATAAGGACTATGATGCAGTAAGAGGTAGAATACTTAGCTCAAAACCTTTACCTACCATGAATTCTGCTTTCTCTGATGTACGTCAAGAGGAAAGCAGAATCAAGGTTATGATGGGACCATCAGTGGGTATCATCTGAATCTTCAGCACTTCAAGAGAGTGATAATAATACAGAGACGGGACTATTTGTAAAGAAAGGTAGCTCAAGATCTGGTCAGAGTTGAGGACAAAGGATTCACAAAAAAGTTACTGCAAATTTTGTCACAGAAATGGGCATCTGTTTACGGAATGTTATAGGAGGCCTGGATCTACCGTCCAAACCTCCTCCTTTTTTCAGACAGAATAACTATAAACCCAGTTATTCTGAAAGGTCTGAATCTAGTAATAATTGGAGAGCTGATGGGGGAGTCTTGAAAATATTCAAGAACTTGCTATGGCTACTTCTGGTTCTAACTCTGGAACCAGTGCTGAACCTAACAATGAGACGATGTTCACACAAGCTCAACTCAATGCTGTTCTCAAGGTGTTAAGTAGCCAAAGATCTCAACTACAGAATGACCAGATCAGGGCTACAATGGCCTATACAGGTAAAGGAGGTAAAGTTTCAACTAGGGTTATTGATTCAGGTGCTACAAATCACATGACTTTTGATAAAGTCTATACTTCATAATTTTAAGGCATTATTGGTTCTAGGAAAGTTAAAGTGGCAAACGGTGAAGGTATAAACATGCTGGGCTGTGGTGACTTTCAATTATCACATAACATCACTCTTAAGCATGTTCTGTATGTACCTAGGCTTGACTGTAACCTTATATCTGGTTAAAAAACTAATGAGTGATAACTGTTGCTGGACAATTTTTTCTCCTACTAAGTGTTATTTCCTGCCTTCTTCTTCCTCTTGCTTCCAGGAGGATGCAATGAAGGAGAAGATAATCAAGGAGATAATTGGCAGTGCTAATCATCAAAATGGACTATTTGTTTTGGATCACACCATGCACAGGACATTTTGAAGGCTATTCTAGTGTTTATTCTTGCATGAGCAACAGATTGTTCTTAGAATAGATACCAGTAATTCTAGAATAGCTCTTATTTTGATGTGGCATAAGAGGTTAGGCCACCCCAACTTATGTACCTTAAGAGGGTTAAACCTGATTTGTTTTGTGGGATATCTCCTGGTTCACTTAAATATGAAACCTGTCTGTATGGCAAAAATTCAAGATCTTCTTATCCAACTAAGGCATACACAGAGAGTAAGCCTTTCAACTTAATACATTCAGATATTTGGGCCCATCTAAGGTGCTGAATATGAATGGTTGTAGATGGTTTGTTACTTTTATTGATGATCACACACGTGTGACTTGGGTTTATTTAATGAAGCATAAATCTGAACTGCCTCACATATTTAAAACGTTTATTCTGCTCATCAAAAATCAATTTAACACTACTGTGAAGACTTTCAGGTCAGATAATGGCGGTGAATTCCTGGAGAGGACTATTAAATCATTCATGGGAGAGAATGAGATACATCACCAAACCTCAAATGTATACACACCTCAGCAAAATGGCATTGCTGAGAGGAAAAACAGACACATTCTTGAGGTTGCAAGATCCATGATGTTTTCCATGAATGTTCCTAAATACTTATGGGGTGAGGCAGTGCTTACGGCTACATATTTGATAAATAGGATGCCATCTAGAGTCCTTGGGTTTGAAAGCCCAAGACAAAAACTTTTGAAGATTTTTCCTCACTGTTTACTGTTGTCTGAATTGCCATTTAAAACTTTTGATTGTGTTGCCTATGTCTATCTTCAGTCACAATACAGAACTAAGTTAGATAAGAAATCCATTAAGTGCATATTTCTTGGTTATTCAGGATCACAAAAGGGATACAAGTGTTTATGTCCCAACACCAGGAAAGTATATACTACCTTGGATGTTTCTTTTGATGAGGACATTCCTTACTACTTACCCACAGGTTCCAAAACTGTGAATCAAAAACAGGATACCTACTGGAATATTATTGATTTTCTACTGTGAGTAGTTCAGGTAATCACAGGGAAGAATATCCTACTCCTGGAAATCAGCAGATTGACAAACAACATCAGGAAGATCTCAAACTGACAGAAGAAAACCCAGAAGGTATCAGTGATATACGGCAGGTAAGATCTCATCCTCCTATCACACAAGTATATTCCAGGAGAAAGGAGTTACAGAGCTACACACCTATCAGTGAGTCTTCTCACTCTAATTTTGATAATTCTATGACGTCTGAACAAAACTTGGAAATACCAAGTGAAGCTGACTTACCCATTGCCCTTAGAAAAGGCACTAGAGAATGTATAAAATATCACAAATTCTTGGGTAATAAAAGTTATGCTTCAATTTATCCTTTGAATCAGTTTATTTCCTATGAAAGGTTACATCCCGAGTTTAAGACGTTTACAGCAGCTCTGGATACACAGACACTTCCCAGGTCAATTGAAGATGCTGTGTGTCATAAGGAATGGAGACAAGCAGTCAATGATGAGATGACTGCCCTTGTTAAAAACGGTACTTGGGATCTGGTACCCATTCCTAAAGGAGTATCACCTGTTTCTTGCAAATGGGTGTTCTCCTTGAAATGTAACTCAGATGGCACTCTCAACCGACATAAGGCCAGGTTAGTTGCAAGGGGTTTCACTCAATCCTATGGGATTGATTATGTGGAGACCTTTGCTCCAGTTGCAAAATTAAACACTGTACGTATCATTTTCTCATTAGCAGTTAATATGGATTGGGAATTGGCTCAACTTGATATTAAGAATGCCTTTCTTAATGGTGAATTGAAAGAAACTGTCTTTATGAGCATACGTCCTGGTTTTAAGTCTGATAAAACAGAAAGAAAGATATGTAGACTGAGAAGGTCTATCTATGGTTTAAAAGAATCCCATAGAGCTTGGTTTAGTAAATTTACTGAGGTGTTATTATTACGGTTTTAAACAAGCTCAAAGTGATCATACTTTATTTGTATATTCAACTGCGAAAAGTCTTACTATACCATTGTTTATGTTGATGACAATATTTTGACTGGCAACTGTGTGTTAAGTATTTCAAAGGTAAAACAGTATCTAGCATCAGAATTTGAGGACAAGGACCTTGGATCCTTACGGTATTTCTTGGGTATGGAAGTTGAACGAAATAAAACTGGTATGATTATTTCTCAAAGGAAATATATTTTAGATCTTCTACAAGAAACGGGTATGATAGGATGCAAACCTGCATCCACTCCTATGGAACCAGGTTGTTCTTCTAAAACACAAAAAGGTGAGTTGCTTCAGGATATTCACTCATACCAGAAACTTGTTGGTAAATTAATTTATTTATCACATACTAGGCCTGATATTTGTTATTCCGTTAGTTATGTTAGTCAGTTTATGCATTCACCAACCAATTTACATTTACAAGCTGTAATGCGAATCTTGAGATATTTGAAGGGAACTCCAGGACAGGGGCTGTTCTTTGTCAAGCATGAGTGCAGAGACATTAGAGTATACACAGATGCTGACTAGGGAGAAACTAAAGGTGACTTGAGATCAACATTCGGATATAGCACGTTTCTTTGGGAAAATTTAGTCACTTGGAGGAATAAAAAACAAAATGTGGTGGCCCGCAGCAGTGCTGAAGCAGAATTGAGAGCTCTTGCTCTAGGAATATGTGAAGGCTTATGGATCAAACGGGTATTGAAGAATCTACATCAGGATATTACAAGTATCAAAATACAGGCCTACTGTGACAATCTCTCTGCTATTCATATGGCCGAAAATCCCATCCATCATGACAAAACAAAGCATGTGGAGATAGATAGGCACTTCATCAGAGAAAAGCTTGAAGATCAAACATTGTATATTCAACACATTTCCTCTTCTGAACAAATTGCAGATATTCTCACCAAATCTGTATCCCCTGGATTATTTTATAAACTACTGTCTAAGCTTGGGTGCTCAAATGTATACACCAAACTTGAGGGGGAGTGTAGAAAATAGATAGTAGATGTACATATTGTTGTATGTGTGTAGGTGTATAATACTGTAGGTATACATTATAGCCGTTGTATTTCTGTCATCACTGATGACATGGATAGGCAGGTTACCGTTAGTCCTCTTCCTATTACTATACTGTATATATTGACAATAGCTGAGATATTGAATGAAAAAAGTTCACTTCTTCTTCCAAAGATTCATTATTCAGTCTTCAATATTCTTTACTTTCTTCGTGGAGAAGCAGACCCTTGCAATCTAGCTGCTTATGATACATCCCTTGATAAACCTCGTATGTTGAAGTCTTTTGCTGCAGATGTAATTCTTCAGTTATCAGGTCCTTCCCTAGTTCCAATGGTTCATACCAAAGATGAATATCGTATTGCTATGCTCTACCTCAGACATGGGAGTGCAAAGGTCTGGCCTAAGCATTCTTGTAGCCTTTTATTATTACTGATAATATCTCGCCGGGTAAGAACAGTTATTCAGTTTTCAATACCCTCATTGGTGGATTTAAAACCGTTTCTTGTGTACTCTGTCAGGAGAGGAAGAAGATTGTTAAAGGGATGAAAGGCCAGGTTGAGAAAATTGCACATGATAAATGTGGATTCATGGTTAGTTATGTTGGAGATTTAAAGGTTTGGACTTTGGCCCATTAAAGAAGGTTGCAAAACTTGGTTGAGCAACTTATTTTGAGCTTAATTATGATAAGTTTCCGATAATGAAAGTCGAAAACTAATGTGTCCTTAATTATCTACGTGACGAGTAGTTAATTTTAGGCTTTGGAATCACTCAATTACGATACCGGGTGAATGAAAAATTAATGCTCAAAGTGGATGGAAAACGTTGTTGATGGGTGATGTGTCACCCTTATGGAGGAATACCGCATTGGATGTGTCCATGTGGCATGAGAAGTTTCTGACGGACATCGATCGATGACATCGATCAATCGATGTCACTTTGATCGATCGATGTCATCGATCGAAGATGGTCAGAGAGCTTTGGAACATTCTGTCCGACATCGATCGATCGATGATCGATCGATGTCACTTCGATCGATCGATGTGATCGATTGAAGTTGGACAGAAAGGTTCGAGATGATTCTGTCCGACATCGATCGATCACATCGATCGATCGATGTGATCGATCGAAGTTGGACAGCATGCAGAATCCTTTCTGCTGAGCAGTTATGTTTCAAACTTGAAACAAACGCTATCCTCCGGTTTGAGATAAGATCGATCTGGTAAGATCTAACGGTGGCAGGAAAGGCAGCTTTGATCTATCGGCCGAGATTTAAACTGACTTAACCGCCCAACCGAATGTGGTTTCCATCTAACGCTCCAAATTTAATTCTGCGAATCAGTTTTCGATCTGAGGGCTAAGATTAAACCTACCTAAACTAGATAGGAGGTTTTCATCTAACGGCTTAAATCAATCTACGGTTTTGATCCGACGATCCCGGTAACTTGTTCTCCAACCGTCTCCCCTATATAAACAGGGCAAGGGGTGTGCATTAAACACACACTTGCTCTTGAATTCATAGCATTTAGCATTCATAGCATTCGAGGTTTGCATCACGTCCAGGAGAAGTCAGGACATTCGAAGGTTCGAAAGTAGTTCAAGTTCAGCAGTGCCGCTCAACTGAACAGGTACCCGTTGTATCCTGGGAGACGGTTGCTAACGCCAGTTAGGCACAAGTATACCGGAACAATACGTCTTAAGGACTGAGTCCTCGACTCGCCCCAGGTTTGCATTATTTTATTATTTTCATACGCACACATCAAACGACTGCGTCTTAGTACAGGAGTGATTGTCTCCAACAATCTTAAGACGTATTTTCTATTCAATTACTTCCTGTACTGTTTTTTTATTTACGCAAACCAGTGTTCATACTGATTTGCAGTCTGCTTCTACTCAGTTCTCAAATCTGGTTCTGTTCTGATCTGTACGTTTTGATCGAACTGAAGAGGAATAGAGAACAAAAGCTCGAACTCTGTTCAAGGCTTTAATGGTGCTCACTGCATGTCCGCACCTGAAGGGGCAAACAATGTTGCTGCCGGAGCTCCGTTCAACACGGTTCCGTTGGCACCTACTGGAGGGCCTCAAATGAATCCGGCTGCCACAACTGCACACGTGGAGAAGTCGGAAAATTTCGCTGGCAGTTTCTTCAAGAGGTGGTAGCAGAAGATGCTGTTCTATCTCACGGCACTGGGATTGGCCAGAATGCTGAGCGAGGATCCACCCGTGGTTGAACCTGTGGAGGATCAGTAACAGAATATGCAGAATGCCTTGGGGGCTGAAGCCTGGGCATATACAAATTTTTGTTGTTTAAATTTGATTCTGAGTTGCCTAGATAATACTATCTATGGCGTGTTTTGTACATATAAAACTGCAAATGCTTTGTGGTCAGCTTTAGATAAAAAGTATCGCACAGAAGATGCCGGCACGAAAAAGCTGATAGTTGGGAAATTTCTTGACTATAAAATGCTAGATTCCAAAACTGTAATTTCGCAGGTCGAGGAAATACAGATGCTGGTTTCTGAGATGGAAGAGGAGGGCATGACGCTCAATGAATCTTTCTAGGTTGCGGCTGTGATTGAGAAGCTGCCTCCTTCGTGGAGGGAATTTAAGAGCTATCTCAAACACAACGAAAGGAGATGAAAATGGAGGATTTGATTGTCCGTCTTCGCATTGAGGAGGACAATCGTCGTGGCGAAAGGAAGCCGTCCACATCGTCTGGTCAAGCCAAGGCTCATGTTGCTGAGGCAAAGAACAGAAAAAAAATAACACTTTGGGCGTAAACGTCAAGGGCAAGGAAATTGCAAAGAAGTTCACAGGTAAGTGTTATAATTGTGATAAACCGGGGCACCGGAGCAGTGACTGCCGAAAGCCCAAAAAGAATCAGAATCAAAATAAAGCAAAAGAAAATCTGGTCGGCGCAATGGAAGACTTGAACCTCTGCGCAGTGGTGACCGAATGCAACGTAGTGGGGAACCCACGTGAATGGTGGGTGGACACAGGGGCCACTCGACATGTTTGTGCAAACAGGGCCATGTTCCGAGAATATGTACCCACGACAAACAACGAACAACTTTTCATGGGAAACTCCAACAGCTCAAAGATCAAGGGATCGGGCAAGGTGATCCTGAAATTGACCTCAGGAATGGAGCTGACCCTGCAGAATGTTTGCATGTTCCTGATATAAGGAAAAATCTGGTTTCTGGCGCGCTGCTAGTCACTCATGGATTCAAGCTTGTTTTTAGGCGAACAAATTTATACTTTCTAAGAATGGGGTGTATTTGGGAAAGGGGTACCTTACTGATAACATGTTTAAGTTAAATTTATGACAATTGTACCAAGAAAGTTGCGCCCGTAGAGGCTAATAAAATTGTTTCCTCTTCTGCTTACATGCTTGAATCTTCTTGTTTATGGCATTTTCGTTTGGGACATGCTAATTACAAGTCAATACAAGAATGATTAATCTTGACTTATTGCCCAAACTGGACTTTAATAATAAAGAAAAATGCCAAGTATGTGTTGAAGCAAAATTGACAAAAGCGCCATTTCTTTCAACAGAACGAAACACTGAATCATTGGATTTAATTCATACAGACTTGTGTGATTTAAAGTTTGTGCAAACAAGAGGAGGTAAAAAGTACTTTGTAACTTTTATCGACGATTGCACTAGATACTGTTATGTTTATTTGCTAAGTAGCAAAGATGAGGCCATTGATGCTTTCAAAGATTATAAGAATGAAGTTGAGAATCAACTTAGCAAACGAATTAAAGTAATTCGAAGTGATAGAGGTGGAGAGTATGACGCGTCGTTTAGTGAGTTCTGTTCAGAACATGGCATTATTCATCAAACGACTGCACCATATTCACCTCAATCGAATGGTATTGCAGAACACAAAAACCGTACTCTAAAGGAGATGATGAATACTATGTTGATAAGTTCGGGTTTACCTCAGAACTTGTGGGGGGAAGCAAGTTCTCTCCGCCAACGTCATTTTAAATAGGATTCCGTCTAAGAAGACGGATAAAACCCCATATGAACTTTGGAAAGGCTATAAGCCTAGTTATAAATACTTGAAAGTGTGGGGGTGTCTGGCAAAGGTTGCAGTACCTAAACCAAGACAAATAAGAATCGGGCCTAAGACAATTGATTGCATATTTATTGGCTATGCATATCGTTTCTTAGTGCACAAATCGGACATTCCCGAAATACATGAAAATGTTGTCATGGAATCGAGGAATGCAGTGTTCTTTGAAAATGTCTTTCCAAGGAAAGACAAAGATAGTCAAAAAGCGAGCACTAGTAAGCGAGTGCGTGAGACGACTCCTCAAGAGACTGAGGAACCTCGTCAAAGCAAACGAGCCAAAATACCGA
>AP025041.1:7445598-7736606 GCA_036186865.1 Eustoma russellianum | reverse complement strand
AAACTATATAGGAGGTTTTCATCTAACGGCTTAAATCAATCTACGGTTTTGATCCAACGATCCCGGTAACTTGTTCTCCAACCGTCTCCCCTATATAAACAGGGCAAGGGGTGTGCATTAAACACACACTTGCTCTTGCATTCATAGCATTTAGCATTCATAGCATTCGAGGTTTGCATCACGTCCAGGAGAAGTCAAGACATTTGAAGGTTCGAAGTAGTTCAAGTTCAGCAGTGCCGCTCAACTGAACAGGTACCCGTTGTATCCTGGGAGACGGTTGCTAACGCCGGTTAGGCACAAGTATACCAGAGCAATACGTCTTAAGGACAGAGTCCTCGACTCGACCCGGGTTTGCATTATTTTATTATTTTCATACGCACACATCAAACGACTGCGTCTTAGTACAGGAGTGATTGTCTCCAACAAGTTAGTGTGACTAGACTTGTTGACTTTCTTTGGTCTGATTTGTGGAATGCGTTTTAATGTAATGCATTTTTCATACGATGTTTCATATCATCCCCTCCTTCAAGTGATGATGATGATGATGTTGCTGTTATTCTTATTATTATTGTAATGTCTCTGTTGATCAAAAGACATTGAGTTCTTTAATTTTGGCACTATAAATTCAATTTTAATTCATATATCGTATATTTTAGCGTTTACATGCCATTCTCATTTCGTTTTTGCTTCTTTTTCTTTTCCCCCATATAGGTGTTTTTTCTATTCTTTCAACCTTCGATGATACAAAACTTCTGTCAAAGGTTTCTTGGCTAAAGTTCTCCAGCCTTTTACCATTTTGCCTACTGTGTATGCAGCTTCAATTAATGCCTTATACGACTAAAATTCCTATTTGCAGATTATCCTCCGAGAACTTGAAGGAGAACTGATGGAACTTGTTCTAGATCAGGTCAGTGCTGTAATCAGTATATGGATTCTGTAGAGTCTAAATTCTGGAAGTTGCCTTTTTCTTTTTGCTTCTCTTCACTTTTTGAAAATTTGAATTTCCTTTTTCAAGAAACCTTTAGACAAAAAACTTACTGTGAATGATCAAGAAGAATTGTATTCAATATCAGCAGGTTTCTTACATTTACATCAACTGATGTTCCATATATATACACTCAGTCTAACGGTCATAATATTGGCACCACATCACCAAGAGGGTGAGATCCTAACGGTAACAAACCAAAATAGGTATTAACCTGTACAAGATTCTACAGTACTACTCTAGTTATCAGTCATGCCTATTTAGTCATGGCAATTCTACACTCCCCCTCAAGCTTGGTGTATACGTTCAAACACCCAAGCTTGAACAGTAACTTGTGAAAAAGTCCTGGTGACACTGATTTAGTAAGCACGTCTGCCACCTGCTCATCTGAAGATACCTGGTAAATTTTGAGTGTCAAGTCATCCAACCTTTCTCTAATAAAGTGTCTATCAATTTCAACATGTTTTGTTTTTATCATGATGGATGGGATTCTCAGCCATGTGTATTGCTGAAACATTATCACAGTAGGCTTGGATTAGACATCCTTCATTTCCAAGGCCCAGTTCTTGCAACACTCTTTTGATCCACAATCCTTCGCATAATCCCAAGGCAAGTGCCCTCAATTCAGCTTCTGCACTGCTCCTGGCAACCACAGTTTGTTTTTTGCTTCTCCATGTTACGAGATTGCCCCATAGGAACGTACAGTACCCGGAAGTAGACCGCATGTCAGTTCGAGAGCCTCCCCAGTCCGCATCCGTGAAGACTCTGATGTCTCTGGCTTCATGTTTTCCAAAAAACAGACCTTGGCCTGGTGCACCTTTTAAATATCTGAGAATCCTCATCACAGCCTGCAAATGAGTATTAGCAGGAGAATGCATAAATTGGCTAACGTAGCTAACTGCATAACAAATATCAGGGCGTGTGTGAGACAGATATATAAGTTTCCCTACAAGCTTTTGATAACCATGGATATCTGATAGCACAGGTTCTGAGTGTGTGGATTTAATGCACCCAGGTTCCAGTGGTGTAGTAGACGGTTTACAACCACTCATTCCAGTTTCAATTAGTAGATCCATTATATACTTACGCTGAGAGATGCATAGACCCTTTTTGCTCCTAGACACTTCCATGCCAAGAAAGTACCTAAGAGTTCCAAGGTCTTTTACCTCAAAGGCAGTGGCCAGATGTGTTTTTACCTGACAGATAGTTTTCCTGCAGTTTCCAGTCAAGATCATATCGTCTACATATACAATAAGGACAGTAATTATATTTCCAGAAATGTAGATAAACAGTGTATGATCACAATGAGCCTGTTTAAACCCATACTGAAGCAAAACTTGAGAAAACCTACTAAACCAAGCTCTAGGGGACTGTTTCAGACCATATATAGATTTTCTGAGTTTACACACTTTCCCTTGGGTTGCTTCAGAACTGAATCCAGGAGGTATGTGAATGAATACTTCCTCCTTAAGTTCCCCATTTAGAAATGCGTTTTTAATGTCTAGTTGTGCAAGCTCCCAGTCTAAGTTCACTACTAAGGAAAAAATAATACGCACAGTATTCAATTTAGCTACAGGAGCAAAAGTTTCACTGTAGTCAATGCCATAAGATTGTGTAAAACCATTGGCAACAAGTCTTGCTTTATATCTATTTAAGGTTCCATCTGAGTTATATTTAATAGAGAATACCCATTTACATCCCACGGGTTTTGCATCCTTAGGAGGGCGCACAAGATCCCAGGTGTTATTTTTTATTAGTGCTGTCATTTCATCCTCAACAGCCTTCCTCCAGTTTGTATTTTGGAGTGCTTCCTCAATATTCCCTGGAATTGTCTCAGTGTCAAGACTTACGTTAAAATTTCTGAAGTTATGACCTAGATTATCATAAGAGACATAGTTGCACAAGAGATACTTGGATGAGCATGTTCCAGTTCTACTCAATAACAGCCTATGATATGGACGCTTAGTACATTCCCTGGTTCTCTTCCGTAATGCTATAGGTGTTCCTAATCTGTTGTCATTTAGGAGATTAGAAGTTGTATAAGTATCAAGTGAAGGATGTTCTAAAAATCTTGGTGACTGATGAGAATCAGAAGAAGGTACCTGCAGCCTCCTTCTGGAATATACCTGAGTAATAAGGGGAATGTTTCTCTCTGTCTGACAGAGGGGAATGTTGCTCTCTGTCTGACAGGGAAGACTTTCCTCCCCTTGGTGGTCTTGAGATGATTGTTGTTCAGCCCCACCTTCATGGGATTGACTGTGGCTTGTGTCTGGGTTGTCTCCTGAAATGACGTTGTCTCTTACAGTAGTAATATCTATAATATTCCAGTAATTCTCCTGTTCTGTTTCAGAGGAGCTCACACTTGGGTTAGACGAATAATATGCAGTACTTTCATCAAAGACAACATCTAAAGTAGTGTAGAATTTTCTACTACTGGGACAGAAGCATTTGTAACCTTTCTGTGTTCCAGAATACCCAAGAAACACACACTTGAGTGATCTTTTGTCAATCTTACCCCTGGCATGAGACTGAATGTGTACATAAGCCACACATCCAAATGTTTTGAATGGTAACTCAGAGAGAAGTAAACAGTGAGGAAAAACATCTAAGAGTTTGGTTTTAGGACTCTTGAAATCAAGCACCCTTGAAGGCATTCTATTAATCAAGTATGTTGCTGTTAGTACAGCTTCACCCCATAAGTATTTAGGAACATTCATTGAAAACATAAGGGACCGTGCAACATCCAAGATATGTCTATGCTTCCTTTCAGCCACCCCATTCTGTTGGGGTGTGTAGACATTGGATGTTTGATGATATATTCCCTTTTCATTTAGGAATGCCTTTACATTCTGATCCAGAAACTCACTGCCGTTATCAGACCTGAATGTCTTGATTACAGTGTTAAACTGATTCTGTATCAAATTCACAAAAGTTTTAAATACCTCAGACAGTTCAGACTTGTGATTCATTAAAAATATCCATGTGACCCTGGTGTGGTCATCCAAAAAAACTACAAACCACCTACTACCATTAACATTCAACGTTCTAGATGGACCCCAGATATCTGAGTGAACAAGATTAAAAGGTGTGCTTTTAGAATAGGCCTTAGCAGGGTAGTGAGCCCTGGTCTGTTTGGCATACATACAAGTTTCACACTTTAGTGTTTCAATAGGCACATTACTGAACAATGCAGGTTTCAGTTTTTTCAAGTACAAAAAGTTTGGATGGCCCAACCTCCTATGCCACAACAAAATAAGATTTGTCTTAGAGTGATCTATTCTGGGAACACTAGAGCTGTTCATAACAGAATAGATACTAGGACAATCTTCAAAAACGCCAGCGTTTGCTCCCTTCAGGAAGAACAATCCTTTGTCATGATTAGCACTGCCAATCATCCCCTTGAGAACTTTCTCCTTCAAAGCCTTCTCCTGGAAGAAGGAAGAAGAGAGAAAGTAACATTCAGAGGGAGTAAACACTGTCCAGCAGTTGTTATCTAACATAATCTTCCCTACAGAAAGAAGATTACAGTCTAGTCCTGGGACATATAGAACATTTTTCAGAGTGAGCTTATCTGTAACAGTTATGTCTCCATGTCCTTCAATATACACACTATCCCCATTAGCAATCTTTACCTTCTTAAGGGAAGAATCACAGGACTTAAATGAATGTAATAAACTTTTGTCATAAGTCATGTGGTTAGTAGCACCAGAATCAATAATCCAAGAAGAAGACTTACTTCCTTTACCTAGATTTGCCATGATAGCTCTAATCTGAGTGTTGTTTGACTGAGCCCTCTAACACTCCAGTATCCTTATTACAGCATTCAGATGGGCTTGAGTGAAAACTGGTTCATGTTCCTGTTCAGAGCTCACATCTACAACAGCAGCAGCTCTAGGATCTTTCCAGGAGGAAGCATCAGAACGCCAGGAACTGCTAGAATCAGATCTACTAGGACCGCCTTTCCCATGGCCAAAGTTTCCCTGTTTTGAGTTGTTTTGTCTGAAGTATGGTGGAGGTTTAACAGTTGACCCGGGCTTTCTATAACATTCTTCAATAACATGACCTTCCCTATGACAGAACTTACAATACCTTTTAGCATAGTTATTTTTCCTTGTTGTTAGACACACAGGATCACTCTTAGCTTGACATGCAGGGTCATTTTTTGTGTTTTCCTTAACAGTGAGAGCTGAGGATTCAGAAGGAACAACGGAAGAGCCCATCATTACCTTAAGTCTACTTTCTTCCTGCCTAACCTCAGAAAAAACAACATTTATTGAAGGTAATGGTTTAGTTCCTAAGATCCTACCTCTCACTGCATCAAAATCTTTATGTAGGCCGGATAAAAAACCAAAGATTCTACGTGTTTCCTTAATAGTTTTAAAGAGCTGATGGTCATTATTACAGTTCCAGACATAGGTCTCTAGTGAATCAACTTGTTGCCAGATTTGAGAAAGATTGCTAAAATATTTACTTACAGTCTGGTCTCCTTGTTTAATATCCTTTAACTGGGACTCTAACTCATACAACTCTGAAATATTATCTTTCTTAGAATACATTTCCTTCACAGATTTCCAGATAGCTGCTGCAGTAGGATACAACATAAATGTGTTGCTAACCTCTGGAATCATCGATCCAAGAAGCCAACTCATGATCATTGAGTTCTCTGCTTCCCAGACGGAGTACTTGGCATCCGTTTCCGCTGGAGCTTCCATCTTCTCCGAGAGATACTCCTTTTTCCCTCTCCCAATGATAAACAACTCCACTGCCCGACTCCAAGGTAGGAAATTATTGCCATTTAGTCTCTGGCTTGTAATGGAAACAGGATTAGAGTCAAGAATAGAGCTTGAGAGAGGTGACACATGCACCCTTTCTCCCTCCTTCGTAGCAGAAGTGATTTCACTTCCTTGTTCTGCCATGCAAGTAGAAATTCTAAGGCTGTTGAGTGTTTGAAGGAGGATGGTTTTTCAGACTATAGATGATTTCGCCAGAGATGGTGAGGAGCTCTAGTAGGCTATAAAGAAGATTTGAAGGTCTTGTTGAATCAGATTCAAGGATTCTCAAATCCTTGTATCAGATCTTCAAAAAAGATGGTATTGTACTTTGACAGCGATGGAAGAGAGAAACATGAGGTGAGATAGAGAGAGATAGTGACGGAGGGGAACGGGTAATAAATTCAGCAGATGGAAAAATAGTGAAAGAGAGTACTTTGTTTCATCTGTCTTTCCTTGTCTCACAATGGGTTTTCGTGCCTCCCAGATGGCATGCATGCACACAGCCCCAACACCTCTTATTTCAGGAAAAATAATTCAAAAATTCTGGGAAAGTAATGCGCTGTAACCCAAGTTTTTTTTTCTTTTAGACAACACAGCTGGTGGGTCACGTGGTCACGTGGCGGTTAAATGCTCCTCTGGATTTGTACCCGAAGAACGATCTTCGGTTCCCCCTTTTTGTTTTTTTTTTCTGGTTTATCTTATTATTATTATTGATAATAATAAAATAATACACTCCCACTCGCGCCTTTTTCTTCTACTGACGCTCGTCTTCTCCCCTTTTTCGTAGTTTCCTTGCAGCGTTTTTCTTGGCTGCTTTTTTTGGGCTTTTCAGCTCTTCAACTGTTCGTAGGGCAGGATGTTGTGATGTGCAGAGATGCAGAATCCCTTAAGACTGAACCGTTGATGAGAGTAATGTAAAGGGAGAGATAATATATTTTTCAAAGGAGATAATGAAAGCAATATGGAATCACTTGTTCCTTGTGAGTTGAAGCTCTGATACCATCAAGAAACCTTTAGACAAAAAACTTACTGTGAATGATCAAGAAGAATTGTATTTAATATCAGCAGGTTTCTTACATTTACATCAACTGAGGTTCCATATATATACACTCAGTCTAACGGTCATAATATTGGCACCACATCACCAAGAGGGTGAGATCCTAACGGTAACAAACCAAAATAGGTATTAACCTGTACAAGATTCTACAGTACTACTCTAGTTATCAGTCATGCCTATTTAGTCATGGTATTTCTACACTTTTGCTTCCCTGCCTGGTCCTGAGCCTATATCACAATTTGTGACAAGATGCTACAATCATGCGAGGAAGATATGGTTCTGATTCTAGCTCTGTGTGTCTATGAAAGAGAGGGAGAGGATGTCCTTGATTTTGGTCCAGTGTATAAATGTTTTGCTTGAATCTGGGTTCCTAGATTAGATTTCTCTTACTGCTGCTTAAATTTTCCTATTGAAATGAGAAGCTCAATCTCCTGTTTACCCACATCTTCTAAGTGTGTTTGCGTTCGTGTTTTTGCTTTTTCATCATTGCTTCTTTTGATCTATTTGGAACGAAGAATGCACTGTTAGAACACAAAAATTGGTTATATTAACCAAATGTGACCAAATTGTTGTACTTATATACTTCTCTCTTTTTTTCAGAATGGAAGATGCCCTCCTCTGCAGCCGCTTCATCCAAATCGTTCCCGATATTTCAGCCCAGATGATCTAACTGCGCGTTGAGCTTATCTATACCCTCATTGAGTGACAAGGTAATTGGTTAAGCTTCTATCCCATAAATTATTTTCTCGTATCATTTGAATATTAAGCATTTGTTGAGTTGTCCTCTCCTATCAGAGTGAATTGGAAACCAGCTCGATCTTTCCCCGTAAAGTGGAAGCTTCACAAGCTACTCATATGAGTGAGGAAGATAAGAAAGTCTCTACTGGGATTGCCGATGTGTCATTTACCAGTAAAATAGAAGGTGAAACCATGCAGCAGAACGAGGTTGACGAGAAGGATCCTTTAGCACGTAGTAATGAGTTGTTGATTGCTAGTGATTTTGCTGAGGTTTGTAACTTTCCTTGCATGAGTTCCATCAGTCTTGAAACTTGGAATTGTTCTTGCTTTTCCGCTTCTATAGATTAGTTTTAGACTGGGAAGGTTTCTCATTCTGGGGTGAAAAACTTATGAGATAAAACCCTGGATGCAACCTCCCAATAAGATGGAGATTTCTGTACCTTTTCTTTTGGAGGCCTCTAACTTTAAGAACTCTTAGCTTTTATTTGCAATCCGCAGTCCACAATCTATGTTTGAGCACAGATTAGGTCTTTCGAGACACTTGCATTGCATTGGTAAGAAACCATGTTTATGTTTGCTTGGATGTTATTTCGTTATGCAAATTATGCTTTCGTTGTGTATTCTCTGTTGGCACAATCAATCCTGTACCAAGACGCAGTCGTACACTGTGTGCATATGAAACAACAAAATAAATCAAACCCGGGGCGAGTCAAGGACTCTGTCCTTAAGACGTATTGCTCCGGTATACTGTGCCCAACCGGTATGAGCAATCGTCTCCCAGGATACAACGGGTACCTGTTCAGTTGAGCGGCACTGCTGAACTTGAACTCCTTCGAACGCTTAGAGTGTCCTGACTTCTCCCGGACAGTATGCAAGACTCACGTGCTATGAATGCAGAATGCTTTTATGCTTGATTGCTTGTAAGTGGTGTGTTAATGAAAGAGCCATTAGCCCTCTTTATATAGGGGAGTAGGAGGTACCGTAACCGTTGGATCAAAACCGAAGTTTAATTTACGCCGTTGGATTAAAACCTCCTATCCAGATTAGGATGGTTTAATCTCAGCCATTAGATTGAAGATAGATTGTCAGGTTTAAACCTGGAACGTTAGATGGAAACCATATTCGGTTAAGCGGTTAAGACAGTTTAAATCTCGGCCGTTAGATTAAAGCTGCTTTACTCACTACCGTTAGATCATAACAGATGATCTTATCTAAAATGGAGGAGGATAGAGTTTGGTTTACGTTTAAATCAAACCTGCATAAACAGAAAGAATCTGCCCGCTGTCAGACTTCGATCGATCACATCGATCGATCGAAGTGACATCGATCGATCGATGTGATCGACTGATGTCTGACTGAGTACATCATTCGATCAAATTGAGAGATCGAAGCTTCCTGATCCACTTCGATCGATGACATCGATCGATCGAAGTGACATCGATCGATCGATGTCATCGATCGATGTCCGTCAGAAGCTTTTACGCCACGTGGACACTTCCAACGTGGCATTCCTCCATACGGGTGACACGTCACCCATCCACAACATTTCCATCTACTTTGAGCATTAATTTCACATTCACACAATACATAATTGAGTGAGATCACATCCTAACATTAACTACACGTTAAGGATTCATTAAGCTCATAGTACGTTGCACAAGTCTTGCAACTTCATAACGGGCCAAGGCCCAATCTTCAATATCCAACGATGGGCCAAGCCCAACCATAATTCTCCAACAATCCCCCACATGAATGTAAATTAATGCAGACGCAAATGCAGACTCTGAGGAGAAGTCAGACAAGAAAATATTGCATCAGAAGAGGTAGCTTCTGGCTTTGAACCTTTCTTAGTGATGTATCATCGGATCCACTCGGCTAAGTAGTGACTTGATGTCTTGAACTAGTCAGCCTTTGTTGTGAACCAAGACAATGACACTCACACAATATTTTCTTTAACACCCTTTTGGTTCTCATGGTTGTGTTCGTTTTGGCCATGAACAACCTGGTTTCAGAAAGTGTTTTAGAGAAATCTTGCCACCCAGACTTTCTCATAGAAGCGGCCCCACTTCACACTTACATAGGTGATTCCTATCAAGAGTATTCTGCCATACTCCACTTGACGCATCAAGATATAGGACATCATTAAAAGCCTTAGCTTACCCTGAAGTCTCTGCAGACAACACTTTTACCAGACGGAATGAGTAAGTGCTTACTGAACCTTCATAACTTAGTTGTCCCATTGAACCAAGATTCTGGGATCTCCAGTCAACAAGGTTGGGTTACCATTACAAAGACTCATGCATTATGGGCTTCAGTCCCATTCCGTTTGTCAATCTTGACATATGATCTCTAGGCAAGCCTTTTGTAAGCGGATCCGCAAGATTCTCCATTGATTTTATATAATCTATGGAAATCACGCCATTAGAGATCAACTGTTTAATGGTATTATGTCTTCGACGTATGTGTCGTGACTTACCATTATAGATGCTGCTTTGAGCACGTCCTATAGCTGACTAACTATCACAGTGTATGCTAATAGGAGCGATCGGCTTAGGCCAGCACGGAATATCTTCCAAGAAATTCCGAAGCCACTCAGCCTCTTCCCCAGCTTTGTCCAATGCTATGAACTCAGCTTCCATAGTGGACCGAGCTATACAAGTTTGTTTCGTGGATTTCCACGACACAGCAGCACCACCAACAGTGAACACGTATCCACTGGTGGATTTCGAGTCCTTACTATCTGATATCCAATTTGCATCGCAGTATCCTTCCAACACCGCTGGATATCTCGTGTAATGTAATCCATGATACATTGTGTATTTTAGATACCTCATCACTCTGTTAAGAGCTTTCCAATGATCATCACTTGGATTACTCGTAAATCTGCTCAACTTGTTTACTGAACAAGCTACGTCTGGTCTTGTACAATTCGTTATGTACATCAGACTCCCGATTACCTGAGAATATTTTAGCTGGGCAACAGGTTCGCCTCGATTCTTTCTTAAGTGTATACTTAAGTCGAGCGGGGTCTTTACCGGTTTCACATCATCCATATTGAACCGTTTTAGGACAGACTCAATATAGTGTGTTTGTGACAACACTAGTCCCTCAGTTATCCTAGAAATCTTAATTCCTAGAATAACATTGGCAACTCCCATATCCTTCATATCGAAGTTTCCCGTCAACATCTTCTTTATGTTTAAGATTATGTCCCGAGTACTTCCCATGATTAGCATGTCATCTACATAGAGACACACTATCACGTATGCACTCTGTGTGCTCTTAATGTAGACACACTTGTCACACTCATTGATCTTGAAACCATTAGCTAACATGGCTTGATCAAATTTCAAGTGTCACTGCTTAGGCGCTTGTTTAAGTCCGTACAAGGACTTAACGAGTCTACAAACCTTAGACTCTTGTCCTGGAACCACAAACCCTTCGGGTTGTTCCATATAAATCTCTTCCTCCAACTCACCATTCAGAAACGCAGTCTTTACATCCATCTGATGGATTTCCATGTTATAGACTGCAGCAATCGCAACTAGCATCCTTATAGAAGTGATCCTAGTCACCGGTGAGTAGGTGTCAAAGAAGTCAAAGCCTTCCTTTTGTCGATAGCCTTTAGCTACCAACCTGGCTTTATACTTTTCAATAGACCCATCCTCTTTCAGTTTCTTCTTGAAAACCCACTTACAACCAAGTGGTTTACTTCCAGGTGGAAGGTTAACCAACTCTCAAGTGTGGTTCTGAAGAATCGAGTCTATTTCACTGTCAACTGCTTCTTTCCAGAATGGTGCTTCTGGAGTTGACATAGCCTCGGAAAAGTTCCTTGGCTCATTTTCTACCATATAGGTTAGAAAATCCGGTCCAAACGAAGTTGGCATTTTGGCACGCTTGCTTTGACGAAGTTCCTCATCTCCTTGAGGAGTCGCCTCACGCAATCGCTTACCATATCTTGTTTCTTCTTGAATTTTGTCTTTCCTCGGAAAGACATCTTCAAAGAACACTGCATTCCTTGACTCCATGACAACGTTTACATGTATGTCAGGGATATCCGACTTGTGCACCAAGAAACGATATGCACTACTGTTCGTTGCATAACCAATGAATATGCAATCAATTGTTTTAGGCCCAATTTTAACTTGTCTTGGTTTAGGTACAGCAACCTTTGCCAGACACCCCCACACTTTCAAGTATTTGTAACTAGGCTTATAGCCTTTCCACAGCTCGAACGGGGTTACATCCATCTTCTTAGATGGAATTCTGTTTAGAATGACGTTGGCTGAGAGGATTGCTTCCCCCCACAAGTTCTGAGGTAAACCCGAACTTATCAACATAGCATTCATCATCTCTTTAAGAGTACGGTTTTTGCGTTCAGCAATACCATTCGATTGAGGTGAATATGGTGCAGTCGTTTGATGAATAATGCCACTTTCTGAACAGAATTCATTAAACGGTGTATCATATTCGCCACCTCTATCACTACGAATTGTTTTAATTCGTTTGCTAAGTTGATTCTCAACTTCATTTTTATAATCCTTGAAAGCATCAAGTGCCTCGTCTTTGCTACTTAGCAAATATACATAACAGTATCGTGTGCAATCGTCGATAAAAGTTACGAAATACTTTTTACCTCCTCTTGTTTGCACAAACTTTAAATCACACACATCGGTATGAATTAAATCCAAAGGTTCAGTGTTCCTCTCTATTGAAGGAAATGGCGCCTTTGCCATCTTCGCTTCAACACATATTTGACATTTTCCTTTATTATTAAAGTCCAGTTTGGGCAATAAGTCAAGATTACTCATACGTTGTATTGACTTGTAATTAACATGTCCCAAACGAAAATGCCATAAACAAGAAGATTCAAGCATGTAAGCAGAAGAGGAAGCAATTTTATTAGCCTCTGCGGGCAAATCTCTTTTGGGTACAATAGTGATGACATTCAATTTAAACATCCTATTCGACAAGTACCCTTTCCCCAAATACATGCCATTTTTCGAAAGAATAACTTTATTGGATTCTAACACTAGTCTAAAACCATGCATGACTAGAAGAGATCCAGATACTAAATTCTTCCGAATATCAGGGACGTGTAGCACATTCTGCAGAGTCAGATGCTTCCCTGATGTGAGCTTCAGAACAACTTTGCCCTCGCCTTCAATCTTCGAGGAGGCCGAGTTTCCCATAAAAAGTTGTTCATTGTTCCCGGGCTGATACTCCGTGAACATCTCTCTGCTGGAGCAAACATGTCTAGTGGCGCCAGTATCAAGCCACCACTCGCGTACGTTCCCCACAGCATTACACTCTGAGACCACCGCACAGAGATTCAGGTCATCCATTGCGTCGACCAGATTTGCTTTCGCTTTATTCTGATTTTGATTCTTTTTGGGCTTCCTGCACTCACTGCTTCGATGCCCTGGTTTACCACAGTTATAACACTTACCTGTGAACTTCTTTGCAATTTCCTTGCCCTTGGAGTTCACACTCAAAGTGTTATGCTTCTTCTTGTTCTTTGCCTCAGCAACATGAGCTTTGGCTTGACCAGAAGACATGGATGGCTTTCTTTCGGAGCGACGGTTGTCCTCCTCAATACGAAGACGGACTATCAAATCCTCCATCTTCATCTCCTTTCGCTTGTGTTTGAGATAGCTCTTGAATTCCCTCCACGAAGGAGGCAGCTTCTCAATCACAGCCGCAACTAGGAAAGATTCACTGAGCGTCATGCCCTCCTCTTCCATTTCAGAAACCAACATCTGTATTTCTTCAACCTGCGAAATTACAGTTTTGGAATCTAACATTTTATAGTCGAGAAATTTCCCAACTATCAACTTTTTAGTACCCGCATCTTCTGTACGGTACTTTTTGTCTAAAGCCAACCATAATGCTTTTGCAGTTTTAAAAGTACAAAATATGCCATAGAGAGAATTATCTAGGCATCCAAGAATCAAATTTAAACAACAGAAGTTCGTGTATGCCCAGGCCTCAGCACCCAAGGCATTCTGCATATTCTGCTGTTGATCCTCCACAGGCTCAACCACAGGTGGATCCTCGCTGAGCATTCTGGCCAACCCCAACGCAGTGAGGTAGAACAACATCTTTTGCTGCCACCTCTTGAAGAAGCTTCCAGCAAATTTCTCCGGCTTCTCCACCTGAGCAGCAGTGGCAGCCGGATTCATTTGAGGCCCTCCAGTAGGTGCCAACGGAACCGCATTAATCTGTGGTCCGGCAGCAACATTGTTTGCCCCTTCTGGTGCGGACACGGAGTGAGCACCATTGAAGCCGTGAACAGAGTTTGAGCTCTCGTTCTCCATTCCTGTTCAGTTTGATCAAAACGTAGAGATCAGAACTATCACAGGTTTAAGAATGAGTAGAAAGAGACTGCAAAACAGTACGAAACTGCCTTTGCGTAAATAAACAAAAAGGTACAGAATATAATTGAATCGAAATACGTCTTAAGATTGTTGGCACAATCAATCCTGTACCAAGACGCAGTCGTACACTGTGTGCATATGAAACAACAAAATAAATCAAACCCGGGGCGAGTCAAGGACTCTGTCCTTAAGACGTATTGCTCCGGTATACTGTGCCCAACCGGTATGAGCAATCGTCTCCCAGGATACAACGGGTACCTGTTCAGTTGAGCGGCACTGCTGAACTTGAACTCCTTCGAACGCTTAGAGTGTCCTGACTTCTCCCGGACAGTATGCAAGACTCACGTGCTATGAATGCAGAATGCTTTTATGCTTGATTGCTTGTAAGTGGTGTGTTAATGAAAGAGCCATTAGCCCTCTTTATATAGGGGAGTAGGAGGTACCGTAACCGTTGGATCAAAACCGAAGTTTAATTTACGCCGTTGGATTAAAACCTCCTATCCAGATTAGGATGGTTTAATCTCAGCCATTAGATTGAAGATAGATTGTCAGGTTTAAACCTGGAACGTTGGATGGAAACCATATTCGGTTAAGCGGTTAAGACAGTTTAAATCTCGGCCGTTAGATTAAAGCTGCTTTACTCACTACCGTTAGATCATAACAGATGATCTTATCTAAAATGGAGGAGGATAGAGTTTGATTTACGTTTAAATCAAACCTGCATAAACAGAAAGAATCTGCCCGCTGTCAGACTTCGATCGATCACATCGATCGATCGAAGTGACATCGATCGATCGATGTGATCGACTGATGTCTGACTGAGTACATCATTCGATCAAATTGAGAGATCGAAGCTTCCTGATCCACTTCGATCGATGACATCGATCGATCGAAGTGACATCGATCGATCGATGTCATCGATCGATGTCCGTCAGAAGCTTTTACGCCACGTGGACACTTCCAACGTGGCATTCCTCCATACGGGTGACACGTCACCCATCCACAACATTTCCATCTACTTTGAGCATTAATTTCACATTCACACAATACATAATTGAGTGAGATCACATCCTAACATTAACTACACGTTAAGGATTCATTAAGCTCATAGTACGTTGCACAAGTCTTGCAACTTCATAACGGGCCAAGGCCCAATCTTCAATATCCAACGATGGGCCAAGCCCAACCATAATTCTCCAACATTCTCTACATTTTCGATTCACATACGGAAGTTGTTCAAATATAAGTAGTTACAGTTTATGGTTTTTTAATCTGATAAACGATATTTGTGGCAGAAACTAATTGGTGCCTGTTGTGAGATCGCTGGGGTTATTCCGAGGTCAAAATTCGGCAATGAAGTCATGTACGAGGTAGTTTTACTCTCTGTAATATGTGGGTTCGCTTAGCATTTCCACTAGGGAATTTATATGAACAAGGAAGTTCAATTCTCTGTTCTTTCAGGGTAAGAATGATGAGAAGTTACTTCCCATTTAGTGGAGCTTCAATCTGATTTCGGTAAAATGTTTGACCGTAGAAATTATGAAATTGTCAAGCTTAAACAGTGAAGAGTGTTTACAATTGATGGATGAAGAGAACTTAGTCTTCAAGTTCATGTACATCTTTTGGTGTCGGGTTGTCATCTTCTTAGATAAGTCTCAAAGAAAGTCTACGGTTAGAAAAACGTGTACTTTTATATTTTTTTTTAAAAAAATTTCGTTCATCCGCATTTCACTGTCTTCTGTTCCAGTTTGAGCTTTGATTATCATCGGGTTGGGTCTGAATTAATAACCCTCATGGTTTCCTTCTTGTTATGTTAACCAATATGTGTAGGTTGTAACTGGAGGTTCTGATGACCTTTATCCAACATAAAAAGAAAAACTGGACAAACTACATGAAGCAATAGCTGCACTTGTGGCTGAGCCTAAACCAGAAGGAGCAGAAGAGAACCATCTGCTAGAATTCTTTCCAGCAGGATCATCAGGAAACTTGTTTCAGAATGCCCTGAATTCGCGTCCACTTTGTGGGAGAAAGCTTTAAAAGGAGACTGCGCTACATGGGCACAGGGTCATAGGTTGGACTATTTTGGTCTTATTATTTTCCTTGGAGTCATTTGGCATTGAATGCTGACCTGATTTCTACGTATCCTTTCTTTTGATTACAGCGTCAAGGTGATCAGTGCCTTCACGGAAGCCAAGGATCCTGCAGTAATTGGTACCGCAAAGAATGAGCAGGAACCCTTGATAGATTCCGTCTTGTTCAAGCTACATGCGGAAAAGGAAGCTGCCCCCAAAAAGAGAAAGGCTGCTGATGCACAACAATATGCCAACGGTGAGTGAGCTCCAGAAAGCGCCTCCTCCGAGAATCGCAGACTCACGGATGAGATGATAATCCAAGTCCTGGTAATCGCATACTTTGTATTAGTCTCTTCGTGATTATTGTGAGTAATCTGATACTATGATGCTTGACTAAGTTATTATGTAGCACAGGAAAATTTTGTTCTCAAAAGCCAGAGGATTGTGAAGAGTGAACAGGGGAACTGAATATCTTCGCGTTTAATCTATCATAGATGATGTATAATGCGACTTTGAGGTCGTGCTGTAAGCTTCCCTTCTGAGCATACCATGTAGCACAAAAATTTTCATTACAAGTAATGAGTACATCTTACTCTAACCATTCCAAGGTTGAAAATTTGCTATAGAAAGATGGAGCATTTTCTTTTTGGTTACAAAACGAGGCAGCTGCCTCTAAACCTTAACATAGCAATCCCTTACAGTCTTCTGTGAAAAAGTGGCATGCCTGATGCAGTAGTTGGTCCAGGAACTCAACTTGAGTACGATGTACAATTTGCTTCTCTTGGATGGTACATCAATATGATCATCCAAACTCTCCTCATAATTTGGCATTGAATCGTGTAATGGGTATCATTACAATGTAGAAATGAGAACAACGACTGTGTATGCATGTTTCACCACATGTCTGTTGGCGTTGATCTCGCTTGATGTTCTAAAATTGTCTTCAATAAAGGGTACAACATATGCAGTAGCATGGCCTTCAACACTAGCTCGATTATCGGTGATTAGAGGCTTATAGCAGACCATCTTGATCAAAGTAGAGCCATATTCACTCTGGGTCAAGAGGTTGTATAATATGACCATAAAATCAAGTCCAGGATCGAATGTAAAAAAAACAGAGTTGTATATACTTATCAAAAGCCATCCCATGATTAAAATGACAAATATGTGTGCTTTTGAAAACGACAAGGTTCAGATTTCAGAACGAACGTGTCTCTAGGAAGTCAAAATTTTCTTGGAGTTTGTCCTCAGGTAGCTTTCTTGGATCGTGCTCTTGCGTGTGGTTGAACCCATGTGAGGATATCCCCGGAGATTATAATCTGCAGGATTGAAGACTGGAAGTTCTGTTTTGGGAGCAGTGGAAAAGCTTTTTCTTGATGTTGCATTTACTCTTAAGCATTTCTCTATAACATTTGCCTCTTGCCCAAGTCTGATTCTCAGGTCTTTCATTCTTTGCATCATCTTGCTTTTCTCAGAAGAAAACACTCCCTTTGATGCAGTTTGAGTTTGGCTCCTGGGGTTGAAGGATGTTGCATCTGGAGTATTGCTGCACTCTATGCATGAAGTCTTTAGCCTTTCCAGATCAAAAGCTTTCCTCTTGTCTTTGTCAGATAAACAAATGTATGCCTACTGACCAGTGGAAATTAGTAAGATCTTGCAACAAATGGTAGAAAGGAAGTGCATGGTTTAACTCATAATTTAATTAATAAAACTACTAATAAGTTCCGGAAAAAATTGTGTCCCGTTATGGGACATTCCAGCTTCAGTACAACAACAACATTACCTCATTGTTTTAGAGGCTCCCGCCCATGACAGGGTATGGGGGTTCGGATGTACGCAACCATACTCATGTGTTATAAATACACATAGGTTGTTTCCCGATGATCCATAATGAAAATTAGGTTTTAACAGCAAAACCTAGAAGATTTGAACCATACTTAGGACTATACATAAAGATTAATGATTTGCACATGATAATAGAGTACATGAATGAGCTCAGATATAAATTTTCTTTTATGTTAATGGAATGTCTCAAATCAAGGATTCAATCAAATAATATCACGATCATATCCAGAATCTAATCATATCAATTGTATTTATTGTAATTAGCATATACCATGGATGCTATTTAGAATTCAACTAGAAATAAATCTTATTGTATCTTGTACAAATCAATGAAATATGACTTCCATTCGCGACTCATAACATCGTATCAGCACAATAATCCACTGATCAATCTCAAATCCTATCGAAAAAAGAAAAACGAAAAACAGAAATCCAAAAAATAGAAGATACCATGTGAAGCATTCAAGTTTACGTACAAGCATGCATGAGGTAACTTATACACATTAGATCGCGAAATGATCCGACACGCAAGAATCTAGTACATCAGAAACGTCTTACTTGATTCACCAAACTCGAATCAAATCGAGAACATGATTTTAAATGATAAAACACCGGAGTGAACCAAACATAATTTTAGATGCTAGTCTTCCTAGTTGGTCATGTACAACTATATATTGTTCTAATTCACCGAATTGAACAGTTTAAACACCGCGCTAAATAGGCTGAATTTAATAATAATGCTAATCAAATAAACAATTAACACAACAATGAAATGTAAGAATCTAAAATAAACAATAAGAGCACATGCTTACCTGGGAGACGAGCTTGAACGCATATTCAGCCTTAGGATGGTCGTTTTTGTCCGGGTGAAGCAGTAAAGCTATACACAAAAAAATATACAAAATTATTTATATATATATATAAATTCACGTTTCATTTCATATACTTTATTAACAGTATTTTCATCCCAAAAATATTGCCATATAATTCAAAGATCAATAAGTATGAGTTGGAAACTCAGAGATCGAATGCGTACCGAGTTTTAGGTACCGTCTTCGAATAATCTCAATCTCTGAATCCTCATTAACCTGGAATTAGTCAAAAATATTTAAAAGAGAGAGAGAGAGAGAGAGAGAGAGAGAGAGAGAGAGAGAGAGAGAGAGAGAAACAAAAAGGAGGAAATTAAAATGCAGTTACTGAAATCCATGAAAATGCAGTTACGGAAATCAAAAAGGCGCAGTGAATAAGGTTGGAAGGGAGAACGAAAACTGAAAAGAAGAGGAAGAATACCCGGAGGAGAAGATACCAGTCGACGAAGAGAGGAGGAGGAGGAGGGCGGCGATGAGGACATGAGGAGGAAGCAGTTGAATATTTTGAAAGGTTACAAATTTCGGTTACTAACTGAGACTTGGTTTCCGATTCATATTTGGCCTTCTCCATTTGTTTCCCGTGTTGAAAGGACTCTTTTGTTGTACTACTATCGCTATAAGTATAACCACCTCTTTTTCCACGTTCAACAACTCAGTTTTCGATCGCAGACATCATGCTATATGTATTATTTTTTTAAAAAAAAAAATAGGGAGATGAATCGAATTCGAGACACTGGAATAAATGTTACTCAATCGCTACACCTAAATATTTTTCGATCAGCTCTATGTATTATTTAGTCGCATTTAATATATTATTTCGATATATATGAAGTGATGTTATTTAGTGTAATCGAAGATGTAATAAATGATCATTTCTCTTTTCTATCTTATCACTATCCTTAATGCACGTTTATAAGATGACTGTTCAGTTTCACCGTTAATATATAAAACGATGTCACTTTGTATTTATAAAGAAAAGGAATAACAAATTAGCGAGGTAGACGTGGTTATATGCGCATTTTAATTAAAAGTAAAAAAGCCGATGTATGGGAGTAATAAATCTTTAGAATAACCAACTGCGGTTCATATACACTCTATTAAAACATAAGTCGTTATCAGGGCGACGCATATTTTAATAAAAAATGATCTAGACTTTAGTTATTGCTTTTATCTCTAAATTTGCTCATATTAAATAAGTTGTTTGTATTAAAATATGTGTATTTAATAATGATAAGTTGGTAAAATCATATACTTTTTCTTACTGTAAATAGATTTATATTTTGAAAAATCTCAAAATAAAAAGATGGATTTATATTATAGGACGTAATGAGTATATATATGGGGATGCTTCTTTCATGGTTTTCGTAGTGGTTATCCGTATTCATAGCTACACACGTTTTGCCTTTGACAATAATTATTAGTTATGAAGTGCGGCAATTAGGAAAAAGAAGGCTCAGTTGGTGGTCGTGTGTATTGAATATGGAGAAAGAAAAAGAAATAGGTAATGTTCTTGATTTTTATTTAACAAAATTATGGAGTAGTAGACAATTAATGACAACAAGGATTCTTATGGCAACAATATTAAGAATACAAAATAATAACAGTTCTACTGATAATATCCATCATCATCGTCCTCTTGCCGTGTTAATTTTTAGATGTCTATGTTTTAAACCCCAAAAGAAATGTCGAGAATATTGTTCTACATCGAATATTTTGAGATAAAATACATGTGTTATATGAGGATGAACTACTATCACCTATTGTCTTAAAGTTTTGAGTGGATATGTGTCTCACCTCATGTAAGCCGAAGTTTCAAAATGGTATCAGAGTCAGTTTAAAAAATATAGACTCACACCTTGTCTACCCCATGATTGGACATTTATTGTCTACCCCCACCAAAATCCGGATGTTCTTGTCTGGCTTGTGGTTTGTGATTGAGAACGATTTATATGGCGCATGTGTATGTCAAGTCACGTTGTCACGTGAGCGAGTGTTGAGAATATTGTCTCACATCGAACACTTTGAGATGAAATACATGGGTTATATGAGGATGAGCTACCACCACCTATTGCCTTAAGGTTTTAAATGGATATGAGTATCAGCTCATGTAAGCCCAAGTTTCAACCAAAAATCTAAAGTGATTGTTCATCAATGTATATTCAGTATTGTTTTTTGTTAAATATTTTTAAACTTGTAAACTGATTGCCATATATTCATACGCAGTATGACTTAAGTATATTTTATGGAAGCCGTACTTAATAAAATTTTAAAATCATTTAATGCAGTTGACTTATATTTTTTTAAAAATTTGAGCAAACAGAAACCCAGTCACTTAAGACAAAAGAGAATTAACAATTAATAAACCTAAAGAAACAATTAATAAAGCTAAGTTCTGACATAGGAAAATGTGGGCTGTTGACTCTTTTTGCCTTGATTTAGTCAAGTTGGAACTGGTAGTAGTTGCATGTCATTTGGGCTACCAATTTCACTTGTTTAATGCCTATGATTTTAGCTCCTAGGATCTGGGATTGATCTTTAGATATGGCCTTCATATTGGTTTTGGTTTCTAATAAAGACATTTTTGTTTTATTAGGCTTCTACATTTGTACATGACCTCGGAAGAAGCCAAATCGGTTCGAGATCTAATGCACACAGTCTTAAAATACGAAAAGAAATACGGACTTTGCATTTAGACTAAGATAAAGTTGACTTTTGCATTATTCATGATCACTCATAACCAACGAAAACAAAAGAAAATTATTACTTTCAAGAATTTGACTGAGTTAACATATTTTTCCCATCACTATTATGACGTAACAATATCTCGTTTATCCTTTATGTTTAGACAAAGGTACCGAGAGTGACAAAGAACAAGGGTAATCAGAAAATCAATTTTTCTGTGTTACTTTTCATCAATCAAGCCTAATTCTTACAGTACAATTGGTATCCCTATACAAAGCAACTATCAATTACAAATTGATTACAAATCAATTACTACCGTAATTACAGCTTGTATTAACTACAACAAAATTTCATGGATTTGCCCTTATCTACAATCCTAATTTTCAGGGATTTCCTCACACTCCCCCTCAAGTTGAGTGGTAGAGTCTACAACGCTCAACTTGCGCAGAATGCTTTCAAACGTCCTCCCGTTGACGGCCTTGGTCAATATATCAGCTAGTTGATCCTCTGACCGGACAAATGGTAGTGCGATCACCCCTCCTTCTATCTTCTCTTTAATGAAGTGCCGATCAATCTCTATGTGCTTAGTCCGATCATGTTGTACTGGGTTTTCAGAAATACTTATCGAGGTCTTGTTATCACACATCAGGGGTATTGGTAAGTTCACTTGCACGCCGATATCCTTGAGTAACTTCTGGATCCATAATACTTCAGTAACTCCCTTTGCTATCCCTTTAAATTCAGCTTCAGCAGTAGACAGCGCCACTACTTTCTGCTTTTTACTTTTCCACGTCGCGAGGTTACCTCCTACTAAAGCAAAGTACCCTGAAGTAGACTTTCGATCAACTAAGCTCCCTGCCCAATCTGCATCAGGAGTATTGGTGTAGTAGTATTCTGTTTCAAGAAAAGTGCAATCTAGGGTAATATGGATGCGTCGAGTGCGGGGGATTATAGCATCGGTAGCCTTTTTGGGTGGCTGCGTACCCAATAAAGACACACTTTTCGGCACAGGGATCAAGTTTTGTTCTTTCATTTTTGGGTGTATGGACGAAAACTGTGCAGCCAAAGACTCGTGGGGGCAAAGTAAAGGCACTAGGAATATCATGTTGAGTCGAGTGGGTCTGAAGTGGAGTATGATAATCAAGTATTTTCGAGGGTAGGCGGTTAAGTAGGTAGGCAGCTGTGGATACGGCCTCCGGCCAAAAACTTTTCTGAGCATGTGACTCTATTAACATGGCTCGGGTCACCTCCAAAAGAATGCGGTTTTTCAGCTCAACAACCCTATTTTGTTCTGGTGTGTTTGGACAAGACGTTTGATGAATAATGCCATTTTCTTGTAAAAATTTGCTAAGGTCTGTACTCATGTATTCCCCCCATTGTCTGACCGGAGGATTTGGATTTTTGTATCAAATTGTGTGTTAATCATGTTGTAGAAATGGACAAATTTTGTGTGGACCTCGGATTTGTGTTTCATAATGTATAGCCATATCATGCGAGAAAAGTCGTCAACAAAGATTACATAATAATGAAAGCCCAATGGAGTATTATATGGAGAAGGACCTCAAACATCAGAATGAGCCAAGCCAAACATTTTACTAACACGAGTATTAGAGGCAGGATAAGATGCCCGAGTCTGTTTTTCCCGGAAGCACGTATCACAGGAAAAAAATTTTATTGGTGAAGAAAATAAAGTAGGAAATAAACGGTGCAAGTAACTAAACGAAGGATGACCTAATCGGCGATGCCACAACCACACCTGTCGATTGCTCGTGCCGGTGGCAAGATTAGATTGTCCCTGTTGCGTAACAGCATCGACAAAGTACAATCCTTGGCGCTCAGTACCACGCCCAATGATCACCCCCGTATGAATGTCCTGCAGGAGACAAAAATTTGGATACATTAGTACAAGACAATCTAATTCCTTGGTAAAATGGCTTATGGACAATAATTTGCTAGATAAGGAAGGTACATAGAGGCAATTCTTAAGAGTCAAAGTAGGTGTGACTGAGACCGTGTCACTACCAACAACAGGAACAGTAGCCCCATTGGCAGTTTCGATAACCCTTTTTGTGGTAGGAGTATGAGTGGTTATGTCAGATAGATCATTGGTCATTGTGTCAGTGGCCCCACAGTCGAAAATCCACTGTGAGGGTTGACACGCATCTTTGGAAGTAAGTGGTGGTAATTTTATGGTTTGGCCGATATATGAGGCTGAAGGTGTTATTTCTGGAAAGTCTGGGGACTTTGGTGAATGAGTATCAGACTTTAGGGACTTGGCTGGCGTTTTGAAAGGTTTAGGGGCTAACTGTCCTGCATCAGAAACATCTGGGGTTGAATTAATATTTCTCAGAAAAACAGGGTACTGTAGTAATTATCCATAGGGGCCTGGGGAGTAATAAAATGGGTAGGGTTGGGAATAAATTTCCCAACCCTAACCCCGCTACCTGGACTGCTGCGGCTGCTTCTTGATTGTTTTGGAGCCTTCGTTCCTCCAGATACTTCTATGGCCACCCCTTTCGCTGCCTTTCCCTGTTCTTCATTGTGGTTGCAGAAACCCCCTGGGTTCTCTGTGATGCCACCTTCATCTGCAGCTTGGGCTATGGAGGCCTTCCCTTTCTTCTCGAAGTCTTCCCACCAGTCTGGGAAGCCATGGATCTGAAAGCATTTTTCGCGTATGTGTCTCTTCTTCTTGCAGTAATTGCATTCTAGTTGGGACTTATCCTCTCCACGTCGTGAGGGTTTTCCTGAGCGTGGAGGTGGTCTGTCGGTTGACCCCCTCTGTTTGTTCTGCTCTCCTGGTGCTTGCACCACCAGTCCCTGACCCAACCCCTGTGATGATCTCAGATCTGAGGGGTGACTTACAAGAACACCCCTCTACACTGTAGAGATAAGGGGGTTTGAGTGATTTCAAAATAAGAAATTTGAATGCATATATATATATATATAAACGTGCTTAAATGTGTACATGTGTGCATGATAACTTGCCATTACTTGCCTTATTTAGCTTATATATTATGTTGCCATACTAACGAGCCATGAAGCATTAAAGCTTACATCATATGGCAAACATTTGTTGTGTTTATACTATTTTCAGGTGCCACCATTAATGAACTAAATTAGTTCATTAAGTGAAGTACTTAGTTTAATAAACTAAGTAGTTCATTAAAGGAAGATAAATTTGGAAAAGGCACAAAGGCAACAAGGCCAAGGAAGGAAAGTTCTCTCCTCCTCCCCATCTTCATTAAACACGCCACATATACATATATTATACATATTTTCAGATTTTTTAAATAAAGGCACATACACATGTATTCTAACGTACTACCGACACGTTATATATTTTTCCGTACGTACGTTAACGTCACACCACTATACTTAACTCATATTTATGAGTACATTAAGGTCTTATATCATATGATATAAGATATGGTGATGACAAATTAAATACGACACGATAAAAGGTTCTAAACCGAAATTTGTCGTATCGGACGAATACCGAAACTTCGCCAACGTGTCACGTACTTGCCATAAATAAATGGCCAGCCCATATACATCAAATATGATGTAAATTTCGTGCTACACATGACATATTCAGCCAAAAATACTTTCCATGTTGGCACACACAAATTACTCCACGTTAAGGCCAAAATGTGAAGATTCCAAGTTTAATTTTGTCACATGTTAATGGTACCACTTTAAACCAGCCAAGTGCTGAGATTTAAAGTATATATTATATATATTATGTATAACATAATATATATATAACATGTGGAAAAGTTGGAATTTAAATTAGAGAAAAATCGGGTAATCGATAAATATCGAAAATTCGGTTTTCTACGCACATAACATGGAACGTTTTTCTTGTACATCATGTGACACGTATCTAGACACTTTTTACATATGATATACATCTTAAAGTGTTCTAGAAAATTAAATTAAGGGCTGATTGGAATATTACATGTGTGTATTATTAAATGTGCACTATTTTACAAAGTTAGCAAAAATGAAATTCAGCACATGCATATACATGTATACACGCCCCTACAGCTGAGATGGAGCATATGTGGAGCCTTGTTGGCATATTGATTGGTCAAGAATCAATCATACATTATTGGTGACATAAAGGAAGGAGCTACACAAGGTAATACTTCAAAATCTTGTCACAATTGTGACACATGCTGAAAATTCAGCATGTGTGCTAATGGGTGCGTTTTTAAGGTCATTATGAGACATATTTTACTTCTTGAATAAGGTGGATTGATTGGAAGATGATATGGTAAGGCTTTGAATAATATTTAAAATAAATAAATGGTGATATTTAGCATATCACACATGCTAAAAATTTTTCAGCATGTGTACATGTTGTGGCCGAACATGATGAGCTTTTTGTGTCCAAGTTCATGTCTCAATTGATAGCAAGACTTACCATGTATTGTTGATTCATTTTTAATGAGAAAAATCAAAGTAAATTGGGAATTATCTTGACTAAAATTAAATGGTGCACATGCTGAAAATTCAGCATGGCAAGATGACTATATGGCCGAAATTATGCCTTGTTTGGGAAGGATTTGTTGGTCTTGCAATTTATGGTGTATCTCTTGACTTATGGTATGATTTCATGTTTGATTTTTGGCACATGTTTAAAGTGTTAATCTCAGATTTTTTCCATGTCATCATGTTGACAACATTGAGCAAATAAAGAGGTGCCAAGTAAGCAAAGACTAAATGATGATCCAATAGAATGATGCCAAGCAAGCAAGGCATTGTCACAATGATGTCTTACACTCTCTCAAGCACTCAAAAGGAAATTTTCAAGAGGGAAGACAAGAGAGGGGGGACGGCTGCCACAATTAAAAAGAAGAAGAGGAGAGCAAACAAAAATAACAACAAGAATTGCATTCTAAAGAGATCAAATAGCCAAGCTCTTCTTCTCCTACATCTTCTTTCTTTCTCTTTTCTTGTAAAGCCTATTGTATTCATATTCTTTCATTCTTGAATAGGCTTGAGATAAACCACCATTCATACATCTTTGTAAAAGATTGATCAAGGTGTGATCAATCTTCATTCTAGCAAGGTGGTGGTGTTCGTGCAAATTGTACTAGCAATACAAGGTTTGTAAAGGGTTGGAGTTAAGGTGTAACTCTATCAACCCTGTGGTAAGGTGTTTTTGAGTTGTGTGATTAGTGTGAACCAAGGAAGGTGTTCCTTGAAGACTGGAGTAGGTTGTTGATAACCGAACCAGTATAAAATTCTTGGTGTCATTTACTTTCAGCACTGATTTTCTGTTTCAGCACTGTTTACTGTTTTTAATCACGTTCGTAAAATAGTAAACGAATTTCAAAAATCACAAAACTTTCAGAAAATATAACCACACGTTCTAGGGTTCTTTTGGCGTAAGTTTCAACCCTTTTGGACAAGTATAAGTCATTCAAACGTCCAAAGTTCTGAGACTAGTGCAGTCTGATTTTCAGGCTTGCAAAGGTTGAGACTTTGATCGTATTTGACTAACTTCCCAAAAGAATTTTTCAAAACTGTTTCAAACCATTTAAGTATAACATATAAGGGGTTAGTGGTTAAATTTTCAAAGCATTTGGAGTTGTGTACAAATTGGAATTAATTTTTCAAATCAGTGTATCGGTTCTGGCAGATTTGCGCAATCTGACCACCAACGAATTTTCAAGGGGTTAGAGGTTGAATTTAAATCTGAAATTTTTAGGAGATACTCATAACATCTGAGTCTAAGTTCTCTCCAAATTTCAGAATTTTTGAAGGCCTACAACCTAGTTTTCAAAACGTTTTAAAACAGGGCCTGAAAACAGAATCTGTTTTCAGAACTTGAATTGTTCAAGTTTAAAGAAATTTTAAAAAGCACACTTTCCGCACTATCTATTCAACCCCTCCCCCCCTTCTAGTGGTGCCTTGCAGATCCTACAAGTAGTATCAGAGCGAGGTCACGGGTTCGATTTCCAGCAGGAGCAATTGCTGAGGGGGAGATTGTTGGGTGCAGCAATTGTCCCGTGGCGTAGGCCGGTGGGCGTAGGCCGTGTGGGCCAAGTCACAGTCGAATGCCGTGGGCGCTTGTGTGCTGAATGCACTATAAGGCTAGGGTATGCGCATCTCCTGTCACCAATTGGTTTTGGGAGAGTTGGTAGCGCCTGAGGTCCTACATGCACCTCTGCCCGTTTTAACTCATTGTATGCTGCCTCCACTGTAGGTCGTGGGTCAAGCTTCAGTAGCTCTTTCTTCACACCTGAAAACTGTTCATCAACTGCTAGCAATAGTTGATAAAGCCGTTGTTCTTGCACCTTTTTTGTATAAATTGCTATGTCATTTGGGGATTCCATTGGATTTGGATCCAATGAGTCAATACTCATCCACAAGCCTTGAAGCTGATCCCAGAGAGCCTCTAGGGATCGGTTTCCTTGTCTTGCTGTGTAGCACTGTTTATGCAGATCAAATATCTGCAATGGGTCGCTGCCAGAGCCGTATGTGATTGCTAGCCCATCCCAGAGGGCCTTGGCGGTCGTATACTTGGACACATTATTTACTAAACTGTCTTCAATATTGTCAATCAGCCAAGTAAAGACTACTGGTCACTTTGTTCCCAATTTAGATATGATGGATCAGTTGGTGGGGGGTGGAGGAACCCCAGTTATGTGGGAGCTCCTCCCCTACCTCCGATGGCAATCTGCATCAGCCTTCCCCATAACGTATAATTGGTGCTGTTGAGTTTCACTTTCAGTACTAGATTCGCAGGAGACTACTAGTTGCAGGTTCAAACTTTGTTGCAAAAATTTGGCAAATTGTTCAGAGATGTCAAAGTTACCAGGGAGATTGTTCTTGTTTTCGGTGTTTTCTGGCTTGGTTCCGGTTGTTTCCGATATTTGAGACATGGTTATTGATATTTTGCAGGAAAAAACTAGTATGGACAGAACTGGCTTGATTGTGCGAAGGAAGAGACGGGTAAACGGGCAATGACGAGATTAATTCTGAGCCTGGCAATCTTTCACACAGTACGTGTTGAAAGTTTAAGATTAAGGCTGGATTAAGGGTAAGAATACGGCAATGAAGAGACTCAAACTCTGAGCCACTCCTGATTCAACTCTGTTTGATTAGGATAATTTTTGCTCTGATACCATGTTTAGACAAAGGTACCGAGAGAGACAAAGAACAAGGGTAATCAGAAAATCAATTTTTCTGTGTGTTACTTTTCATCAATCAAGCCTAATTCTTATAGTATAATATGTATCCTTATACATGACAACTATCAATAACAAATTGATTACAAATCAATTACTACCGTAATTACAGCTTGTATTAACTACAACAAAATTTCATGGATTTGCCATTATCTTTTTTCAGGGATTTCCTCACACTTTACTGATTAAGAATAACTGTTATGATCATACAATTACGCATAAACCATCTAAGTTATTGTATTTTTTTGTTCTCATTATATAGCTATTTGCATTTTTTCCCCTTTTATTAACTTAATATCTTGGAATTGGAAGTTGCAACATAGAAGAAAATAAAATGTTACTCTACGATGCTCATTGGACTAATACGGTAAAGACTCTGTGAGGGATTTCAACTTTTACTTTACTAAAAGAAAATGAGATATTGATGCACTTGTGTAGGGCAAATATAGGATGCTCCGAAGACTGTGCTTCGTCGTAGACATTAACATACATTGAAAATGGGATTTGACAATAATGCAGCCGTTTATCTAGGGTTTTATGTCGGAGTTGTAACCTCAAGTTCGTTGGGGAACCTCACTAACACAGTCGTATTTGATTTTAACTAATTAGGCAAAGAAAGGAAACTCTCAACCTGCCAAACAAACAAAAGGCAAACAAAGAAAGTTGTCGGTGCACTAGGCTCCTATGTTTGTATAGGGTTTGGAGACGGATCGGAGTGTTTTACGATCTGATGTACGTAGATTTATCCTACATTTTTTACATAAGAGACTATTTTCGCGACTCATATATAAAAGGTTTTTAAAGTGGTGCAGTTGGTGATTAGGTTCATATATAAACGAGGGCAGACGGCACTTTTTCAACTTAGTGCTTCATGCAACCCTACACGTTTACCTTCATTCAACCCTTTGTTCTTGAATATGAGATGTTGTCAATTGACATCACTTGTTAAGTTAAACCTTACTAGAAAAAGTTACTTTTATTTCCCAGCATGTTTGGCCTATTTAATTTTTTTGTCATCTTTATATTTGGAAATACAACTTTTGTCACTAATATGTAAAAGTCACATATTTCATAAAAACTAAGGTAAATCATCCAAACTCTACAGTGTTATTGTTACTCTTATCTCTTTTCAAAGACAATTAAAATCTACCAATCATCAATATCGAGACCCTATATTGATATCCCATCTCTCAAGCCTGCTTATACAAAGTTTATAGCTCACAAACAGCTCATGCCCAAGTTCTCTTTTATTTTATTTTTTGGATTTGGAGATAAAGTAGTCAATACATTTTTTATTCTGAGAAAAATCCATACACCAACTCTGTTGTATTTGTGCATGTAACGTACAAACTCAGCTAAGATAATTGTATTCTGTTAATTTTATCTTTAACTCCAAAATAAGAGGGTTAAAGTAATGTTTCTAAACTTGAGGGCGGTTAAAAGTGAAAGAGCAAACGCAAAAAGGAATAAGCTTACTTGTTCAAGAAAGAAAAAAAAAGAATAAATAATTTTATTATATTAATAACATTCAACCGTTTGATATTTAATCGTTGATATTAAACCGATATTACATAAAGGCTCATGTACCACAGAATTGACACACATTTATACACATACAAACATATGCGCCCGCTCACATACACACATTTTAAAATTTTATCGGATGTCCCCGAAGGGACACTCACATACACACATATATATATGTATATATATGGTGTGTGTATGTTTATGTGTGTGTGTCTGTTTGTGCGTGTGTGTATGTGTGTCTATATATAATAAAAGGGAGAGCAAGAGATTTACTGTTAGGTTCAAAAAATTTTTGTGATTAGCTTTTCTCGTTTTATTTCACATTGGACAATTGAAATACTAAATGCTAAAAATAACAAAGTAAAGACTTACATTTTTCTGACTCAAGATCATGAGATAGAAGGCAGACATATGTAATGTCAGGCACAGTAAACTACAATGAAACAGGCACAAGGTATTTGAGCCATTTGATTGAAAAGAATGAGAATACACTTCAACATTTAGCGATTTTATTTTATTTTATTTGCTGCATTTTTGCAAACAACTTCCAGATGAGAGTACTAAAAGGTATTCAAGTATTTGATTCTCTGAAGTCATATTATATTCCCTCTACTACAATTTATATGTAATATCCCATAACGTTTCTCCATATCCACTAACTTCGTCCTTCTTAATTATCTCATTTTCAAAACCAAAAACTAAGTTATCACATAGAATTTGAGCATTACAGAGTAGAAACAACAAAGTACCCTTCAGTAGCTTTGTCAAATTACAGGTCATTTTGACTTGTATATATATGCATTAAGATAAACAACAACAACGTTACCCCGTTTCCTTAAAGGATCCCGTCTATGACAAGGTAAGAGGGGTCATGCGTACACGACCTTACTCATGTGTTGGAAACGCACAGAGGTTGTTTCCAAATAACACATAGGACAAGATAAATATTTACAGAACATAAAGGAATCATTTGCCTATGGTGTTGTCAGGCCTTCTTAGAAAAACCTACTCTTTCTGAGCTTGAGAGATCTGCTTTTGTTTGTTCATGAACAACGAAAGAAGAGGCAGACGGCTGATACATCATCCACTGCAACCCCCGGCCTTTTGCTCTTCCACGCGCAAACTGCACAATCGACCAGCTTTTTGGCTGATTCTTCCCTTTTAGGCGTTGAAGCAACGATTTTTATGGCTTCTTGGTTGGAAATTACATCCCAGACCTGATGAAACAAGAACATGGTTATCTATCACTCGTTGCATTGCACAAATAATCATTGGAATGGAGAACTAAAGTATCAAATGAAGGACTATTATACCCCATCTGTAGCAAAAATGACAAATTGATCTTTTCTGGTTATTCTTCTTTGTGTAAGCTCAGGCTCAGAGATCAGTCCAAAAGGCTTCATGAGGTGATCACCAAATGCTCGCGATATTGATAGCCCTGGACCTTCAAGAGTGCTTGGCATTCCAACTCTATAGACACCAGGTTCATCATTGTAGGAATATATCCTTCCCTTGGACTGTGTTATCCTCTGGCTTTCCTCTGTAATGTCACAGGAAAAAGGTAAGTTTTTGGTAGGGATATATAACAATCGAGGACGTCTGATGATTTAGAGAAAGCAAGCCTTTAAATAGGGCTAATAACAATGTATTTGAATGTTAGAGAAGCAAATCTCACTAGGTAAATTCGGCTTGAGATCAACAGTAAGCTGTATTGGTACCAAGCTACCATCGTCTGATGCAGTGGCTAACACAGCACGAGAGTCCCCAATGTTTGCAATTACCAAGAGATCACCCTGAGAGATGAAACAAACCGTAATGGTTTATTCAGTGCGGACAAGAAATCCATTGTTAGCTCAGTGTTCCTGTTGTTGGAAAAGTACGTTGAAGTAATATGTGCTCTAAAGTTGTATAAAACTTATATGTTGTCATTTGGGAGATTGAAGATGATGTTATGAACACTCTAAACTTGAAATAGGTCACTTGGATCGATCTATGTTCAGACTGGATCGAACCAAGTGAAAGCTGGAATAGAGTTAAGTGTTCTGGAGGACTTCGATCGATGTATATAAGGAACATCGATCGATCGATGTAGTGTGTTGCAACTCTGGAAGCTTTCTGTCCAACATAGATCGATCACATCGATCGATCGATGTGACATCGATTGATACATGGATCAATCTATGTGAGGCAGAATGAAAATGAAATGTTTCTGTCCAACTTCGATCGATGTGTCAACAGACAGAACTTTTCACTTTGAATTGCACTTTTTTGTCCAAGGTTCATCTCCCTTCACCAATGAACGATAATCAACTGACATTGAGGGTTGAAAAGATGCTGAAACAAGTTTCTAAAGAGGTCTTTAATTCAAACCAAGGTCTATATATAGTAGACATTGGTATCTTCAACATACACTACACATTCTTGCAAAAACTAAGGAAAAACTTCAGCATTCTTTCTCCTTCTACTATCTCTATCTTCAATCTCTTCTAAGAGCAAGTTCAATCTTCCTCTCCTAGAGCAAAGTAAAGGAAGAAAGATGTTATATCTTGGGAAGCATTAGTCCCGTTGTCTACCTTGCTCACTGGTAGAGGCTAAATTGCTTTAAGGACAGAGTTATCATGAAACTCGTTTCGGCTTTAGTTTTTTGCTGTTTACTTGTTTGAATTGCCATCATTCGCAACACCTATGAACGCGAATGAATTTTCATATAAATGCACTGGATAAGATCTATGTTATGAACGCACTATGACAATTGTGCAGCAGGTGACAAAACTATTTACCTTTTTTTATGTAATGATACAATGCATCCATAACATAAAACTCATACAGTGCATTCAGATGAAAATTCCTTCGCACGATCGTCATGCATTACATGAAAAGGTAAGAAGTTTTCTTACCTGCTGCACAATTGTCAAAGCCGTTGAACCACTATAAAAAGAGTCTATTCCTGACAGCTGCTCAAGATCATGATCAATAGCTGAACAAGTCTTGAGATAACATTGCTTCCATAAATTAAACTGACAATAGCATCCATCAGGATCTGTTTCCCCATCATCTTGGAGTACAAGTTGGCTTACAGTTTCTTGCCAATTGATCAGCAACATAGATGGCATCAATTCCCTAACTGTCTTGGCTACAAGATGTCCCCATGGGCCATGCCCATCAAAAATTCCACAGAACATCATGTCCTCTTGGCATCCAAACTCCTAAGATATATAAATTAGTCATGTAATTATCTCAAATACATCAGGTAGATAATATTTTCAGCAAAAAAGAAAAAAAAATCTTGAACAGAAAAGTTTCAAGGAGTGATTGATCATTCATTTTAGTACCTCCCACACAACTAAACGATCCTGATTGTTGACCTTGCTTCCTCGCTTGGAATACGCTGAGACTACATGTTTAGACTCATTGGTGTTAATAATGCCTGAAGAAGTGAGCATGGTTCCACTTTTCCTTGCTTCCTCAGCCAATGCATCGGCAGCTTGCCTTCCAGCTTGAAGCCTGCTTTTCCTTCTACTCCTTGTGGAGATATTCTTTGCCAAGCTTGTGAAAAGTGTGAGCTGCACCATTTCTCTTTAATTGCTCCTATAGAGGAAAAATCAGGAGATAAATTTTCTCAACTAATTGATGCATGAAATTGAGCAAGAATTTGAGACTTCTGTGGTATATCATTTACGCAAGACCCATGCAAATATAAGGAAAAAAGAATTATAATCTTTTTATTCTTTGCCATGATTGATTCATCTTGAGCAGGCTTAGAATTCAGATTAACAGAATAAAGTTTGGAACTTTCTTCATTTAAAAAACTAACATCTCTTCCTGTTTGTTTCCTATTATTTTCATCATCCCTAGAACTAAAAAATAGATCTAAACAACCCACAACCCAAATTGAAGTGGCCTAACAACAGAAGAATCAATCATTCTACTCCTAACCCCACCTCCCCAGAAGATGAATTCGCAGGGTTTATTACATATCTAGATACTAGGGCGCTAGTTGACATCCCAGAATACAGAGTTTCACATAGTAACCTTAAACAAAACTGATAACAAACACCAAAATTTTATTCTGCAAATGAAAGATTGGGATTAGGATCATCCGTACAAGTAGATATACAAGTTAGTATACAACTGATTAAATGAGAAAAAAAAACAACAGGAGGATCATCCCTTGTAAACAGTAGGTGCGCACTCAACTTGTCCCCCCCCCCCCCCCCCCGGGAGTAATTTGGTAAGTTCTATACCAACTCGTACATCTGTGTACCAGAGATCCTAACCCAAAAGTTCGCATTAACTTAAAATTTGATCAGGTGTACACAGGAAACTTTCTCATTCAAGAGCTCTAACAGTTTTTTCAATTGAGTTATCATCATATGTCAGTAGTAGTCTCTCTTAAAATTGTGATCTAAATAAATATTGATTTAGACTCAGATAAGTGAATTGGTGCAAACAAGGATCAAGAAAGGTTCAGAAGCATCAAAACAATGCCCTTTTTCTTATGAAGCATCTGGTGGAGCTAAACAGGGGAGAAAGAATGGTTTTTTGCACACCACAGATCATAATGAAAAAGAAAATGAGCGAAAGATGATAGTACCTTCTTGTCCAAGCTTTTCCACCTCCTGCAAATGTATGGAATTAGCTACTGGACTGAGGTGCACGGTTGCAAAGAACTTAAGAACTCAGTTTCGGAAGACAGTTGAAGTTTGCAGAGTTATAATTCAGTGGGTTTTGGACCTTGTCTTCAGATGTTTGCCATTTGCCAATTTATGCTGCTTTAGAAACAACTAATGGCATGTGTTTGTGGCATAATACTTAAGCTTATATAGATAGCAAAGGGATGATTATTCAAAATAACATAGACACTGATGATGTCGGATTTATCACCAGTGTAAAAGTTGAAATATCCGGGGTCCAGGCCGTCACTCCTCCGTCAATTGTTCTCTTAGGAAGCCTGAGAAAGGAAAGAAAGCGTTAGGGGTCCCAGGGCGCTGCCCCGGGGAAACCCTCCGACGCTCAAGTCAGTTGTGAGCATTATAATGTATAGCCTAAAATGAGAGGTTGTGGAACCTGTTTGAGGTCGGTTAGTGTATGTTGGCCGAGCTGAAATGAGAACAGCGGGTGTTATACCCCCCATTTGGACCCTGAGCTTCTTATTGTTGGGGAAGCTCTTTTATACTTGGCATGGCTGGGAGCTGAGTGTCCCAAAGAGATGAGACGAAGACGTCTGGCCAGCTTGCATGGCAGCCGCGTAGTTGTTAGGGATTGTTGTGCTGGCAACTTCCCTCCATATGATCGACATCTGGAGAATCAAGATTGCATGTAGGCCACGTAGCATACAGCACTATGACTGTTGTAACCTGGCCGAGGTCAGTAATCAGAGACCCGTGGCCGAGATAAACTGAGGGATTAGGAACCGAACTGATTTCTTTTGGCCGAGCTAGGTGTATAGCCGTCCTCTAGATGTCCGAGATGCCACGCTGTTACGGCCGAGGTGCCATCTTGAAGGGCAGAGATGCCGAGGCCTCGTAATAAAATGCTTGGGACCGTTCTCTGGCCGAGATATCCCTCGGCTGAGACAAAGCTCTGTGGCCGAGACAGAATCCCTTAGCCGAGGTTAGACCATTAAGCCGAGATGAGGCCACTATGGCCGAGGTGAACTATCAATTCCAATAAGGTGCTGTCCATGTAGCCGGGATAGCGTGGGGCCTCTGTGGCCAAGACGGAATACTTGTCCGCATGACTTGATCAGTCTTCAAGCCGATCTGTGGTACTTGGTCATTTCTATACTCTTGCTTAACGTTGACTGTCATTGACTAACGAGGGGTATTATTTGGCTCATGAGACACATATATTCTTTGATCAAAAAAACATGTCATAATTGGCTCGGATGACCTTTAAATCCAGGTAGTTATTCCCAAAAAGAAAAACGGGTAAACGGATAGAGACAGAGGCCAGGAATACTGTGGCGTGGGGAGTGCTGAAGTGGGACGGGTACGACCATATATACATATATACATACATATATATATATATATGTATATGTATGTATGTATGTATTGGAATGGATGTACTACAACCTTTCAACTTCAATCAAAGTAGAGTGAGTTAGATGAGAAAAGAACAAGTAGAAAGTTCATCAGCTTCAATAAAATAAGTTAGACAGAAATGAGCAAGTGGAAAATTCAGCAACAGAAAGATATGTAGAAAAGAAAGAGCTAACGAGATTTAGCCTAATCTTCTTCATCAACTTCAATTAGTGAGTTAGATGAGAAAGAAACAAGTGGACTTCAATTAGTGAGCGGAGATTAATGCTTGTACTCTCAACTGTGTTGCTAAGAAATGTTTTATTTTTCTATTAAAAAAGAAATATTTTATTTTAAAGTGTACAAACAGAATGAGGGTAAATTTGTAAACTAATTATTTTCCCTTTTTCATTTATAAAGTATCGACAATGCGACGAACAAAAGTCGTAATATAGATAAATATAATAAAAAGGAACGAGTAATACAAGATGACATGCATTTTATGTCAAACAGAATAGGGATAATTAAATATACAGTAATATAAACTAAACATATAATTATAAATGCAAAATGCTCCATGGACCATTTTTTTTAAATGAAAAATTGTGTAGGCTCACATGGAATTCAACATCAAGATGTAGTTCAACACAAATTTTAAAATGGTCAATAACCAAGTATGATTAGTTGATCATTGACCAATGAAATGTGTAGAAAATTTATGGGCCCCTTGTTTTGGCCAATCAACCACTTGCTTGCATGTAGATAAAACTTATTTGTCATCATTTTACTGGACCACTAGTTGATCAATGACCACAATAAAATTTTTGGTAGTTCAAATCTACACACAACGTGCGATTGACTAAGTCGATAAATTTCGTGACACATGTTTCCTCCTATTTTCTGTACAAAACAAATACATTGAGTCGCAACATCAAAGACAGCTATAAAATATTAATCACAATAATACATACACGTTCAAATCATACGATACAGTTTTTTTTTGTAACGGAAGATTGACTTGACGAAGTAGTCAAGTCTGGAAAATCTAATAGCATCGGAAGATATCGCAATTTCTTAGATTATGAATCTGCTGATGGTCAACTGTTGTTGAAATACTCATGTGGCCGTTTTCAAGAGATTCACTAGATTATAAGATGTTACCCATATGAATTTCTGGAACCATACTCTATCTAGTATATGATTAGTTTCGTCTTTAGACTAGTTGCCTATTGTGAATTAGAAGTTACTGATAATTATATTTTGGGGTTGTCATAGCCCTTCAGGTTGAAGAGGTAGTCAAGATAATCCGCTTACAACTACAAAGAGTCTACGCAGCTCTTTAAAGTAAGGATTTCGTTGGTGTCTTATGAAACCAGACTAATGAAGGATTTCGTTAGTGTTTTATAAAACCAGACTAATGATGTGTGCAGAGCATTGCCCTGAATGTTGCCTACTAAGCAAAGCTTTCTTGAAGAGGCAATGGTGCTTCTTTTTGTGCCTGTCCTTTATTTTCTTTGTTTTGATGTTGAGACAAACCCCATGAAAGTATAGGTTTTGTTTTCAACAAGCGTTAAATCAACATATTTCATCAACAGAAAGATGTGTAGATAGCAAAATCGAATCTACTGAATCAACTGCACGATGATTCAGTTTACCACCGTTCTTTGTTTGCTATTTTTGCTAAACAGTGATATTTTATTAAACTATTAAGTACTCTTATATTTTTTTTTCTTCTAAAAACTAAGAAGAAGTTGTCACAACTACGAAGTCAATTGAAGACTGTCGAAAGAGCACATTGTTTTAAAAAGAGAACAAAAGATGGCAGAGAAAATCTCACTTATTAGCCTAAGGTTTGGCCCATTACTCAGTTAGCAGCCTAACGTTGATGAAACTCACTTAACAACAACTCTTTTGCCGAAATGTCTCACTTGTAGCCAGGCGACCGTTGACCAACCGTTGACCAACCGTTGACCGGCCGTTGACTTTCTCAGACCAATCAGAAGTTGACACGTGGCGACCCTTTTTAATTAAAAAAATAAAATTCTATTTTTGAATAAAGTGATTTAAAAAAATTTAAAAATTCTAAAAAATTGTAAAAATTAATTAAAAAATATTTTAAAAATCAAAAAATTAGGAAATAAAGATAAAAAATAAAAAATTACCCACAACCCTCCAGCACTCCACCCACCTACCCCCTTCTCCACACCACCCCACCCACCCCCCCCAAAAAAAATTTTTAAAAATTTTTTTCTTACTCACTCATAATGCTCCGATCATCCGGTCCACCCCCGCATCCCCTCCCCCACCCCCTTCTCTCGCGAATTTTTTTAAAATTTTTTCTAACTCACACATAACGTCTCAACCACCCCCGCGTTCCCTCCCCCACCCCTGCGCACACACATAATTTTAAATTTTTTTTGCAAAACTCGTGAGGCTGCCAGGCACAATCGCCGTAGGTAAGTATAATCATTTGTATTTTGTTTTTCGGGTTTCAATCTCTGAGTAGCCCTCCCTTTTATAGCTTCAATGCAGTAGTTCACATTCTAATAGATGTGTTTGCTTTATGTTGGGGAGAAACAAACCCAATTTGTAATTTGTGTTTTGTTTTATTGGGTTTCAATTTCAGAGTGCTTCAAGCTTTGCCTTTTATAGCTTTAAATACTACGTGTGAAGGTTTTAATTTTAAAATTATGAGTGTGCGCAGCGGTGGGGGAGGGGACGCGGGGGTGGTTGGGACGTTATATGTGAGTTAGAAAAAATTTTAAAAAAAATTCGCGAGAGGAGGGGGTGGGGGAGGGGACGCGGGGGTGGACCGGGTGGTCGGAGCATTATGAGTGAGTAAGAAAAAAAATTTTAAAATTTTTTTTGGGGGTTGGGTGGGGTGGGTGGGTTAGTGTGGAGAAGGGGGTAGGTGGGTGGAGTGCTGGGGGTTGTGGGTAATTTTTTATTTTTTTTTATCTTTATTTCCTAATTTTTTGATTTTTAAAATATTTTTTAAATAATTTTTACAATTTTTTAGAATTTTTAAATTTTTTTTAAATCACTTTATTCAAAAATAGAATTTTATTTTTTTTAATTAAAAAGAATCGCCACGTGTCAACTCTGATTGGTCTGAGAAAGTCAACGGCCGGTCAACGGTTGGTCAACGGTTGGTCAACGGTCGCCTGGCTACAAGTGAGACATTTCGGCAAAAGAGTTGTTGTTAAGTGAGTTTCATCAACGTTAGGCTCTTAACTGAGTAATGAGCCAAACCTTAGGCTAATAAGTGAGATTTTCTCAAAGATGGCATGTAATTGGTATGCATGCAGGTGGATCATGACATCACGGCAGAGTTGAATTCCACAGAAACAAATCCAATCGAGTGGTCTAAATTGAATGCAAAGTTAGGCCGGCAAGTTTAAGCGGAGATGGTCGGTATTTGTTTAACTTATCTTTGATTATATTTTATTACCCAGTCATTAGAGTAAGGTTACCACTAAACCTTGATCATGTTAATAATTTGCCTGGTGGGCCATGCTTCTTGACACGTGGCTTACTTTGTGCCACATGGGAAAACTATTACCAGAAAGTTGATTCCGTGGACACGTGTCCTTGGAAAAATGTTAGGAAATGATTGCCGGTAGGGGCCATGAAATCATCGACCACATCTGCTTATGTGAGACGACAGAATGGACGCAAAGACGAATTTCTCGTGTTGTTGTTCTTTTATTATTTTTATTATTAATAATAATAATAATATTATTATTATTATTATTATTATTATCAACACGAAAGCATAGGGAATATATAATTGATAAAACAGAAACTTTGAAAGAAAAGATCGGTCAAGCATAAGCGTTCAATTTCTTAAAGAAAAAAAAAAGAAAGCTAGAGTAAAGCACTAATGTAATGTCTAGAACGATGTACCAATAGCTCGTTCCTGGTGTCTACAAAGTCGGGAAAGAGATCAAATCGCTTCGTAACTGATATACACAATCTTATCTTACACTTTGTGCAATAGACTGTTTACACGGTTCGAACCAGTGACTCAACGATGTACCAATAAAGCAAGTTAAACAAATACTAGAGCTGCATACCTGCGATTGTTAGAAGGAAATATGTGACTCACCATGATTAGATAAATCAAGCCATTAATTGTGAATATTCTCTGGAGCTTGATTAGTGCAATTAGCATAATTGTGAATTAGTATAGATTGATTCTTTCCTTGTATAAGCATATTCTTACCACTACAAATAGGGAACATATACAGTGTAAAACATATGAATGAAATACAAGAAAATTGCTCAAGTACTTTGTCTCTATCCTATGTTTATGCCTTAAATTACATGGTATCAGAGCAGGAAGTATTCCTCTCTGGTTTTGAATATCATCCTGGCTCAGATTTTGTCTCATCACTGCCAGTATTCGATTGCTTTGTGGTGGCTCAGATCTTGAGTCATCATTGCCAACCATATACCTTACCCTCTGCTATCAAGAATATCAAGTATCCATATCTGCCCTCACTGGTCCGTCCAAACGTCTGTCTAGCCAACCTCACCAGAAAGTGTATCAGTCCAACCTGCAAACAGAAACATCACCATGTCAGACCCACCAGAATCATCCGATAAGATGCCAAAACTCCCAGAAAACTTTGACATCTCTGCAGAATTTGCCAAATTTCTGCAGAGTCAAATAGTCCCAGCATCACAAAACCCCATCCCTTCCTCAACCGTGTCTGAGAATCTGGTTCTGAAAATAAAATTAAACTCTGGCAATTACCCTCTCTGGTGCAACCTTATGCGAAGAGCCCTTCTGGGTAGGGGGAGGAGCACCCACATCACAGGGGTTCCTCCACCCCCCTACCGACTGACCCAGCGTATACCAAGTGGGAACAAGATGATCAACTTGTTTTCACTTGGTTAATAGATAATATGGATGAGACATTGGTGAATAATGCATCTAGCTATCCAACCGCAAAGGCGCTTTGGGATGGATTAGCCATAACATACGGGTCAGGAGCTGACCCTTTTCAGATTTATGACCTACACAAACGGGCTTACACCCTGAGACAGGGGACAAGCTCCCTGGATGAATGCTGGAATCACCTACAAAGTTTATGGAGGACTATTGACAATAAAAGTCCAAACCCGATGGAATGTCCAAGGGACATTCAAAAATTCAATCAATTCATACAGGAACAACGCCTGTATCAACTTCTGATGGCAGTAGATGACAGGTTCTCTGCCACCAAGAAGGAGATTTTAAAACGCGATCCTCGACCCATAGCCGAAGCTGCATATGGGGAGCTGCGCAGATCTGACACTGAAGATAAGCTTCTTAGACTCACATCCTCAGAACCTTCATTGGATGTGAGCCTAGGCCAAGGATTGACGGGCAAAGGGACCAACAGGCCCAGTTTAGAGACTTCCCGACGAGGGGGAGCTCAACACCCCCGCTCAGGAAATCCATCACGGCGGGGGGAGGATAAATCCTCTCTGGAATGCTCCCATTGCAAGAAAAAGGGGCATGTTAAAGAAAAATGCTTCAAGCTCCACGGATTCCCTGAGTGGTGGGATGACTTCAAGAAAAAAACCCATGGGTCTGCTGCACAGGTCACCGGGGAAGGTGACCACAACAGAAAGGAGCAACCTTTCACCGGAGAAAAGGGGCCACAGGTCGAAGACCAGCAGAATTGGAAGGAGGGTGGCGGGGGAGAAGAGACAGGTTACGGCGCTGCAGCAGGAGGTATTGGGGTTAGGGTTTCTAACCCTAACCCTCCTCCTTTTTATACCCCAAGCCATTCTGTTAATTACCCCATAGTCCCCCCTGCTTCCCTATTTACTAATTGCCCCCCTGAAAATTACCCCGTGGTCCCCCTTGCTTCTGTATTTACTAATAACCCCCCTGCTGTTCTGCGTAATGATATACAGGTCCATGGAAACTCAGGAAGTGACACTCCGGCCCCTCCTTTTCAGATCAATGCCCAAATTGCCCCAGGCCTTCTCCAGAATCACACAGCTGCCCCCTCATCTCACCATAATAACAGTCAGACCCCTGAACCTCCTAAAACTGCCTTTTTTACCCGACCCAATAAAACCTCAACTGGACCTTGGATTTTTGACTGTGGTGCCACCGATACTATGTCCTACGACCCTAAGGACTTCCATACTCATACTCTACCCACCAAGAAGAGTGTCGAAACAGCCAATGGTACCTCAGTTCCAGTCATTGGGGGTGGCTCTATCACTGTTACACCAAAAATTACTTTGAAAAACTGCCTTTATGTCCCTGCTTTATCTACCAAATTACTTTCTGTTAGCCAGATTACTAAAGAATTAGATTGCGTCGTACTGATGTATCCTTCTTTTTGCCTCTTACAGGACATTCATACCAAGGAGATCATTGGGCGTGGTACTGAACACAGTGGGCTGTACTTTGTTGATGCGATGGCGCAACAGGGACAGTCTAATCTGGCCACCGGGACTAGTCACCGACAGTTATGGCTGTGGCATCGCCGACTAGGTCATCCATCTTTTGCATACCTTAAACAATTGTTTCCTACTTTATTTACTTCCCAGTCCCTTTCCCTGCAGTGTGACACTTGCCTCCGGGCTAAACAAACTCGGGCATCGTACCCTTTAAATAATACTCGAGTTGATAAAGTTTTTTCATTAGTACATTCAGATGTGTGGGGCCCCTCTCCATACCCTACTCCTTATGGTTATCGTTATTATGTACTCTTCGTGGATGATTTCTCTCGCATGACTTGGATTTATATCATCAAAAATAAATCAGAAGTATCTCAAAAATTCCAAAATTTCTACACCATGATCCAAGCACAATTCCACACCAATATACAAATACTTCGTTCTGACAATGGGGGTGAATACTTAGATGGGGAGCTCCAACATTTTCTTACTACTCATGGGATCATTCACCAAACATCATGCGCACACACTCCCGAACAAAATGGGGTCGCAGAAAGAAAAAATCGAGTACTGTTAGAAATGGCTAGGGCCATGATGTTCGAATCCCACGTCCCGATGAGTTTCTGGCCGGAGGCAGTCTCCACTGCAGCATACCTTGTAAACCGTTTACCCACAAAGGCCCTCCACTTACAAACTCCCCTCCAAGTCTTATCCACCCAACAGTCCATCCCATCTTTGTGTACCCTTCCCCCAAAAGTCTTTGGCTGCACAGTCTTTGTTCATAACCCTAAACCTACCCGCACCAAACTAGACCCTTGTGCCGACAAATGTATATTTGTTGGCTATGCCACTACCCAAAAGGGTTACCGCTGTTATAATCCCCGCACTCATCGAATCCATATTACCATGAACTGCACCTTCGTTGAAACAGAATTTTACTATCCCACCCAATCTCGGGTTCAGGGGGAGCCCATTGCGACTGATGGAACCCTAGATTGGCTGTCACTCTATAATGACTCGGAGGCCGTTCCAACAGGGTCAGTAGATGGCGCCGACTGTGCTATAGCTCCCGACAAAGGAACGCCCCCTGACGAAGTACCCCTTAATGATCAAGCAGGCATGAATGTTCTGTCAGAATCAAAAGCAGATAACGGTATCACTCAGTCTACTTCTTTAGATTCTGATAACAGTAGTAATACTCCTGCCCATATCCTTGATATTTCCCCAGATAATACTGTTCCCTCAGATATTTCGACTAATACTTCCGAGTTTTCCATGTGTCCTACTAATACATTGCAGGAACAGCGGGTTTTACCTCCTCGATCAAATCGGGGAATACCTCCAGACCGGTACTCTCCAGATAAAATATCCAGAACCTCTCGATATCCTCTTAAATGTCCAAAGGATGGTGTAAGTGATGTTGCCCGAGGATTCTTTGGGACGATCTGTTCCGAGGACATCCCAAGAAATGTGGAAGAAGCATTAATCCGACCAAAGTGGAAAAGTGCCATGCTTAATGAGATGGATGCCCTTCTAAAGAATGAAACGTGGGAAAAGTGTGTTTTACCTCCTGGAAAAAGACCTGTAGGATGCAAATGGGTATTTACCAACAAGTACAAATCGGACGGAAGTATAGAACGACACAAGGCCCGACTGGTAGCTAAAGGATATACACAGACATATGGCCTTGATTACTCTGAGACATTCTCTCCTGTAGCCCGGATAGATACTATCCGAGTCCTGTTCTCAATTGCAGCCACCCAACATTGGCCACTACAGCAGTTTGATGTCAAAAACGCCTTCCTACACGGAGATCTAAAAGAAGAAGTGTACATGGAGCCACCTCCAGGGTTCTCTACAGAATTTGGAAAGGATGAAGTGTGTCGTCTAAAGAAGTCTTTGTACGGACTAAAACAATCACCCAGAGCATGGTTTGGAAGGTTTACTGAAGTAATGAAACAGGACGGATACATACAAAGCAATGCAGACCATACTCTGTTCATCAAACGACAAGGTAAACTGGTAACATGCCTAATTATTTATGTGGATGACATGATTATTACTGGAGATGATAAACAGGAAATGGCTCGACTCAGAAAACATTTGTTCACTAAATTCGAGATGAAAGACCTTGGGGGCCTCAAGTACTTTCTTGGAATAGAGGTACTTAGGTCAAAAATGGGAATTTATATCTCACAAAGGAAGTACATTCTGGACCTCCTAGCAGAAGTAGGAATGCTGGACTGCAAGCCCTGCGACACTCCCATGGCCGTAAATGATCGACCACAGGTAATAGAAGATGCAAACCTTGCAGACAAAGGTCAGTTCCAGCGACTGGTCGGTAAGTTAATTTATTTGTCTCATACTCGTCCAGACATTGCTTTCGCTGTAAGTGTTGTAAGTCAATTTATGCATAGACCACAAGAACATCATATGAATGCTGTCATGCGTATTTTGCGTTATTTAAAACATACTCCTGGCAGAGGAATTTTGTTTCAGGACCATGGACATCTTGACATTCAAGCCTATACCGATGCTGACTGGGCAGGAAATCCGGTAGATAGAAAATCCACATCTGGGTACTTCACACTTGTAGGAGGGAATCTGGTTACATGGCGAAGCAAGAAGCAGAAAGTTGTTGCTCTGTCAAGTGCTGAAGCTGAATTTAGGGAAATCGTAAAAGGGATCACGGAAATACTATGGCTGCACAAGTTGTTCAAGGATTTGGGATTACCTATCAATCAACCTACACCACTGTTCTGTGATAATAAAGCATCAATCAGTATATCTGAGAACCCAGTGCAACATGATCGAACAAAACATGTGGAGATAGATCGACACTTCATCAAGGAGAAACTCGATTCGGAGCGCATAACATTACCATTTGTAAAATCTGAAGACCAACTTGCCGATATTCTTACCAAGGCCATCAATGGAAGATCTTTTGCTGATATTTTGCGCAAGTTGAATGTTGTAGACCCCACAATTCAACTTGAGGGGGAGTGTTAGAAGGAAATATGTGACTCACCATGATTAGATAAATCAAGCCATTAATTGTGAATATTCTCTGGAGCTTGATTAGTGCAATTAGCATAATTGTGAATTAGTATAGATTGATTCTTTCCTTGTATAAGCATATTCTTACCACTACAAATAGGGAACATATACAGTGTAAAACATATGAATGAAATACAAGAAAATTGCTCAAGTACTTTGTCTCTATCCTATGTTTATGCCTTAAATTACAGCGATAACTGGAGTAGTGAAAAGAAAAAAAAAAAAAGAGTGTGAGCAACTAAAGAGTCGAGCGACTCTTTATAAACGTTACCGAAAAAGAAAAGTCGAAAAGGCGTTTACAATGACAATCGGTACGGTTTGAATTCTGCCGATAGTTTAAATTTGAATCAATTCTGTATTTGTAGACATAAAACAAGCTTTGAAAAACGATTTACGTTGCATACAACAACCTACACCCTACATATAAGAAAACCTCCAACTCCTCCAATCATAAAGCTAGCAAAAACTAAATGTACGTCACTACATTTAACATCTTACGTGTTGAAAAGATTTTACATATCTAATGTGACATATCTTTAGCATGGCAAATAAAGATCACATCACTTGTTTATATGAAGGCCCAAACATATACTCATATCAAATTGCATCAGTCATGCACCCGACAATGACAATCTTCACCAAATTTTTTGTGCTAGCTTAATCTGCCTCAAATTGTTTATTACTGTCAATACACCGCACCAAGTTACAACACATTGGTCTAATCATCCTTAAATGGTTTATGATGAAGCCGAGATTGGTCATCATGAGGGTCAGAGATGACCCAGAATATATGCCGTTCATCTCCCGTCTGAATCCTTCATCGGAACCTGAGAAAGAAGAAAAACGTTAGAGGTCCCGGGGCATTGCCTTGGGATAACCCTCCGACGCTCAAGTCAGTTATGGGTGTTTATTCATGCTGGAATATAAAGGCTTAAGAAACCTGAGAAATATCTCACTGAGTTTGTGAGTTTTGTGTTGTGGCCGAGATGGAGCTCTGAATGCCCCCTTCCCCCCTTCCTGTTGTGAGTTGAGGGGTATTTATACCGGGAAAAGAGGAGGTCTGCCCCCTGCCAAGTGATAGGATAGCGATGTGTTTGAGATGGCGGTCTAATCCGTTACAGAATTACAGTGTGATGGGACAAAAGCCTGAGATCGTAGCTATTGCGTAGGTCGGCCTGTAATGATGGCTTTGTATTGAGCCAACCACTGCTTGACATCTGGAAAGTATTCTGTAGAGCCGCTAAGTGGGTCCCAGAGCATAATGGACGATATCTTTCCCGGATCTTATCTGATAGTTCTTGACATTATTCGGCCGAGCCGGTATGTGGACGAGGCCAAGTTGAATCATTCTGCCGAAGCTGGTTATAAATATATGACCTTGCTGAGCTGAGATGAGTCATTTTGTGGCGTTTAACTGAGTTGTACTGCAGTGCACTCTTGCTGAACTGCAGTTTTAAAATATACGACCAAAGTGCATTTTGGCCAAGCAGCAGTGTTTTTGTGCCGACCCGCGGGACCTTAACACTTTTATGCCCAGAGTCTGACGTTGACTGCCGTTGACTAATAGGAAGTTTATTTTGGTTCATCATTTGCCCCCCGGTTAGTTTGGCTGAGCTGACCTAAGAGGGCAGACTAACCGATTCAGAAACTTTAATGAGTCGTCCTTTCGATGATGACGTGTCAAACTCTGATTAGGCTGCTCTGCATATTTTCTGACTGCACAGAGTACGATCCGTTGATGGCTTGTTTGGCTAGGCTGAACCAAAAGTTGAATAGGAACGAACCTTGTACTGTCTTGGCTGAGCTCTGATCTGAATGATACTTAGCAATAATCCAAGTTTTTTAGCCAAGTATATCTGAAGTATGTTGGCCGAGGTGAAACATAGGGGATTCCACTCCCACAGATGTTGGATTCTGCCGATGTGAAATATAGGGAATTCGGCCCCAAGATGTTGAGACTTGCCCAACCTTCTCAGACCCGTCGAGGTGAAATATAAGGAATTCTGCCCCCAAAAGTGTTGTGAGGTTTTATTTGCTCTACTTTCATAGTTTGCAAGCATTTGTCTTCGACTTGCTCTATGAGAGATTCATAATTATGCAAGTATTTGTCTTCGACTTGCTCTATGAGAGATTCATAGTTATGCAAGTATTTGTCTTCGACTTGGTCTATGAGAGATTCATAGTTATGCAAGTATTGGTCTTCGACTTGCTCTATGAGAGATTCATAGTTATGCAAGTATTTGTCTTCGACTTGCTCTATGAGAGATTCATAGTTATGCAAGTATTTGTCTTCGACTTGCTCTATGAGAGATTCATAGTTATGCAAGTTTTTGTCTTCGACTTGCTCTATGAGAGATTCATAGTTATGCAAGTATTGGTCTTCGACTTGCTCTATGAGAGATTCATAGTTATGCAAGTATTTGTCTTCGACTTGCTCTATGTTAGTAGTTTGCTACTTAACAGTTGCGCAAGTATTTGTCTTCGACTTGCTCTGTGTTAGTAGTTTGCTACTTAACAGTTGCGCAAGTATTTGTCTTCGACTTGCTCTGTGTTAGTAGTTTGCTACTTAACAGTTGCGCAAGTATTTGTCTTCGACTTGCTCTCTGTTAGTAGTTTGCTACTTAACAGTTGCGCAAGTATTTGTCTTCGACTTGCTCTATGTTAGTAGTTTGCTACTTTTAAAAGTTGCGCAAGTATTTGTCTTCGACTTGCTCTATGTTGGTAGTTTGCTACTTTTAATAGTTGCGCAAGTATTTGTCTTCGACTTGCTCTATGTTGGTAGTTTGCTACTTTTAATAGTTGCGCTATGTTGGTAGTTTGCTACTGTTAATAGTTGCGCAAGTATTTGTCTTCGACTTTCTCTATGTTAGTAGTTTGCTACTTTTAATAGTTGCGCAAGTATTTGTCTTCGACTTGCTCTATGAGAGATTCATAGTTATGCAAGTATTTGTCTTCGACTTGCTCTATGAGAGATTCATAGTTATGCAAGTATTTGTCTTCGACTTGCTCTATGTTAGTAGTTTGCTACTTTTAATAGTTGCGCAAGTATTTGTCTTCGACTTGCTCTATGAGAGATTCATAGTTATGCAAGTATTTGTCTTCGACTTGCTCTATGAGAGATTCATAGTTATGCAAGTGTTTGTCTTCGACTTGCTCTATGTTAGTAGTTTGCTACTTTTAATAGTTGCGCAAGTATTTGTCTTCGACTTGCTCTATGAGAGATTCATAGTTATGCAAGTATTTGTCTTCGACTTGCTCTATGTTAGTAGTTTGCTACTTTTAATAGTTGCGCAAGTATTTGTCTTCGACTTGCTCTATGTTAGTAGTTTGCTACTTTTAATAGTTGCGCAAGTATTTGTCTTCGACTTGCTCTATGAGAGATTCATAGTTATGCAAGTATTTGTCTTCGACTTGCTCTATGTTAGTAGTTTGCTACTTTTAATAGTTGCGCAAGTATTTGTCTTCGACTTGCTCTATGAGAGATTCATAGTTATGCAAGTATTTGTCTTCGACTTGCTCTATGTTAGTAGTTTACTACTTTTAATAGTTGCGCAAGTATTTGTCTTCGACTTGCTCTATGTTAGTAGTTTGCTACTTTTAATAGTTGCGCAAGTATTTGTCTTCGACTTGCTCTATGAGAGATTCATAGTTATGCAAGTATTTGTCTTCGACTTGCTCTATGAGAGATTCATAGTTATGCAAGTATTTGTCTTCGACTTGCTCTATGTTAGTAGTTTGCTACTTTTAATAGTTGCGCAAGTATTTGTCTTCGACTTGCTCTATGAGAGATTCATAGTTATGCAAGTATTTGTCTTCGACTTGCTCTATGTTAGTATTTTGCTACTTTTAATAGTTGCGCAAGTATTTGTCTTCGACTTGCTCTATGTTAGTAGTTTGCTACTTTTAATAGTTGCGCAAGTATTTGTCTTCGACTTGCTCTATGAGAGATTCATAGTTATGCAAGTATTTGTCTTCGACTTGCTCTATGTTAGTAGTTTGCTACTTTTAATAGTTGCGCAAGTATTTGTCTTCGATTTGCTCTATGAGAGATTCATAGTTATGCAAGTATTTGTCTTCGACTTGCTCTATGAGAGATTTATAGTTATGCAAGTATTTGTCTTCGACTTGCTTTATATTAGTAGTTTGCTACTTTTAATAGTTGCGCAAGTATTTGTCTTCGACTTGCTCTATGAGAGATTCATAGTTATGCAAGTATTTGTCTTCGACTTGCTCTATGTTAGTAGTTTACTACTTTTAATAGTTGCGCAAGTATTTGTCTTCGACTTGCTCTATGTTAGTAGTTTGCCACTTTTAATAGTTGCGCAAATATTTGTCTTTGACTTGCTCTATGAGAGATTCATAGTTATGCAAGTATTTGTCTTCGACTTTCTCTATGAGAGATTCATAGTTATGCAAGTATTTGTCTTCGACTTGCTCTATGTTAGTAGTTTGCTACTTTTAATAGTTGCGCAAGTATTTGTCTTCGACTTGCTCTATGAGAGATTCATAGTTATGCAAGTATTTGTCTTCGACTTGCTCTATGAGAGATTCATAGTTATGCAAGTATTTGTCTTCGACTTGCTCTATGTTAGTAGTTTGCTACTTTTAATAGTTGCGCAAGTATTTGTCTTCGACTTGCTATACGAGAGATTCATAGTTATGCAAGTATTTGTCTTCGACTTGCTCTGTTAGTAGTTTGCTACTTTTAATAGTTGCGCAAGTATTTGTCTTCGACTTGCTCTATGTTAGTAGTTTGCTACTTTTAATAGTTGCGCAAGTATTTGTCTTCGACTTGCTCTATGAGAGATTCATAGTTATGCAAGTATTTGTCTTCGACTTGCTCTATGTTAGTAGTTTACTACTTTTAATAGTTGCGCAAGTATTTGTCTTCGACTTGCTATATGTTAGTAGTTTGCTACTTTTAATAGTTGCGCAAGTATTTGTCTTCGACTTGCTCTATGTTAGTAGTTTGCTACTTTTAATAGTTGCGCAAGTATTTGTCTTCGACTTGCTCTATGAGAGATTCATAGTTATGCAAGTATTTATCTTCGACTTGCTCTATGAGAGATTCATAGTTATGCAAGTAATTGTCTTCGACTTGCTCTATGTTAGTAGTTTGCTACTTTTAATAGTTGCGCAAGTATTTGTCTTCGACTTGCTCTATGAGAGATTCATAGTTATGCAAGTATTTGTATTCGACTTGCTCTATGTTAGTAGTTTGCTACTTTTAATAGTTGCGCAAGTATTTGTCTTCGACTTGCTCTATGAGAGATTCATAGTTATGCAAGTATTTGTCTTCGACTTACTCTATGAGAGATTCATAGTTATGCAAGTATTTGTCTTCGGAGGTTCAAGCCCCCCTACCTGGCGCGCCAAATGATGAAGCCGAGATTGGTCATCATGAGGGTCAGAGATGACCCAGAATATATGCCGTTCATCTCCCGTCTGAATCCTTCATCGGAACCTAAGAAAGAAGAAAAACGTTAGAGGTCCCGGGGCATTGCCCCGGGATAACCCTCCGACGCTCAAGTCAGTTATGGGTGTTTATTCGTGCTGGAATATAAAGGCTTAAGAAACCTGAGAAATATCTCACTGAGTTTGTGAGTTTTGCGTTGTGGCCGAGATGGAGCTCTGAATGCCCCCTTCCCCCCTTCCTGTTGTGAGTTGAGGGGTATTTATACCGGAAAAAGAGGAGGTTTGCCCCCCTGCCAAGTGATAGGATAGCGATGTGTTTGAGATGGCGGTCTAATCCGTTACAGAATTACAGTGTGATGGGACAAAAGCCTGAGATCGTAGCTATTGTGTAGGTCGGCCTGTAATGATGGCTTTGTATTGAGCCAACCACTGCTTGACATCTGGAAAGTATTCTGTAGAGCCGCTAAGTGGGTCCCAGAGCATAATAGACGATATCTTTCCCGGATCTTATCTGATAGTTCTTGACATTATTCGGCCGAGCCGGTATGTGGACGAGGCCAAGTTGAATCATTCTGCCGAAGCTGGTTATAAATATATGACCTTGCTGAGCTGAGATGAGTCATTTTGTGGCGTTTAACTGAGTTGTACTGCAGTGCACTCTTGCTGAACTGCAGTTTTAAAATATACGACCAAAGTGCATTTTGGCCAAGCAGCAGTGTTTTTGTGCCGACCCGCGGGACCTTAACACTTTTATGCCCAGAGTCTGACGTTGACTGCCGTTGACTAATAGGAAGTTTATTTTGGTTCATCATTTGCCCCCCGGTTAGTTTGGCTGAGCTGACCTAAGAGGGCAGACTAACCGATTCAGAAACTTTAATGAGTCGTCCTTTCGATGATGACGTGTCAAACTCTGATTAGGCTGCTCTGCATATTTTCTGACTGCACAGAGTACGATCCGTTGATGGCTTGTTTGGCTAGGCTGAACCAAAAGTTGAATAGGAACGAACCTTGTACTGTCTTGGCTGAGCTCTGATCTGAATGATACTTAGCAATAATCCAAGTTTTTTAGCCAAGTATATCTGAAGTATGTTGGCCGAGGTGAAACATAGGGGATTCCACTCCCACAGATGTTGGATTCTGCCGATGTGAAATATAGGGAATTCGGCCCCAAGATGTTGAGACTTGCCCAACCTTCTCAGACCCGTCGAGGTGAAATATAAGGAATTCTGCCCCCAAAAGTGTTGTGAGGTTTTATTTGCTCTACTTTCATAGTTTGCAAGCATTTGTCTTCGACTTGCTCTATGAGAGATTCATAATTATGCAAGTATTTGTCTTCGACTTGCTCTATGAGAGATTCATAGTTATGCAAGTATTTGTCTTCGACTTGGTCTATGAGAGATTCATAGTTATGCAAGTATTGGTCTTCGACTTGCTCTATGAGAGATTCATAGTTATGCAAGTATTTGTCTTCGACTTGCTCTATGAGAGATTCATAGTTATGCAAGTATTTGTCTTCGACTTGCTCTATGAGAGATTCATAGTTATGCAAGTTTTTGTCTTCGACTTGCTCTATGAGAGATTCATAGTTATGCAAGTATTGGTCTTCGACTTGCTATATGAGAGATTCATAGTTATGCAAGTATTTGTCTTCGACTTGCTCTATGTTAGTAGTTTGCTACTTAACAGTTGCGCAAGTATTTGTCTTCGACTTGCTCTGTGTTAGTAGTTTGCTACTTAACAGTTGCGCAAGTATTTGTCTTCGACTTGCTCTGTGTTAGTAGTTTGCTACTTAACAGTTGCGCAAGTATTTGTCTTCGACTTGCTCTCTGTTAGTAGTTTGCTACTTAACAGTTGCGCAAGTATTTGTCTTCGACTTGCTCTATGTTAGTAGTTTGCTACTTTTAAAAGTTGCGCAAGTATTTGTCTTCGACTTGCTCTATGTTGGTAGTTTGCTACTTTTAATAGTTGCGCAAGTATTTGTCTTCGACTTGCTCTATGTTGGTAGTTTGCTACTTTTAATAGTTGCGCTATGTTGGTAGTTTGCTACTGTTAATAGTTGCGCAAGTATTTGTCTTCGACTTTCTCTATGTTAGTAGTTTGCTACTTTTAATAGTTGCGCAAGTATTTGTCTTCGACTTGCTCTATGAGAGATTCATAGTTATGCAAGTATTTGTCTTCGACTTGCTCTATGAGAGATTCATAGTTATGCAAGTATTTGTCTTCGACTTGCTCTATGTTAGTAGTTTGCTACTTTTAATAGTTGCGCAAGTATTTGTCTTCGACTTGCTCTATGAGAGATTCATAGTTATGCAAGTATTTGTCTTCGACTTGCTCTATGAGAGATTCATAGTTATGCAAGTGTTTGTCTTCGACTTGCTCTATGTTAGTAGTTTGCTACTTTTAATAGTTGCGCAAGTATTTGTCTTCGACTTGCTCTATGAGAGATTCATAGTTATGCAAGTATTTGTCTTCGACTTGCTCTATGTTAGTAGTTTGCTACTTTTAATAGTTGCGCAAGTATTTGTCTTCGACTTGCTCTATGTTAGTAGTTTGCTACTTTTAATAGTTGCGCAAGTATTTGTCTTCGACTTGCTCTATGAGAGATTCATAGTTATGCAAGTATTTGTCTTCGACTTGCTCTATGTTAGTAGTTTGCTACTTTTAATAGTTGCGCAAGTATTTGTCTTCGACTTGCTCTATGAGAGATTCATAGTTATGCAAGTATTTGTCTTCGACTTGCTCTATGTTAGTAGTTTACTACTTTTAATAGTTGCGCAAGTATTTGTCTTCGACTTGCTCTATGTTAGTAGTTTGCTACTTTTAATAGTTGCGCAAGTATTTGTCTTCGACTTGCTCTATGAGAGATTCATAGTTATGCAAGTATTTGTCTTCGACTTGCTCTATGAGAGATTCATAGTTATGCAAGTATTTGTCTTCGACTTGCTCTATGTTAGTAGTTTGCTACTTTTAATAGTTGCGCAAGTATTTGTCTTCGACTTGCTCTATGAGAGATTCATAGTTATGCAAGTATTTGTCTTCGACTTGCTCTATGTTAGTATTTTGCTACTTTTAATAGTTGCGCAAGTATTTGTCTTCGACTTGCTCTATGTTAGTAGTTTGCTACTTTTAATAGTTGCGCAAGTATTTGTCTTCGACTTGCTCTATGAGAGATTCATAGTTATGCAAGTATTTGTCTTCGACTTGCTCTATGTTAGTAGTTTGCTACTTTTAATAGTTGCGCAAGTATTTGTCTTCGATTTGCTCTATGAGAGATTCATAGTTATGCAAGTATTTGTCTTCGACTTGCTCTATGAGAGATTTATAGTTATGCAAGTATTTGTCTTCGACTTGCTTTATATTAGTAGTTTGCTACTTTTAATAGTTGCGCAAGTATTTGTCTTCGACTTGCTCTATGAGAGATTCATAGTTATGCAAGTATTTGTCTTCGACTTGCTCTATGTTAGTAGTTTACTACTTTTAATAGTTGCGCAAGTATTTGTCTTCGACTTGCTCTATGTTAGTAGTTTGCCACTTTTAATAGTTGCGCAAATATTTGTCTTTGACTTGCTCTATGAGAGATTCATAGTTATGCAAGTATTTGTCTTCGACTTTCTCTATGAGAGATTCATAGTTATGCAAGTATTTGTCTTCGACTTGCTCTATGTTAGTAGTTTGCTACTTTTAATAGTTGCGCAAGTATTTGTCTTCGACTTGCTCTATGAGAGATTCATAGTTATGCAAGTATTTGTCTTCGACTTGCTCTATGAGAGATTCATAGTTATGCAAGTATTTGTCTTCGACTTGCTCTATGTTAGTAGTTTGCTACTTTTAATAGTTGCGCAAATATTTGTCTTCGACTTGCTCTACGAGAGATTCATAGTTATGCAAGTATTTGTCTTCGACTTGCTCTGTTAGTAGTTTGCTACTTTTAATAGTTGCGCAAGTATTTGTCTTCGACTTGCTCTATGTTAGTAGTTTGCTACTTTTAATAGTTGCGCAAGTATTTGTCTTCGACTTGCTCTATGAGAGATTCATAGTTATGCAAGTATTTGTCTTCGACTTGCTCTATGTTAGTAGTTTACTACTTTTAATAGTTGCGCAAGTATTTGTCTTCGACTTGCTATATGTTAGTAGTTTGCTACTTTTAATAGTTGCGCAAGTATTTATCTTCGACTTGCTCTATGTTAGTAGTTTGCTACTTTTAATAGTTGCGCAAGTATTTGTCTTCGACTTGCTCTATGAGAGATTCATAGTTATGCAAGTATTTATCTTCGACTTGCTCTATGAGAGATTCATAGTTATGCAAGTAATTGTCTTCGACTTGCTCTATGTTAGTAGTTTGCTACTTTTAATAGTTGCGCAAGTATTTGTCTTCGACTTGCTCTATGAGAGATTCATAGTTATGCAAGTATTTGTATTCGACTTGCTCTATGTTAGTAGTTTGCTACTTTTAATAGTTGCGCAAGTATTTGTCTTCGACTTGCTCTATGAGAGATTCATAGTTATGCAAGTATTTGTCTTCGACTTACTCTATGAGAGATTCATAGTTATGCAAGTATTTGTCTTCGGAGGTTCAAGCCCCCCTACCTGGCGCGCCAAATGATGAAGCCGAGATTGGTCATCATGAGGGTCAGAGATGACCCAGAATATATGCCGTTCATCTCCCGTCTGAATCCTTCATCGGAACCTAAGAAAGAAGAAAAACGTTAGAGGTCCCGGGGCATTGCCCCGGGATAACCCTCCGACGCTCAAGTCAGTTATGGGTGTTTATTCGTGCTGGAATATAAAGGCTTAAGAAACCTGAGAAATATCTCACTGAGTTTGTGAGTTTTGCGTTGTGGCCGAGATGGAGCTCTGAATGCCCCCTTCCCCCCTTCCTGTTGTGAGTTGAGGGGTATTTATACCGGAAAAAGAGGAGGTTTGCCCCCCTGCCAAGTGATAGGATAGCGATGTGTTTGAGATGGCGGTCTAATCCGTTACAGAATTACAGTGTGATGGGACAAAAGCCTGAGATCGTAGCTATTGTGTAGGTCGGCCTGTAATGATGGCTTTGTATTGAGCCAACCACTGCTTGACATCTGGAAAGTATTCTGTAGAGCCGCTAAGTGGGTCCCAGAGCATAATGGACGATATCTTTCCCGGATCTTATCTGATAGTTCTTGACATTATTCGGCCGAGCCGGTATGTGGACGAGGCCGAGTTGAATCATTCTGCCGAAGCTGGTTATAAATATATGACCTTGCCGAGCTGAGATGAGTCATTTTGTGGCGTTTAACTGAGTTGTACTGCAGTGCACTCTTGCTGAACTGCATTTTGAAAATATACGACCAAAGTGCATTTTGGCCAAGCAGCAGTGTTTTTGTGCCGACCCGCGGGACCTTAACACTTTTATACCCAGAGTCTGACGTTGACTGCCGTTGACTAATAGGAAGTTTATTTTGGTTCATCAGTTTACAGTTTCCAATTAGCCAACACATTGGTCTAATCATCCTTAAATGGTTTACCGTTTCCAATTAGCCCAGTTTGTTTTTTTAAAGACACACTCTCCCTTGGCTTTGGAATATGATGGAATAAAATGACTCACTAAATTGAATGCGTCTCATATTGTGAAGTAGTAGTTGATCGACACAGCTTCACGCAATTTTCATTATGGGTCGTCGGGAAACAACCTCTGTGTGTTTCTAACACATGGGTACGGTTGCGTACATCCGACCCTCTCATACCCTGCCATAGGAGGGAGCCTCTAAGGCAATAAGGTAATGTTGTTGTTTTTTAAGTGCCAACATTGACCAAGAAAAAAGGCCTTCTTTCCTGGGGAGGGGGACAGTAGGAACCTAATGGAAACAGGCAAGCATGTTCAACTGAACAAAAATAGCAACATGAACAAACAAAACAAGACGGAGAGAGTAACATACATGCAAGGCGGCCGAGTATGCTAGCATTCCCTTACGTTTCACAGGCTGCTTTACACCAAGAAACACCATTCTAACACTTGGCCTTGGAATTGAAATCTATCAGTCAGTAAAAGAGAGACAAATGTTTCACCAAGAAACAGTATACAGATTCTCCAAAAACACAGGCAGACAAATTTAACCGTTAACTTTGTATAAAGGACTGGTCTTGGACGTTCAACTGTCAAGCAACTTATTTTGCACTAAAGTGTTCTACTAACCCCTCTGCTCAGATTGAAATTGCTTCAGAAGCTCTAAAGACTGGCGATAGAGATTAAGATCCATGCCATCCACATTCCTACCTACTCGAGCCTTTAAGATTGCCTGCAATCAACAAACTCCACATTAACGCATAAGCATAACTTCAACCAACTTAATCTTTATGCTTATATAGAGAGAATGTACAGTTATATAGGAGTATATGAGTGCAGTGTATAGAATACGTAGTATGTTTGAATCCGAGGAACATATAGTTATAACTGGTCTTTCCAGAGAATGTACCGTTGTATAGGAGTATGGAGTTACCGTGTCCTATGTAGGGAATTGCAATATTGTGCATCTGAACTTGAGGAATAAAGAGACAGTTGTCTGTTCAATCTTTGGAGATGAATTTGGAAATATTACCTTAGCAAGATTATTTCCACCAAATCATTTCAAGTGATAATGAAATCATCTACATAGACGTCAATTAGTATAAAATTTGTTGGACTTGTGCTTCATTACTCTCTCCTATATGTCTACACTCGTCAATTAGTATAATATTTGTTGGACTTGTGCTTCATTACTCCCTCCTATATGTCTACACTTTAATCTTATCGTTGGAGGTCCATTGGTGTCAAAAATAAGACCTTCATTTCTCCTTTCTTTTGACCTAAAAATGAAGGTCTGATTTGCTTCCCTAGTGGTCCTCTAACACTGGGCTTAAAGTGTAGATACGAGGAGGGAATAATTAGGCCCTAGCCCAACAAAGTGTGTTGAATTTGAGGAATATGAGAACAGTTGCTTAGTCTTTGTTCGGACATGCCATTCACACTTACATTATGTATACTTCACAGATTTCAGGCAAAATTTCAAAAGCAAGCCTTGTTATTAACTCTTTCAGAAATGGAAAAGAAAATTTGAGATAATCTGCTGAGGTTGAAAATCAACAAGCAGTCCCATGTTCTGCATTGCTTATGTTAGCTCAAAAGGGATCAGCTCAAAGTTCTATTAGAAGCCAAATGTGTGTCAACTTGAAACCTCCTGGAGTGCCCAAATACTGTATCTACTAAAATGTGTTGGGTTCATACCTCATCGCAGGGATCAATACAGATTTCTCCAATAAATTGGTAGATGGAACCAACACGAAGATTGAGTTTGAGATGCTGAGTGTCAATCTTTAATGAGGCATTTCCATCAATAATTAAAGCAACTGCTGTCTCTATTTTAAAATCCTGCAGCCTAAAGAATGCAAAATCCCAAGAACACAAAGTATTGATAATGTTAGTCCAAAACTCACCTCCTCAAAGCATATCAAAACCACATTGCACACAGAATGTTCCAACAGTCACCATGGAAACCGTTCAAAAATTCTGCTCTTAAGAAACTATATCAATATCAGCACTACAACAAGTGAAACCTATCGATGACACGAAACAGACACATCCATAGATGAATAATGGATCCAACAGAAAAGCAAAATTCATCCCGCCAATCTCAGTACTTTGAATAAATTATACTGTCAGGGCACCAAAATATTATATTCAACAAAAATAGCTTTTCAACCCTCAAGTATTAGGGCCCTCAAAAGATTTAAACCAAACATTCATCATACGATTTTCAATCATAAAAAGGAAATTTTTTTTTGGCTATGGGATGTGAACCAAACAGCTAAATCTGCGCCCTTGATAACATTAGGACTGAATTCCTAGTCCCAAGTCTGAATGCTACCAAGAAAGCTGCAGGTTATGTATCCATTTGTGTGCCCAAATAAATGGGGGCAGACAAAAAGAAACCCTGTTTCACAAATAAGGAGTTAGACCTGCACAAATTAGAGGAAGGAGGGAAAAGGGAAAGGTGAACTCACTTTCCAGTTACACGAAGAGTAGACCCTTGCTTCAAATATTGGGAATTTGGGGTTAGTTCTTGCAACATCACCAATTCACCATGACTCACAGTAGATGTTCCCATTTTTGCTACTTTCTACAAACCCCTTGCCAACAAAAACTTGAATATTAAATCACAACATCCGAACCCATTGAAAAAGTAGTGGTGTAAAATTTCAGGAATGAAGTCTTACCAACCGGCGGCGAGTCGCTAAAGGGCGGGAAATGTCTAACTGCCTTACACCAAAGTCCAAACCCAGTAAATAAGTTAGAAATTTTGGCAAGGGTCAATTGGAAAAGGTTAAAAGCCTTTTACGGAAGGCAGATAATCAGTAAATATTAGAGAGCATATCCGGATCAGAAATTTTATTGTGGTCATTGATCACTAGTGACCCAATAAAATGATGATAAATAAGTTTTATCTACATGCAAGCAAGAAGGTGATTGACCAAAACAAGGAACCCATAAATTTTCTACACATTTCATTGGTCAATGACCAACTAATCATACTTGGTCATTGACCATTCTAAAATTTGTGTACCCGGATTTTGCGAACTTTATGATAGACAATAATTAGAAAATATTGTTATAATTTGACTTAAATATAAAATCATTTTTTTACGTATTATTTTCATTCTAAACTAGATAAATCATGTTATAATTTCACTTAAATATAAAATCGAATTCCGATTATGACAGGGTATAGGATAGTCGACGGATGTACACAACCATATTCATGCATTAGAAACACACAGAGGTTGTTTCCCGATGACCCATAATGAAAATCGTGTCAAGCTGTGTCAATCAACTGCTACTCACAATATAATATGCGCAACCAATTTAGTAATTCATTTTATCTTATTCCATAATATTCCAAAGTCAAGGAATTGTATCCTTGACGTCATTAGAAATAAAAACATACCCATTCTGAAGACTGATCAAATTGACATACAACTTCTATAACTCCCTATATATTGCATCTGTGTCTGCAGAGTGTCAATATAATTTTGCATAAGAAATGCTATGTAGTCGTCCAAATTACTCACTAATAATCCCTCTTTATGTGCACAAACATTTCTAAGACCCAGCATTTGTCCCCAGTATTTTGATTACGAGGGCCCGGTGGCATTTTCTGCTCGAGACTTCCACTTCTGGCCAGCATGTTTCTTGTTCTTGCTACACACACACTCAGCATAAAACTGATCCATCAGCTCCGTTTCCCAAAAGCCGTCTTCTTCTTCGCCCATATATATGGATTTCTTCACTATTTGAGATTGAACTGTTTCATCAATTGTTTTGTCCCCAAGGGTAGTGACGTTCTGCAAGCTCCGTACTGTCTTCTTGGACAAGGCTCTCATTGTGCTTCTTTTGCTTTTCTTTGTACTTCTCTGGATCTGATCCAGCTCTTCAATTGAGGGTTCACCTGATGAGGATGACGTCCTCCGGGAAGTTTGGCGGCTCCCTTTTAGAGAGATGTCAGAGAACTTTGACTAGAGAGAGAAACAAGGGCTAAATCACACTAACCTTCAAAATTTGACAATACGAGTGAACATACTTACAATCTCAACCTCGATACGTCTCTGTGACTATCCTAGTAGTCTTTTGTAACTTCCCAAAGTAGAAATTATGTGAATGAATAATTCAAAAACCTCAAGGGATTTCTCGAACTATCCCAATTTGTAACTACCGATTTTCCTTTACGTGTTTATCCAAGGGGCATTTTACTTCAGACAAATCCTTCAATAATCCACGACAATATAGTTAATAATCGACTGGGCAAGGACAGTGTCGTAACATTACTATACAATCATATAGTCTCCAACTACACGGGAAAGGAGAAAGTGCTGGCGGAAGGGGAACCCTTGGAAGAGGAAAATGGATGTAAGAAAAACAAGAAACCAAGAAAATGCATGAACCAAAAAGTACATGTAATAAAGAGAAACAGCAATTGAGAACAAAAGGTTGCTCCTTGTCAAAGAAACCAAAAAAGGGTTTGCTATAAGCTAATCTCTAAGCATACAAACGTGGTAGGCATTTCAATCGAAGAGCTGAACAGAAAATTCATATTGGAACCTTCAATCAGACAAAGACTAGCACTTCAAAGAGTAAAACTAAAGAATCTGTCACCCATAATTCATTTTGCTCTAAGGATGAAAATCAAATTACACCAACTCATTAGCTAACATTTGTCATGAGAGAGACATAAAAGCAATATGATGTACGTTCTTGTATAAAGGGCATGCTGGTTCATCACCATTCCAAATATGCAGATTTGTGGGGAACACGTTGGAATGTGCAGACACTGAAAAAGCGTTGAACAGCTTCATGCTGGCCGCATCCAGCCTGAATATGTATAAGATGTAAAATTGATTCGCAATTGCAAACCTTCCTCCAAAAGCCAACAGTTTGTATAAGATGAAACAAGTACGTGTGACAAATCACCAACTTGTGTTCGCAGAATGAATACAAAACAACAAATGACGGAAAACAAGCTGTGAGATAAGTACAGTGCAAATGTATATGAAGCAGAAAACCGCAGGTATTAGGATATTAGAACATGAAAGAGAACCATCTCTATTCAGCCATCTTGACCAAGCGATGAATGGTGCTTCTGGCCACACGGTTACCAGGATCATATTTCATGACAGTTCTGAGGTCCTCAGCTCCAAGCTTGTACTTCTCCATGCTTTCATATAGAAGCGCACGTTGCACAAGAACAGATATATTGGCTTCATCCTTTTCCAGCAACTGCAAATTACAATATGGCAGTCCAACCCACTTATAAGACAAATTTTAAAACAGAAGATGGACTTTACACTAATATAAAAGCAGCTTGAGAAGCATATACAATAGTAGAGCTACGTAAATGCAGCTTGATAAGCAATATACTAGTGAAATCTACAGAAAGACGAGGATGAGATCGCAGACGAATCAAAAAAAAAGACCAGTTTTTGAGCTCAACTGAAGTTAACTCAGAGAAAATTATTCCAATAACAGCGAAAAAGGAACTCAAAAGTGAAATACAAGAACAGGCCAAGGTTGTTAAAGATATGAACAAAAGAACATCATTGGTGTGGTAACTCACTACCACATTTACTTCCCCTTTCCATCAACCATAAAAATAACTGTAACTTGATTTACCATGAGCGACAAATGTGTGCCCTTGTTTGTGTAAGAGTATATATGACTAAGGGAGGAGGTTTGCTGATTTGCAATTCAAGAAACAAAACAAGTTCCCCGCTTTAACAAAAGAAACTGTCTGCAATTAATTTTGGCACTGGAATGTGATCTGGAGTTCTAAAGAAAACGTTGCGATATCTCAAGCGAACTTCCAACACAGATCTGTGTTCAAGGTTCAGCATGTAACGGCCATGATCAAATTCCAAGCATCATTAATATCTACTAAAATGAGGACATCTTCTAGTTACATGAATATGACAAATTGAAGGCAAATTAGAAAGACATGTCTGATCTGAACTTCATAAAGTTCAATACAAAATTCCCAAAGACGAAAAAACTACAAGTTCAAATGGGCACACCTTCGAGCAGTCAGCTACAGCCTTCTTATTCTCTCCTATTTCTTTGTAACATGAAGCCCTGCAGCTCAGAACCTCAATTGTGTCATTATCCTCACCAGCCTTCTCAAAAAGAACCAGAGCCCAAGACAACCACTGTATAGCATCAGCATATTGACCCTGTTTATGATACTCCATTCCCTTGTTCTTCGCAGATGAAGCACTAATACCAGCAGGTGGGGCTGACAGCCCCTCAAGCTCAGTCGTTCCACCTTGATCATTTCCCCCTCCCATAGAATCCATCCCCCAGTCAACATCCCCGGAAAATTGCTGACTCGAAACCCCTTCACTTCCTTTTCCAACAGTTGATGAAAACAAGTCATCAAATCCATTAACTCCATTGGACTGAACTGAAGGCTGGCTACTCGTGAAAACAAAATCATCAACATAGGAGTAAGAGGCCCCACTAGCTGTGCTTGGGGAGAGCTGTGAGCTGTCCTTTTTTGGGGCCTCCTGAAAGTCACTAAATGCACCACTAAAAGTGCTTGTAGAGGATTGTGAGCTATTCTTTTTCGGGGCCTCCTGGAAATCTCTAAATGCATCATTTGGACCTGTATTTTTATTACTTGATTCACTTCCACGATTCAAACTAGCACTACCACTGGGCTTAGACGCGAGATCAACCAAGGAACCAAAAGGGTCCTTATTCAAACCCTTTCCACCTCCAGCTCCATTTCCAGCCATGTTTTTCAAAGATGAACCCCCTAAATTACCACCTTTATAAGCAGAGCCAGCAGAATTTATAGTCACCCCAGCACCACTATCAGCACTAACTCCATTAGTAAAGCTCCCAAAACTCTCACTTGATCCCCTATTTCCACCACTTATCGTTGAACCTCCCTTACTAGGCAAAGAATCAGCTATATTTCCCATCGAAAATGAACTCTTATTTATAACAGGAGCAAGATTTTTCAAAGGCACATTGCTATTACCTTTATTTTGACCAAATGCTGAGCTCACCAAATCACCGAACAAATTCGGATCCTTCTTCGCCACACCAATACCAACAGAACTAGCCGCTGGGGTAGAAGAACTCCAGGTCTTACCAAATATATCTCCAACCATTGAAGCAGGACCTGATAGTGCCCCGACCCGACCCGGTTGTGACTGAGCTGCAGGCTGATGCGTCCAAGAGGGCCTAGTAGCCGCCGTCCCACCTGGCTTCGATGCATACGACGTAGTATAAGTCGAAGCCGATGAATAGGAATTGGTTGGCTTCTTTTGCTCATTCAGAGGTCGAGACCGCGAAGAGTTGATCCCGAGGTCGAAGTCGAAATGATGCGCAGGACCCGATTTGGTATTAGATTTCCCATAATTCGAATTCATGTTTTCAATTAGCTAGATCAGAAACGAAGGATTGGATTTGAAGGTGAAAATAAGGAAGAAAAAGAAAAAAAAAATTAAGGTCAAGTTCGGGAAGGAAAGGAGGAAGAAGAGATCTGAGTAGTAGCTGGTGAAAGAGGAAGAAAGGTGAAATGGATTACTAGGGAAAAAGGAAGGTGGCAGATCATACGTGGTTGTGTATTGCGGCAAAATTTGGATCCAGCCACCAGGTAAGAAAAGTTCTAGTGAGATCCAAACGTGTAGTGCATGCATAATGAGGTAATATAGCTTGACGCATCATTATGGATAATCGGAAAACAACCTCTGTGTGTTTCTAACACATGGTATGGTTGCGTATATCCGACTCCTTTATACCCTGCCATAGGAGGGAGCCTCTATGGCAATGGGGTAATGTTGTTGTTGTTGTTACTTACTATCGACAGATTACTCAGTTAACATTTAGACGTTGATCAAATTCAACTAACAGTTAATCTTTTTAAGAAATGACTCACCTACCGCCACAGAACCTATTGGTGACCATTGATTTGGCCAAAATGATGGTTGACTATGCTGACCAATCATCGGTCGCCACGTGACGACCTCCTTTATATAAAAAATAAATAAAATTTGAAAATTTAAATAAATTTATTAAAAAGATAATAAAATATAAAGATAAATAAAAAAATAAGATTAAAAAAACTCTCCCTCCCCCCCCTCCACATCACCAGCTCACACGACCCAGGCTCTCTCACCCCCAACCAGGAATAAAAATCCCAACCTTGAGCAAAATATGCCGGACAGCGGGGTTTGGGCGAATTAAAAGCTCTTTCCATACGCCTTCGCCGTGGTGCTTTTTGGGATTTCAACAATTTTGTCGTTGCAGTGCTCTTGAATTCCGGCGGCTTCCTTAATGTCGGCCAATCAGAGGCAAGCTTCTTCCGACGAATCGGAGGTTCTTTCTAAGACTTTTTTGGCATCGCTGAGTTGACCCTGCATGACGAGCCAACACGGAGACTCGGGCGTGGCCAGCACGCTTATGTCGAGTACTGAAGGGATTCCGCTGATTCCGAGCATCAATCGCCATCCTATATGTGTTGGGAGCTTGGCGAATCTATAATGCGAGCGGGAATTGGAGCAATAGCTTTGACAGTGAGAGCAGTGATGGAGACACAATAAATTCTATCTGAGAAGTACCGTTGGTAGCTTTTCTTGGTGAAATTCGGTGTATTAGGCAAAATGGTGGAAAGAGGTGATAGTGGTGGTGAATGGCGGAGGGGGCGCCATGGGAGGAGGAGGGGAGTGGGGATGATGAAGAAGATGAAGTGGGGGGTAATATTGACTTTTTACTAATTCATATGAAATCTAAAAAAAGAGAATTAATTTTCTTTTTTTTAAAAATCACTAAAAGTACAAAACTCACCACATCAGCGCCGCGTCAGTGCCACGTTACCAATTACATGTTGTAGTAAGTCGTTTCCCAGTTTTTGGCTGTAAGTGAGTCATTTCTCAAAAAGACTTGCTGTTAAGTGAGTTTCATCAACGTTCAACTGTTAACTGAGTAATGGACCAAACTTTTGGCTATTAAGTAAGATTTTCTCCATGTATAATTATTGGCACATGTTTGTATCAAAATTATACATTTTATCTAAATTTAATAAAAGTTTAATAGTTTTATCCAACTACCCATTGGTTATTAGCTACAACAAATGTTAATTGCCAAAATTTTACAAACATTTAAATAAGATATGTAATTTAAATATTTTTAGATGTTTGAAATGACATCTTTCCATACTCACATCAACATCCATGACCACTTCTCCTCCCACAAACCCTCTCTTCCATCTTCTCTATTGAGTCATAATCTTTCATTAACCTTTTTTAGATGTTATCTTTTACCGGCTTTACCCCAAAGTTTACGACGTTAAAGACCATCCCAACACCAATACCATCACCCCACCGGCGGCTTTGCCCCAAAGTTTACGACGTTAAAGACCATCCCAACACCAATACCATCACCTCCACCGACGGCTTTGCCCCAAAGTTTATGACGTTAAAGACCATCCCAACACCAATACCATCACCTCCACCAGCGCGCCGTGAGCAGCAAGAAGACCACCACCAACATTGGCATTGCTAATACCCAAACCTGAACATAAGATAAGGGCAGCCACAAGTGTGGTAGCCCTATTTGCCATTGTTAATAAATGGAAATTACACGAGTTTCTTTTTTTGTTTCTTGGGATGAAACTTAATTTGCTCCTACCCTGGGGGCGCCTCCAAATTTGTTGCTCAACATTCACAGGCTTTGTTGTCCTTTTGCGAAACCTGTCGTTGTGTATGCAATAGGTGATTTTTTAATCTTTTGCAATCCTTTGATGATGCCCTACGACAAAACGCTGTAATATTTCAGTTCAATTATGGTTTATTTAGGAAAAAAGTTTATTTAGTTACATATCTTATTATGCTTGTACTATTTGTTCCGTGGTATTATGGAATAGAGATTTGAACTATTATATCTTTGATCCAATTCATTTCCTGAATAAGCAAATGGACTTATGATGTGATAGGTCATTAATTCATTAATTACTATGATCATTTTCCCTCGTACACTTGAGTTTGACATCCTACCTGAACCATGTCCGTCTGAAAGAAATTTTAAAATAAAAAAAAGTCGAAAAAACCACTATTAATTATAGACTGATATTAAGGAAGTTAGCTGAAACATAAGTCATCTAAGTTACAGAGAGTCAGGCTCCCCTCCTAAAACAATAATTAATATATATATATCAGCTAATCTTGGACCTCTTTTTTATTTTAGTTTTTTAAAAAATAATTTATGAACAGGCACATGGACCTTCAGGCAGTCAGTCTTCTCCCTCAAAAACTGCTAGCGATCACAGAGTAACACGCTTGGTGAAAGAGAATATAAGTGTTTTTACCACTATACTATTTCGAATTTGTCAACTATTCTAGGACTTGCTTACAACTTTTATCAAGATTCACCAACAAACTTGGTTGCTATAACTATAAAACATATTTGCTTGATGCCCCATTTCATAGTATAGCACAAGAACTTATTATCCTCCATAATCTTTAGATGACACAGTGCAAGTAATTTCGAAATGATTAGTGAGAAGTTAATTAAGTGCCTTCAGATAGAGCCTTGGTTTGACAGTACCCTATTATTTTCAGACCCAAAAAAATTAACTATTTTGCATAGTTCAAATTATTTGGCAAAGATTTGTTTACTATAATGGAAGATTTCTGTACTGATCAGCTAAACTGTTTAAAACTTTATACCCCATTTTATCTCGCAAAAATAAAATTCAAGAGGCGCACACACACACACATATATAGTTTTACCACTACGGATTAAGATCTTTATAAACTGACAGCTCAACCACATGAAGGGCGGCCATACACTATAGCAAATATATATTACACATACTCACCACACCAGCAGATACATATAGAAAAAGGCTGGAAAGACAAAATCCTAAAGAACAGACTCTTAGTTTTAGCTTAATTCTGCAAGCTGCAGAAGAGGGGGTGGGGGGGTGGGGGGACAAAACACACACACACTTGAAGCCTGTCTCCTCACATATAACTACTTAGCCATACCAAAGCCAAAAAATGACTTCTTCTTACGGCCCCCTGGCGTTTCCTTCAACAACACGCCTCCATACAATCTTGCAGCCTCGTTACAATCTATAGCGCCTTCTTTAGGAGTAGCAACTGAGTAGGCGTTGGTGTTCCTCCTAATGTGACAGACGACGGGCGGTGGAGGTGGTGCCACAAAGTAGTTATGGTAGACTGGAGGTGTTGGCACAAAGTAGTGGTGGTACACCTGAGGTGGTTGTTCTGGCCTAGGGGGCGGCCTCGATGTGGTTGAGCCACGGCCACGGCGGTCTTCAAGGATATTGAAGGCTTCCATTCCTATCTCCAGAAGTCCTGGATTGCGTGACATTGTATAAGGAGTCGGCTAATAAGTTTGTGTTGTTGATTGTTAATGATCATTGCAAAGAAAGGCCTTTTATAGAGCTAAAATAATGGATGATTGGATACTGTGCTTTTTCATCAACTTGGTAATATTTAATTAGTCTTCTATTAAATAAAGGGGAGATTAATGGCTTCAACCTGCACGGGACTAGGGAAGGTTCTTTCGTGTTGGTGAATTAGAAGAGAATATTATACACGGGTGGGGATGTTCAACGAACCGAATAGTTTGCAAATTGTTCGAGTTCGGTTCGTGTTGGGTTCGTATTCGTTCGGTAATTGTTTGTAAACGAACCGAACTCGAATATCTGTTTGGGCTCATTTAGTAAAACGAACCAAACTATTCGCAAACTATTTGGTTCGTTTAAATAGTTATAGTGTTATCGAGCTAAACTCGAACCAATTTTAAAGTTTGTTTAGTTAAATAAACCGAGCCGGACAGTTCATTTAGCTAAACGAATCCGAATTAGAAAATCTAGTATTCGGTTCGGCTCAGTTCGTTAACAGGGGAATTTGGGAAGAAGGGTTTTACCACATCATATATCCTATATTTGTAGCACATTTAATGAGATATGTTATATATTAGTTTCGTACAACTTCATCATACATATATATCCTCATTAGGTGAGTTTGACTATGAGATACAGAATGAGACATGTGGGTAGGGCTGTAAACGAGCCGAACGAGCCGAGCATTGCGTTGTTCAAGCTCGGTTCATTTAACTTAGCGAACGAACCGAGCTTGTTCGTTTATTTAAATGAACATATTTAATTGTTCAAGCTTGGTTCGTTTAACTCACGAACAACATTAACGAGCCAAACACCTTAAACGAACGGTGCCACTTGCCGAGTTCGAACAGAAAAAAGGTGTTCAAGCTCTGTTCATTAACCTTTTATCCGAGCCGAGCTCGAGTTCGAGCTCGAACCGAACGAGCCGAACAACCGAACGGCTTGGTTCATTTGCAGCCCTACATGTGGGTATCTTTTCTCATTATGCACATAAGGATTATGTATTAATATGTTTGATAGTCACTTATTAATAATAATTAATTAAATTGCAGTTAAGATGTTTGTGTTAGAAGCCAATATACTATGCCGTAGATTTCTAGGAGTTTTGTTTGTACACTTGTTTAATATTTATGTAGTAGTAATATCTATTATTATGATCGCTTATATTGTGAAGTAGCAGTTGATCGAAACAGTTTGATATAATTTTCATTATGGGTCACCGGAAAACAATATTTGTGTGTTTCTAACACATACGTATGGTTATATATATGCGACCTTCCTATTCTGTCATAGACGAGAGCTTCTAAGACAATAGAATAATATTGTTGTTGTTGAATCGTGGAAAGGTTATACGTGTTTACAATAAAGCTAATCGAGTTGCCGAGTTTTGCCTGCGATGAAGAAGCACTACAATTTTCCTACTCCAACTAGAAGAGCATTCCACATATAGACAAGGCATTAATTGCTTCAATACGTGTATCTGAGGATAAGCAATAGTTTTATTTTGTATTCATAAGTCGTTTCTACAACGGCAACAGCCAAAAAAACTTGTTGCTTTACCATGAGTTAGTGACACAATCGTGTCATATAAAATTTACCTACATATAAATGAATGGTCAAAATAGGGGGTTCACATATATTATATATATTAATTGGTCAATAAACAATTGGTCATACTTGTTCCGGAATTATTGTAAAATTTGTGTACCCAAACATGTGGATTTGAGAATCGATGTTTATCAAGTTGTTACAAGGGAAGGCATCTTTCCCTTTTGTAATATCGGTAGTCCTCCACAAAAAAAAAAAAAGAAAAAAAAAAGGGGGGGGGGGGGGGGGGGGAAGGCATAATGAAACTTCCGAAGGTACTGATCTCATTTTCCAAAGGAATATCTAATAGTATGAAAAATTTCTGGATGTTGAAACGGCTAAACATTTTACTAGCCAGTAAAAAATAAATAGAAGACGTCAACTATGTGTGAACCCAATATGTATTCACGTTATATGAGAAATTAAGAAAAATAAAAATATAGTCACGTGCGTCGGAGTACTCCTTTGACACCTTTATTTTATTTGTCTGGTCAAATTATGTGCATATTTAGAAAATATAAATAAAATAGTTGTACCCGAATGGATTTAATATTTAATAAAAATAATTGTGTTAATCAAAATTATCATCCATTCCAAAAAGAAGTCAATTAATTATACAAATTGATCAATATATAAGTATTGTACCAAGTGATATGTTGATTTTTTTTATAAAACTTGACTAATAGTTTAGTACTATGATGAATATAAAAAAACTATTGTAATTTAACTAGTATACTAAATCAACATTCCGTATGATACAATAACAACAACCATATCCAATTTATTCCAATAACAGTAAAAGCTATTGCTACTGTCTGGAGAGGATGAGAGACAGACAAACAATACCTCCATATTAAATAATAGAGAACTTTTTTTCATTAAGACCCGGCTCATATATATTACTTCCCCACATGACCAGAAAATACTGAAACCTTTCACTAGTTAGATACAAGAATAGGTGTAGTGGCTTTATTCGTTTTATATACACTGGATTCGTTATTCGACACCGACCTCGCATTATAATCCACCATATATAGCCTTTGGGAGGACGGTTGGATAAGGATGATCCTGTCCAATTAAAAGAAACAGTTCATTTCACTTTAAAAATAAATAAAGTATTCATAAAATACTAAAATAGATATATTTCGAGCGAAACTTGGTGCAAACCAAAAAACATACTACCATTTTATGAAAAATTTCATATCCGGTAACAACCTTTGTCTCTAAATGAAGAGAAAATAAAAAAGAAAAAACCAAGTGAGCACCCTTTAAGAATAAGGAATAATTTGCCCCAAGGGGCATAGTCCAGTGGTAAGTGGCAAAGGTGATTGGGGCTAGAACCCCGACGTCCTGAGTTCGAGTCCGTGTGGAGACAATCCTTGTTGAAATATTACAAGGTTGCCTCTGGGCTGGCTGAGTCTCGAGTGTCCTCTCCCTTTACAGGGCTGCCGGTGGAACACATCCCTCGATTTACATCCCACCTGGCTAAGGGGCCTCTGGTACAGGTGGGAGAAAACTCACTCCCTCATCAAAGAATAAGGAATAATTTTAGGAGTGCCACTAATTTATATATTGTCTAAAGTTGTGGTAAAGTGATAGGTTCTAAAGGTGAATATTGAACAAATATTTTATGCAGTATGGAAAGTACAACATATCTTCTCATTTCCAATGGAATCAATGACACACCTTTCTTTGACTTTAGAATAAAACAAAATGACTCATTTTCAATGGAATCAATGACACACTCTTCCTTAACTTTAGAATATGATGAGGTAAAACAAAATGACTCATTTCCAATGGGGTCAATGACACACTCTTCTTTTATTTTGGAATGTGATGGAATAAAGCAAAATGACTCACTAAATTGGCTGCACTTCTTATATTGTGATGTAACAGATGATCGACACAACTCGACGTAATTTTCATTATGGATCATCGAGAAACAAAATCGGTGTGTTTCTAACACATGGACATGGTTGCGTATATCCAACCTCCCATATCCCGCCATAGACAGAAGTTTTTAAGGTAATAGTGTAATGTTGTTGGGGAAAGTACAACATACTTACAATTGAAGTCGCTTTTATTCTATGTGTTTGTATCATTTATTCTAAGCGTAAAGCATTGTTAGGCAGACAATGATTCCTAAAGTGAATGCAATGATTTGTAATTATTATTATTATTATTCAAACACCAAACGTGCTTATAAATATCACTTTAATTCCTTAGTTAATTATTGTAAATACGTGAACAATAGAGTAACGACACTTGTCTTGCCTGAATCAGATTCTCATAATGATTAAGGTTAGTTCAAATCCTACTCTCATATTAAAATGCATAATCAATCTTCTAGATATTACGTCTTAAAATAATCACATGGTTCATTTGAATCTCAGTCCCAAAAATGATATTGATACTCTAAATAATTTTTAAAAGTTATATTTCTTTTGTACATGGTATACTGGCCCGTATATAGTAGAGAATCTAGAGATATATAATATACATACATAATTAACATATTACATGTCAACCACATAAATAAATCACTATAAAATGAAAAGACTAAACCATTACAAAGTATGAAGATATTTGCACATGCAAATACTTGGACCCAAGCCCCGTTGGTCTTATATCTCACCTCTAACCATTTTACTGAAGTTTTTGACCTTAAATGTTACACATGAATAAAACATGAAAATTTATAACATCATATATTAGTAACTATTGGACATGAAAATAGTTATATATTAAGTAAAAAGATAATGAAAAGGTGGATCCTCTTGTTATAATACTCTCACATATGTCTTTTGTTGATAGCTATTGCTGTCGTTGGGATATACTGGGTATGGATGATGATGATGATGACATATGTCTTTCTGTCAATCCCTCTTAATTACATACTCTTTCTGTTTCAAAAATATTATCCTAGTTTAGTTATATATAATTTAAAAAATTAAATTATTTTGGTTATTGTTCATCCTCTACCTTTAGTTGGTTAATAAGGTAAATTAGAGAAATCATGTACGTGTTGAGCCGAAGAAGAGTTGAGGTGAAGGAAGCACAGAACTATAGAAGGACAAGCTGAAGTGAAAATGTGATGAGTCGATGTAACGAGGTGAAGCACATGTCAGGCAGTAACACTAAGGCCGAGCTGTCATACTTGTAAATATTGTAACTTATAATTTTTACTGTACATAAGACTGAGCAGACCGGGGGTAACTAGTTGTTACATTTATAGACGTTAGAAAATACTGTAGCTGAATAATAACCACGGCATAAGTGGAAAAATAAAGCCGTTAAGAGTAAAATGACCCTATAAAAGATAGACAACCTTGTAAATTTAATTTTAATTTTCAATTTTTTTTAACACCTTTCTCGTTTCCTCCCCCGCCATTTCCCCTTCCCTTTACCGCTGTGTCATTGCCTCTCTCTCCCCTCTCCCCCAAGACACATTAGTTTCCACAAGATCTTTAACGTGTTAAAAATTAATTCTGTTGTGGTTGCGAAAATCTTAAAGAACAAACGCGTGTGAAACTGCTTTATGATGAATGTTTTCCATTGAGATGGCCAACTGGGTTCTTTTCTGCCAGAATTTTCTTTAAACAATTTTACATGCAAAAAATTGGTTAGAATTTCCCTGGCTTTTGTATTGTGCTTTAAAGATTGGCCATGTAGGAATGAAGGAAAAAGTAGCAGAGAGAAGGGAATAGAGAGGCTGGACGGGAGAGGGAAGGGAATATTGTGATACTTTAACAAATATAAAGTATCACAATATTTATTAAATCATATGTTTTTTTATCTCTATTTATCTATAAATAAGTATGATTTATGTAAAGTAATATACTCCAAACTGAGAGCTGCTTGAGAGATAATCAAAAAAAAGAAAATTATAAGATGAAAAGAAAATCGTGATGTTATAATAATTGGGTATAAGAAAATATTTATTGTTTCAAAGCTATAGTATATTTAAAATTTAAGTCTAAATTTGAGTTTTCTGTGGTATTCTCATTCGAATAGCAGAAGCTGTTTTCAGTTTTCGTGATTTTTTATTCTCCACCAAGAGGGTTTTTCACATAAATTTTGGTGTATCCATTTTCCTAGCATTTACGGTAAAGTTGTGATAATATGTGTAACCCTTCTAGTTAAACTTAGGAGTTTACTTGGAATTGTAGTACTGTCAAGGGGTCATTGTGATTTTCCTATGTATTACTGAATCAGTTCGATTCATTTTTACGGCTATTTATCTCGGTTTATATTATTGTTGAATACTAAATTATTATTCACGTTTTTATTGTAGAAACTAGGTTTATTCCCAACAGACTGAAGGAGAGGGAAAAGGGAGATGGCGGGGAAGGGTGGAAGGATGAGGAGGAGAGGGAGTGGCGGGAGGAGGAGAGGGGTGGTGAAAATGAAAGAGAGGGGTAAAAAGCACGGTAGGAGGAAGCGGATTACGATAGCAGACTGATGGAGGAGACGGAGATGGCAAGGATGAGGTTGTTGGTGGCAGCTGGTGGTTGGACGGTGCCTGACAGGGGGCGGGGGTAAAGGATTGAGGTGGAGGGAAGAAGAAATGATGAATGGTAACGAGGGTATTTTGGTCTTTTGACTATTTTTTAATTAAAATTGATGAATTTTATTGATTTAACTTTTTAGTCTAAATATAAAGAGAGAGAAATGTGTATTTCTAAATATAAAAGAGGTATCAGATATTGCCCCAAACTTTAAAGAGAGGTAAAAGTAATATTTGCCGAACAATGTGTCCTCTAATCCAATTCTCTTGAAATTGAATCTTCACGTCGTCTCTACTTTGCGTACCAAGCTTCTGATAAGAATAAAAAATCATATTGTTTAGTATGGAGCATGAAATTTTTAGTACTAAATAGACCTTCCAGCTTAGTAAATTTTAATGTTAAGTTTTAATGTTAAAGGAGAGTTAATTGCACATCTTATTTAAAGTTATCCACAAAATTTTAAGTGGCATCCGTACTCTAACGAATTTCTTTAGGTATTCATATTTATTGAAAAAATTAGCACATGTGATGACGTGATAGAGATAATTTTTATTTATTTTTTAAAATTTTTAAAAATAATTTAAAAATAAAAAGAAAACCCCAGCCAAACCCTCCCCTTCATCTTCTTCGGTCAAACTCCTCTAGCACCTTCACTCCCACCCTAAAAACACTCGCTATCTCTCCAAAATTTTCCAGAAGTTCAAGAAAGGTTGCAGATGTCACTGGAGTGCGGGAATGAATTAAAAGCGGCAAGAACTAAACGAACCAACTGAGAATAAATTAAAAGCGGCGGCAGAACTAGGCGGAGATAAACAGACCGGCGAAGAAGAGGAGCTTCGAAGCAGGCAGCGGCGAAGATGGCGAAGATAAGGAGAAGGACAAACAAAAATAAAAGAAAAAAGTAGAAGAAAACACGTGTGCAAGCAACGACGTTGCAACCAGTGGCGGACACAGCGGCGGATTCTTAGGGGGGCAAAATTCACACTATGGCATCACCGTCCACCTTTTCGGACTCAATAGACATTCCATCGAAAATACGGCAAAAACTCCCTTACAATATAGATATATGCAAATATTATAACATAAAATCTAAACCAACACATCCAGTAATTAAAATGCAACAATAATAAGAAACCATTAACAATATCCAACAAAAGTTATTCATAAGCAACATTAACAAACAGCAATATCCAACAAAAGTTATTAATTTGACGCTCGACATACCTTTTATTTACGAAATGAAGGACGAGCAGCAGGAGGGATTATCGGTGGCCGCAACAAATTTCTTCGAGTTCCCAAATTCTGAAATTGTTGCATAATGTTTTCATTTGAAATGTTTCCAAAAACTTCCTTCTCGAAGTTACACAGTAAACAGTCCGATAGTAAGTCGTCTCTCAATCGGTTGCGCAGATCAGTCTTTATTATATTCATCGCAGAAAAACTTCTTTCCACACTCGCTGATCCGACAGGTAAGATCAGTGCTAACTCGATGAGCCGATATACTAAAGGAAAGTAATTAAGATAATTCAACTCCACCATCTTCTTTGCAAGAACTCCAAGATTAGTAATATGAGAGAATACTTCATTTGATTTCATATCACCAATATAACTTTTAAGTTCATGGTTGAACTCAATTCGATCCATGGTAGTGAAATCGTCTGGATATAACTCAGCAAAGTGTAGCAATTGACTATGATCAAAATTTACAAAAGAATTGGAAGGATCAAGGCACATCACACATCTAAGTAAATCTGTGCTGGCTTCGGTGAAGTGTGTATCCATTTCCGTAGCAATGATGTTAATTACCTAAGATTTTATATGAAAAAAAATCAAGATATAGACAAATCAATGATCAATAGTGTGTACGTATCAATTACAATGAATAGAAATTAAGTACCTTTATGAAAATTTCTGCGCGAAAATGATGAAAATATGTCGTCGATTCTCCATCATTGAGTTTTTTTCTAGAACGACCTTTAACACTATCATCCATCTTAGGCACATCAACTTGATGTTCTTCACAAAACTCAACAACTTCTTTCAATAAAGAATCCCAACCACTTTGCCTATATTCTTGTAATTTATTTTTTGTCACATTGATCATATTAAGAGCACATCCTATGTGTTGGTCTCTTATTTGTAGAATCTTTGAAAGAGTATTTGTCATTCCCAAAATTTGCAACATAAACTTTCCGATAAATACAAACTCAAAAGAGTCCATCTTATCAACTAATCCCGATGCTGTATTTCAAAAGGTGTAATATTTATTTTTTTATTTTCAAAAACCAGTTTGTTTTTTATACAATATATTTTTTAATTAGTTAAAAAAATACAAATGTATATATCTACTAATCAAAAATTTTCCTTTAGTTCCTATTAACACACCTATATCACATAAGATAGTTTTGAGATTAAAAAACATATACCTTAAATTTAGATAATCAAAAATACAACTGCATCTACCTACTACCTAAATTTTTTTTCCGAGTTGGGGGCGGCTGCCCCCGTGCCCCCCTCTCTGTCCGCCCCTGGTTGCAACCGCAGACAGCAAACTAAACAATATTAATTCCCCAGTGATTTGATGGATGAGATTATCTTACCGTCTTTGGATCAGCCGAACACTTCTACACGCCAGTTTTTAATCCAAACTTGTAATCTTCTGCTAGACACGTAGTGCACGGTGGACACTTGTCGACGATTTTGACGGTAAAGAGATCCGTAATATGTATTCTAGATAACGTCCTATACAATGAAATATCTGTCATATTAACCAATTGTTTCTTGAAGGGGTCCCTTTTTTTTTTTTACCTTTTTCCCTGGAAATTTTGATGCACATCTTACCTTTGAAACTTGTCATATACACCAATCTTGACAATTTTTTTCAATCAATAACTGAGTTAAAAATGAAGCAGCTGACGACGGGAAATTATGCGAAGAACCATAACACGAGAATAGCATGTTGGTAAGAGAAAAATAAATTATTCGAAACTTTTTATATATAAAGGTGAAGAAAGAAGAAGGGCATCTAGCATTGGAAGGATATAGCAGAGATGGAATAATAATCAGCGCAAGTAGCTTATCGACAAGCCTAATCTGATTGAAGCCAGATTCCCAACAATCCCAAAGAACAGGAAAGAGAGTCACTTCAATATGGAGTTTTGTTGCCTTAAAGTCCAATAATTGGTATGTTCTCAATTAGGAAAGCATATAAACTTGATGAAGGCGTTTGCAACTTTCATTTCGTTTAGTTCATATACGAGCTATTTGCATATGTATTAGGGAGCCGTAAGGCTCACGGAATCTCAGCAATTCACAGCAACAAAATCGGTTGCATGCGCTGGAGTCACAGCAACCAAATCGGTTGCATGAGCTGGAGATGGCATATTATAACAAACTCCTCATTTGAATTACATCAATTGCTTCTATCTCTATCTTGTAGTTACTTTTTCAAATGTACAAATATTATCATGTAAATCATATATACTTTCTGTATGTCACCGAAATCAAGTGTGAATGAAATACATTTTTTGGCTCATTGTTCTTACATGGTATCAGAGCATAGTTGACTCTAACGAGTGAAAACAATTTTTTTTTCCCGTCGATTTACTTCATGGCCGAAAGTTCAAACCACAAATCTGGCTCCCTTGATGGAGTCATCGCTATTAACGTTGCCGCTCAACTGCCCATTAAACTTACCAAAAATAATTTTCCTTCATGGAAGGCTCAGTTTGATGCACTGTTATATGAGTATGATCTTATGGGGTTTCTAGATGATAGCAACCCTTGCCCATCCAAGTTCACTACGGATAAAGAGGGCGCTTCACAGCCCAATCCAGATTATGCTATCTGGATTCGTCAAGACAAGATGCTGCTCCACGCTATTCTTGCTTCGGTGTCTGAAACCGTGGTTCCCATGATTGCCACGGCTGCCTCCTCTCGTGATGCTTGGAACAAGCTTCACAAGCTCTATGCGAGTAAATCACGTTCTCGCATTATGAATCTCAAGGAAAAACTTACTAATATTACCTGTGACTCGCAACCTGTCACAGATTATCTTCAAACTATCAAAACTATTGCTGATGAGTTAGTCCTTGTTGACACTCATCTGAGTGATGATGACTTGACAATTTTTGCACTCAATGGACTTGGCAGCAATTTCCGTGAAATCGCCGCTGCTATTCGTGCTCGTGAGACACCTATCACGTTTGAAGAACTACATGATAAATTAGTAGAGCATGAGGCTTCTCTTAAACGTGAAGAGAGTCGGAGTAGTGCTTCTGTGACTGTTAATGCCACGCAGGCTAAATCCGGACGGGGTGGTGGCTTTCCTGGACCTCAGCCCCATTCCCGTAGTCGTTCTTTTGGTGGCAAAGGCTCGGCTTCCTAAGGGCCTGTTGGCTTCAGTAGCAATTCATCCACTTTCAATCCCCGTTTCCAACGCAATGCCTCCCAGCCGGGTGTCATCTGCCAGTACTGTCAGAAACGCGGTCATACAGCTCGTCAGTGTTACTCTCTCAAACGGTGTCTCCAGCAGCAACCCGAAGTCCATCACACCACCAATGGGATGACGAAGCACAACTGGGTCCTAGATTCCGGTGCCTCTCACCATGTCACCAATGATTTAGCCACTCTTTCCCATCATCAATCTTATGAGGGTCCAGATGATGTTCTCTTGGGTGATGGCACTAGCCTTCACATCTCCAATACTGGTTCCTCTATTCTGCCTTCCTCTTCACAGTCTTTTATTTTATCAGATGTCTTGCATGTTCCTCTGTTAAACAAAAACCTAATTTCAATTTCTAAGTTTTGTCGGCATAACAATGCCTCTATTGAATTCTTTCCTTTTTCCTTTGTTGTTAAGGATCTCAAAACGGGGGCGCCGTTAGCTCAAGGACGGACCAAGGGTGATATGTACGAGTGGCGCTTGCCGAACCAGGGCATCTCCTACTCCAACCCTGTCGCATCATCTCAATCGCAAGACAACTATGTGTTGACCACCTCGAAAACACCAACTGCAATTTGGCATCATCGTCTTGGTCATCCGTCCTTACGTGTGTTTCAACTTCTCAGTCAAAATAAAGATGTTACTGTAGCTTCAAGTGTGTCTCTTAATAAGTTTGTGTGTGAGTCATGTCTCAGCAGTAAGAGTCGTAAGTTACCGTTTCATCAAACTTCTGTAGAAAGTCGCGGACCGCTTGATTTGGTTTATTCTGATGTCTGGGGCCCCTCCCCCGTTGAATCTACTGATGGTTTTCGCTATTACATTCTATTTATTGACTACTTTACTAAATATGTCTGGTTGTTTCCAATGGCGCGCAAAAGTGATGTTTCTTGATTCTGAAGGCATCCAACATCGCATTTCCCCCCCTTATACCCCTGAACACGTTGGCTCCGCTGAACGTAAACATCGTCATGTTGTTGAAACAGGACTTGCTCTTCTTCACTATTCTAGTCTCCCCACCAAGTTTTGGTCGTATGCGTTTCTAACTGCAGTTTACCTAATAAATCGTTTGCCAACTCCTCTTTTGCAAAATCACACTCCCTACGAAGCATTGTTCTCCAAATCGCCCGCATACCACACACTTCGTGCGTTTGGATGTCTGTGTTATCCTTGGCTTTGACCCTACTCCGAACACAAACTTGCTCCGCGGTCCAAACCATGTGTCTTCCTTGGATATTCTAACACACACCATGCATACAAGTGTTTTGATGTTTCCTCCAATCGCCTATATCTCTCTCGTCATGTACAGTTTGTTGAAGATTGTTTTCCCTTTGCCAATATCTCCCATACCCCTACCCCTCCCCCAGATTCTTCCTGGTTTGCCTCCATGTGTTCCCCAGCAACGTGTTTATCGTCATCACCCTTGGTTGCTCCTGCTGCGCCGCCCGTCACCCCCCCCTGCTGCTTCCAGGTACATTCCTCCTCTCTTCTTGCCACTTACTTCCCCCCCGTACCCAGCTTCCCCTCAACAGCCCGTCCCTAATTCCCCCACTCCCGAACCCATACTCCAGGCTGACGCCAACTCCCCAGCTGACACCGCCCCTCCAGTCCCAGATTCTCCCAACCCGGCTCCCTCTTCCTCTGGTCACTCAATGACTACACGCTCACGCAACAATATTTTTTGTCCCAAACAATTTCCAGATTATGTCGCGTTAAATCATACCACTAAGCATCCTCTTCCTCCGTCCCATGAACCCTCCACAGTTAAGCAAGCTCTTCATGATCCCAACTGGTGTGCTGCGATGGATGACGAGCTTGCTGCTCTGCGTCGCAATGGCACATGGATTCTGGTTCCACCTCCACCGGATCATAATATTGTTGGTTGCAAGTGGGTTTTTCGAATCAAACGTCATCCTGATGGCTCCATTGCACGCTACAAAGCACGTTTAGTAGCTAAAGGGTTTCACCAACGACCTGGTATTGATTATCATGACACCTTTAGCCCTGTTGTTAAGCCCACCACGGTCCGCCTTGTCCTTTCTATTGCACTTTCACATGGCTGGACTATCTCTCATCTTGATGTGAATAATGCGTTTCTTAATGGCCACTTGACGGAAGATGTGTTTATGACTCAGCCTCCTGGGTTCACTGATCCGACCCTACCCTCTCATGTGTGTCACTTAAAGCGTGCTTTGTATGGTCTCAAGCAAGCACCGCGAGCTTGGTACACTGAGTTAAAGGTGTTTTTGTTGCAGTATGGGTTTTGCAATTCTAAGTCTGACACATCCTTGTTTATATATCGTTCTGGGACTGTAATTATCTACTTTCTTGTATATGTTGATGACTTACTTGTGACAGGAAATTGCTCTACTACCATCCGAAAATTCATCAGCTCACTGGGTCAAAAGTTTGCTCTCAAGGATCTTGGTCCTCTTAACTATTTTCTGGGTATTGAAGCTGTGTTTACCAATGATGGTCTCTTCTTATCTCAGAACAAGTATGTTCGTGATCTTCTTGATAAGTTCCACTTAGCAGGGGCTAAAGACGCTGTCACGCCTATGTCTTCGAGTACACGATTATCCCTTGTTGACGGAACCCCTGCAGCCGATGCCACCCACTATCGCAGTCTAATTGGTGCACTACAGTATCTCCAACTTACGCGTCCTGATATCTCCTTTGCTGTAAGTAAACTTGCTCAGTTTATGCATGCTCCAACCCAAACCCACTGGACCGCAGCAAAACGGCTTCTTCGATATCTCAAACATACTATTCATCATGGCATCATGCTTCGTCGTCATCAACCATTTCACTTACAAGCCTTTTCGGATGCGGACTGGGCCGGTGATCATGACTCATATCGCTCGACCACAGCCTTTATTCTCTTTTTAGGTGACAATCCCATATCCTGGTGCTCTAAAAAGCAACGCACTGTAGCTCGCTCCTCCACTGAAGCTGAGTACCGCTCGGTTGCCTCCGCAGCTGCCGAAGTCACGTGGGTGACCCACCTACTTTCGGAGCTTGGAATTTCTCTCCCTACACCGCCTACGATCCACTGCGACAACTTGAGTTGCACCTATCTATGTGTTAACCCTGTGTTTCATAGTCGGATGAAACACATTGCACTTGACTATCATTTTGTTCGAGAAAAGGTCACTGCTGGCTCACTTCGCGTGTCTCATATATCTACCACGAATCAGCTCGCGGACATGCTCACCAAGCCGCTCCCTAAAGACCGGTTTGTACTACTTCGTTCCAAGATTGGCCTCTCTGACGGAACTGCCATCTTGCGGGGGCGTATTAGGGAGCCGTAAGGCTCACGGCATCTCAGCAATTCACAGCAACAAAATCGGTTGCATGCGCTGGAGTCACAGCAACCAAATCGGTTGCATGAGCTGGAGATGGCATATTATAACAAACTCCTCATTTGAATTACATCAATTGCTTCTATCTCTATCTTGTAGTTACTTTTTCAAATGTACAAATATTATCATGTAAATCATATATACTTTCTGTATGTCACCGAAATCAAGTGTGAATGAAATACATTTTTTGGCTCATTGTTCTTACAATATGCCTTTTCAATTTATTTGTTAAAAAAGTTTATTCTTCGAGAAAAAGAAGAAAAAAAAAGTTATAGCACTTGAAGTATGATATTACATAACGTAGATCGGTATTTGATAAACCCAGAAACTAAATGATGAAAACGACAAGTAGCTCCACTTCAACAGGTAATAGTCAACGCTGCTTGGACCTATTGTTGGCGTTGCCATGTCAGTTCGGCCAATCTTATCTTGACAGGACCCTTCTTGCTGAGCTTCTACTCATGTTTGGCTAAAGAGACCTTGATTAGTTCAGTTCGGCCAAAATATTTGTCGTCAGTATTGTTTATTAACTTGTTGGTTGGACAAGAGTACACACTAAACCTGGCAAAGTTTCTATATCAGTGGATACGATCTTAGAAAACCACAACCATATTTCACATGAAGCAAAGTTTTACAAAAATATAAGACGCATGCATAACTAGTAAACGTCATACATATATTCATAGTTCATGGCTTCACTTTTTTTATCATAAAAAAGTCAAACATCATACGTAACTACTAGATGTGATAGACATCTTCGTATATAGTTCATGGCTTTATTTTTTATCATCATAAGATCGAGCAGCAGCCTCCTTATTCTTTGTCACGGTTAACTCCATGGCAGAAATTCCAGGAGCCCGAAAGAAGTGGGATTGCCTGGGCGGTGGTTGATAGCGGTGGAAGCTGGTTTGGTGAGTTGGTTTGGCAGCCGGAGGAGGAGTTGGAGGAGGCCTCGGGTGACCATAAAGCTTGGCTTTCCAGCTGCCTAAGTATTCGTCCATGAACTCCGACTGACTCCTAGTTCCTGCCATATTTTCAGGCTGAGACACAAAGTAAAAGCCTAATGTACTCTGCTTTATATTTGAGGGTAAAGGTTGAGGATCCAAAATATCTATATATAAAGGGGCTTGAGCTTAAAGTGGAAAATTTAGGTGTTGCAGATTCTTTTAAGATAAGCATGTAATCTTAATCCACTATATATGAATAGTCATATATTATTATGACTGCTTCAACGTGCAACTCCCTAGCTGAGGATTGTATACAACAACCTTACTCCATTGTCTTAGAGGGTCACGTCTATGTCATGATACATGAAGGCCGGATGTACGCAAACATACTTATGTATTAGAAACATATAGAGGTGGCCCACAATGATAGCTGAGGATTGTATACAACAACATTACTCCATTGTCTTAGAGGGTCACGTCTATGTCATGATACATGAAGGCCGGATGTACGCAAACATACTTATGTATTAGAAACATATAGAGGTGGCCCACAATGATGCGACAAGCTGTGTCGATCAACTGTTACTTTACAATATAAGAAGTGCAGCTAATTTATTGAGTCATTTTGTTTTATTCCATCATATTCCAAAGTCAAAAAAGAACATGTCTTTGACTCCATTGGAAATGGAAACAAGAGGATATATACATTTATACAATTTAATTTTGTGAGACACAGGAGAATATATAATCAAAGGCTACACTTAATTAAGTAATGGTATAGGAATCACCTGTTATCAAGTATTCATTAATGAAGTAATCGTCTGCATATGCTTTGAGGAAACACAGCAGATTTGCTTTGAAGAGAACGTGACATCGCTGCGTACACGAGGTAAAAAAACGTTAATAGTTTATAATTTATACATCATCTTGGCATTTGTTCCATAAGCAAACCTCACATCGATCTTTACATACGTGAAACAAGAGAAGTGTTTGATAATAGAGTTTGATTGAGAATGAAATTTTTTTCATTAATTTTGTTGGCATACATGAGTCTATATATAGTCTTATGCTATATATAGTCTTATGCTACGTAACTAAGGCAAGAAATGAATAAAATTAATAAATATAGTAATTGTGATTGATACAATGATCGTGATTGATTGTAATTCTCGGTTATGGTCTTGTCGTCTACATAGATTACTAAATGGGTAACTAAATTCTCATTCCGCTTAAATAACAAAGTGTCATCAGCATTACTTTACTTGTACCGATTCTGTTTTATAGTCATAGTAAACCGTTTGAACCACGCATGAGAGGATTGTTTAAGCCGTAGAGCGCATTTTCACTTTGTACACTTTGTTTTTTCGGAACTCTCCAGAGAAACCTGGTGGTGGCTCCATATATACTTCCTCCTTTAACTTTCCATGTACGAAAACATTCTTAACATCGAACTGATGAAGGCAATCTTTCTTTGCTGCTCCCGAGAATATTACCTTGATGGTATCAACCTTTCTTACCACTGAGAAAGTCTCTGAATAATCAATGTCATATGTCCACGTGAACCCCTTGGCTACTAACATGACATTGTATCGCTCAATAATGTTATCCGCCTTGTATTTAACCCACCAGCACTCAATTTGTTGTTTTCTTTAGTAGTAGATATTACTCTTACGTCCATTCTTCCTTAGGTCTTCCTTCTGCGTATCCATGGTCTCTAGCCATTCATTCTTCATGTTTGTTTCTTGCATTTCCATCGGAATACATTCTGAGAAACGATTGTTGTTCACATGTATTCTCAATCTTCTGTTCATCTGAATTTTTAACATTAGTAATCCTAGCATTATATGAATCTTCATCAGGATATGAGTCACTTAGCACTTGTCGGACATCTGACCCATGAGGCTCACTAGTAGTTGGGGCTGGTTTATCGACTCTGCCTACATTGAGTGAGGCAGACTCAGTGGCTCGATCTACGTGTTTTACTGAAACAGTCGCCATACAATTTAAATTGTTAGGCAGTCTAGTGATGCACTGACTATCTCCACTGAACACTAGGCTGATGGAGAAAGAAAGATTCATATTCAAGAAATGTGCAGCCCAAGCTGACATGAACTCGACGAGTGATGGGGTTGTAGTATCGATATCCTTTCTGATGTGTAGCATAGTAAATAAAAAAACATTTCTCTGCACATAGATCAAGCTTAGATTGTTCTCTTTTTGCAATGTGTAAATAAACACTGAGCACTTAAAGATTCAAGGTGGAAGTTTAGGGAGTTGAGTAGCTAGGATTAGTATCAGGGTTTTGTGATCAAGAATTTTTGTGAGTTGACAATTTACGAGTTAACCGGAGGTTACGTTCGCTTCAGGTCAAAAACCGTATAGAACTTGAAGAAATATTTGATTTTTTGTTCTGCTATCCTATTTTGTTGGGATGAGTTTGGACACAAGGTTTGGTGGATCAAACCATGTTTTTTGAAGAAGGCTTTCATGGATTGGTTGACAAACTCCTACTGCTGTGAGAGTAGAGAATTCGTATTTTCGTATTGAACAGAGTCCGGATCATTTGGGAAAAAATGGAAAAATTTCTTACGTACTTCAGTTTTATGTTTCACGAAAAATATTCATGTCATGCATGAGAAATCATCTGCAAATAACATGAAATTCTAAAATCGAGTATGAGTACAGCGGAGGCTGGTCCCCATACATCAGAATACACTAGTGAGAAAATAGAGTTGACTCGTGTGCTATTTGGTTAGAATGTAGTTATATGTCTCTTCGTACGAATGCATGTTTCACATATCATGTAAATGAAATTATTCGTATAAAAACTCAAAAATAAGAGTTTAAGGTACTTAAAATATGGATGACACAAACGTCTTTGCTATAATAAAAGCAATCTGTTGGCATGCATTTGGTGAATCACCTTATCGATGTAGTAGAGGCATCCACGTTTAGTACCCCGTCCAATAATATCCTTCGTGGAAAATGTCCTGTGAGAGACATAAATTGGGATACATGAGTACAATATAATTAAGTTTTTTTGTCATTTGACTAATTGAGAGTAACTTGGATGACAATGTTAGAACATAAAGACATTTATTTTGCTTTATATGTTGGAGTTTTTTGTCTCGCGAGGTACCTTTTTGCAATTAGAAAGAGTGGGTGATCCTTTTACTCCGTCGGAAAGGATTTTTTTCCCGAATAAATAAATATTGGTATGTGACAGAAAAAAACCTATATGAACATCCCTTGTACCGGGTTTTAGCTGTTCTATTTAGGTTTTTCCAGAACAGACATGATTCTTGGGGGACAACATTATTTTCCAGAATAAACTCCTAAATAAATTAAGCTTTAGATTTTTGGAGATTCCCATTATGCCTTCACTTTAGATATTTGGTAGAAAAATCAAATATTCTTGTGATTAATCAAGAAGTTGGTATATGATCCTCTTTTTATTTCTGTCAGATGTATAGCTGTACATGTAAAATCTCTCCTCAAACAAGAAATATGAAGTTGTCTGTTCTTGCCCTTGCTAAAATGAAATAAAAAAATACACGTGCTTCTTCTTTTTTACGAAAAAAAATTCTTGACACTTTCGGCAAAACAGCATAATTGAACAAGACATGCTGGGTAAGTAAGAGGTCTTTGACTATAAGTGAACATATTCTGTGAATACTGGAAACAGTTTTTCGTATGGAGAAATATCATTTCGGTGTCTGTCGACATCCATGGATATATTTGTGGAGATGTACTGAGGTGGCAGGATAAGATGGTTACCCCTTTTCATCTTTACCGAAGAATAATATATTAAAATATTATAAGAATTCTATGGTTTGCTGCACTTAGGGGGATTGAGATCCTCTAACCCCCCAACTCCTCACCCCCTTTAGGACCGCCCGCCACGTGCCACATAGGGGGTGGTGAGGTCACCCCACCCAACCTCACCATCCCCTGTGTGCCACGTGTCGGGAGGTCATTTAATACCCCTTAAAGGGGGGTCAGGAGATCCTCTCCCCACTTAGGGACCAATATTAAGAGTCCGTATAGATATTCATCGGACTTTTAAAATTTTCAAACATAAACTCGTTTGTTAGCACAAGAGGGATAATTAATGAGAGTGAGAAAGAAAGCAAAAAAAATGTTGTCTTATTTAGCTATAAAGATTATGTAACTTATGTTTGCTTTAAAATTAAAAAAGTTTGCTTTAAATCTGCATGGTATAAGGAAAGTCGAGGTCCCCATGGATATGATTCATGCATAATTTATGAAAATTTAGAGGAGGAGGAGGGGGGATGGGGAACTAGTCAATTTGAAATTACAGAACATATAAGTATGGTACAATTATGTTGAAAGTCTTATATCAGGTCAACATTCTGTAAGTAATAATATAGTCACATGTATCACAGGAAAAATAACTCAAAACCGAATACACTGTGTTTTTATTCACACACCACTATGATCAATCGGCCGACCCCTATAAGGATAGACACACTTGTCTATCAAATCTTAACAACAAAAGATAAAGATAAAAATATCTTGAACAAAATAAACTAGCCACAACTTATATCTAAGTTCCTAAAACTTAGGAACTTTGTAATTTAAATTCAAATGAGGAAGATTATCCAACATTCTCCCCCTTAATTTCTGAATGCACCCTTGGAACTTCTTGGATGCCAATCATTATGCGCATCTCCTTGAACATAGCTTGCGCCAACGGCTTGGTCAAGATGTCCGTCCTTTGCTCTTCACCACAAACGTGCTCCACTTCAACCAACCTATTTTCAACACATTCTCGGATGAAATGATATCGTGTGTGTATGTGCTTACTCCTCCTGTGAAACACTAGATTCTTCGTAAGTGCGATAGGCGATTTGTTATCCACGCGTATAATAACCTTTTCTTGCTTCCAACTTGTTATTTCACACAACTCTTGAAGCCATATAGCTTGTTGCTGCCATAAATTCAGCCTCACACGAAGACAAAGCAACCATCTTTTGCTTTTGTGAGCACCAAGAGATTGGGGAATTATTGAAGTAGAATACGTGTCCAGTAGTGCTTTTACCATCATCTTGATTAATATTGTGACTGCTATCACTATATCCAACAAGTCGCTTAAAGGGGCCGCGCCTAAACACTAAACCAAGTGACGTTGTACCTTTCAAGTATCTCAGAATGTGTTTAATGACATCTTCATGTGACTTCCTTGAGTCTTGCATATAGAGGCTAACCACTCCCGCGGAGTAGACAAGATCGGGTCTCGTGTGCAACAAATATCGTAGGCACCCAACCAGCCTTCGATACCGAGTAGCGTCTACCATTTCCTCACCTTCAGCCTTAGATAACTTAGCACCGAGATCCATTGGTATGTGAGATGCATTACACTCAAGTAAACCTACCTCTTTAAGTATCTTCATCGCATAGCCTTCTTGCTTCAATGTGATACCTTCATGAGCTTGACATACCTCAATGCCGAGGTAATACGTAAGAAGACCAAGATCGGCCATCTCGAATTTGCTTGCCATGTCTAGCTTGAATTCTTTGATAAATGATGCACTAGTCCCCGTCACAAATAAATCATCAACATAAACGGCTATGACAAGTAGATTTTTGTTTTTTGTCTTCTTATACACTGATTTTTCTTTAGCGCAGCGAACCAAACTCAAACCTTTCAGAATCTCGTCTAGCTTCGTATTCCAACACCTCGGTGCTTGACGTAACCCATACAAGGACTTTGAAAGCTTATGGACTTTACCTTCCTCTCTCCTCCTTTCGAAGCTTTCGGGTTGTGTCACATAGACTTGTTCTTTTAACTCACCGTGTGACATCAAGATGATGAATTTCCCAACCATATGAAGCGGCTAGTGTGACTAGAAGTCGTATTTTCTCAATGCGTGTCACAGGCGCAAAAACTTCATCATAGTCAATGCCAAATTTCTGAACATACCCCTTTGCAACTAGACAAGCTTTATATTTGCTTATCGTGCCATCGGCATGCTTCTTAATCTTGAATACTCACTTCAACCCTATTGGTTTAATACCTTCGGGTTTATCAACTAGCACCCAAGTCTCATTCTTGTTGATAGAGTCAATTTCATTTTTCATGGCAATCATCCACTCTAGAATCTTTAGCTTCCATGAAGCTACTCGGCTCATTATCAACCTTTAACAACAAGTCATCTTCATCCGCATATGAAGCAAGAACACAATCATTAAGATACCTTGGTTGTGTCTTCGTTCGGCTTGACCTCCGTTGCATCAAAGGTGGATCAACATTATCGTCATCATCGGGTGAATCCTCGTGGTGCGTGTTCTACGGTAGACTTATACCCGCATGTCGATTGGCGGACAGATCCGAGCTAGGGCTCGGTTCATTCGGACTCGGCATGGCCGAGTGTGTTGCATGCAGAGGTGGCTCAACAGTGTCTTGGGCCGAACATATCTGCAATGGTCCCAACCCTTCATCAATTGTTTTACACCAAACAACTTGAACCATGCCCGATGGTCTCATTGCCTCTTGACATTGTTCTTCCCATTTCCATCCAACACTCTCATCAAAGATCACATCACGACTAATGTAGATCTTTCTTCACTTGGGATTATATAGGCGGTACCCCTTAGTACCCATTTCGGTTGCAAGATGAACCAGTGGCCGAGCTCTATCATCCAATTTTTTCAAGTGTAGAGAATCAAACTTGGCATAAGTAAGGCATCCAAAGACTTCTATATGTTGTAGATTCGGTTTTTCACCCTTATACATCTCATAAGGAGTCTTATTTTGCAATGCTCTTGTAGGAAGACGATTAATCAAATATGTAGAATGTCGAATCGCTTCTCCCCACATATAATTTGGCACGTTCATCCCTTTAAGTATGCTTCTTGTCATCTCCATTAGCGTCCGATTACGGCGTTCTACAATTCCATTTTGTTGAGACGAGTATGGAGTTGTCAAATGCCGCACTATACCAGTTTCTTCGCAGAATTGATTGAACAAAGTAGAGGTAAACTTCCCTCCTCTATCGGTACATAGCACTTTTACTCCATTTGAGGTACACTTTTCGGCCATCATCTTAAAGTTCTTGAAGACATCAAGTGCTTGACTCTTTTCTTTCAACAAATAAGTCCACATATACCGGGAATAATCATCAATGAGTGCGAATACATACTGATTGCCACCTATCGAGCTCGGTGTGATGGGTCCGAGCAAATCACCGTGGATAAGGTCTAACAGACCCTGCGTGCGATACCTGGCCTTGTGAGGAAAAGGTGACCTTGTCTGCTTGCCAATTAGGCATGGCTCACATATACGATTTTCTTGGTTAATATAAGTCCACGTACAATATCATTCCTTTTCATGTTCTTCAATGTTTCAAAATTTATGTGACCGAGGCGGGCATGCCATTTCCAAACGTCTTCATCAATCTTGCTTTGTAGCCATATAGGTGTATCCGGATGAATGTTAATCTTATATAGCCGATTTCTGCTCTTCTGGACTCTCATTAGCAATCGGCCGTACTTGTCATGCATTTACAAGATATCTCATTTTAAGGTCACTTCACATCCAGCCTCTGTTGCTTGTCCAAGACTTATTATGTTACTCCGCAATTCAGGTATGAAATATACCTCGCTAAGCAAACGTTGTTCACTCGATTTTCCTTGAAAAATTATAGATCCTTTGCCTTTGATTTCAACACACGACTCATCCCCAAACCTTACTTTACCTGTAAGATTTATTTCCGGACATATGGTCGCTAGCGCCATTGTCCAAGTACCACACATGGTCTTCGAATGGTTGAGTAATCAACTTACTCGGCATCAGATTCATTTCATTCAGATTGACCTCTTGAAGATGATCAGTCACAACTTCATGCACAAATACTGCCTCGTCTCTATTATGAGTATCAATGACGTGCGCATCTTGCGGCCTTGCCTTCTTCTCGGGGCACTTACTCGCAAAGTGTCCCGGCTTATCACACCGATAACATATAAGTTTTGTACGATCCTTCCTTGAACCACCTCTACCTCGACCACGGTTGGTGTGCTCCATAAAGGTGTTGTCGTTGTCTTTCCGTCGATCGGTCCCATTGTCTCGGCCTCTTCTCCGGCCGAGGCCTCTACCACACGCCCCACGGCCTCGACCTCTTTGATCCGAAGTCCGTCATTGTTGTGCCGCTGTAGAAGTATATAGGAGAGTACTTTGTGGAGATGAAGATATACTTTCTTAATTGATCCGCTCTTCATACGCCTTTAAGCGGCCTACAAAGTCCTCAAAATCAATCTTGTTCAAGTCCAACACTTATTCTAACGATGCAACAATATGAATAAACTTCGACCTTGGTAAGCCATTAAGGAACTTTTTCACCAATCTTGAATCACTCAGGGGCTGCCCAAAAGAAGCTGCTTTTGCCGAAATCTCAGATAACCTTCCGACATAAATATCGATAGATTCAGTTTCAGACATCTTGAGTCTACTGAATTCAGCAGTCAATGTTTGAAGGCGCATTCCTTAACTCTTTCACCACCCAGCTGACGTGTTTTAATTGTCTCCCAGATTCCTTTGGGCGTTTCTTGATGGCCAACTTGCAAGATCAAATTTTCTGGGATTGCTTGAAACAAGAGAGCAATGGCTACATTATTCTTCTCGGCATCATCTGAACCTGGATCAATCGTTTTCCATACTTTGTGAACCCTCAGAACGATCTTCATTTGCATAGCCCATACAGTATAATTGGTTGGAGAGAGCATCAGACATTGTACTGTTGTGGAACCGACTTCTCTTCCACGCGCCTGGGTAACGCCACTTTACGGATGAGCGCTGCTTTCACCTGTTGCACTCATGGTGGTATGATCAAGATTCCTTATTTATTCCGAATCTACTACGATGTGAAGAAGATGAATCCGAACACCTTTGAAGGTTTCGGCCGTAGCAAAGATCACGGCAACCTCTAACTTCCCAGATCACACACACGGCACCAAATAATTCTCTTCAACCAAACTGGCTCTGATACCAATTGAAGTTAAAGAAATTAACGCACGTACTTTCAAAGCATAACTCGCTTATGTTATTATTCGGAAAATAACTCAAAACCGAATACACTGTGTTCTTCTTCACACAACACTATGACCAATCGGCCGACCCCTATAAGGATAGACACACTTGTCTATCAAACCCTAACAACAAAAGATAAAAATATAAATATCTTGAACAAAATAAACTAGCCACAACTTCTATCTAAGTTCCTAAAACTTAAGAACTTTGTAATTTAAATTCAAATGAGGAAGATTATCCAACAATATGTAGTAGCACGTTAACATTTAACGTGTTACTGGATTAAAGTCTTTCCTGGCTTGACGCAGAAAACAAGTACGATGTCTCAGGCATTGGATTGGAGCATTATAACTAATAGTTCGTAGGTTTGAATTAGAATACGTGTAACGAGAGTGTAATACTGTTATTTAGACTAGTACTGGTTTATGTCATAGTATTCGATCCAATTAGATTAAAGAGTCGTTAACTTAATTTGCAGCGATCACCTTATATAGTTAAAATCATACCAATCGAAAAGACTCTTAAATTTCTGATCTACATCATACACAAAACATTTTAAAACTGTAATGCTGGAAGCCTCTCAAGTCATATTATCACCTTTTTCAAGTAAAAAAGAAGGGATATGCTTGTAGCACATTCAAAAGGCTATCATCTTTACTTGGAAAGATATATTATATTCGCAGGCCAACTGTCCATGGGTGCTCAGTTTTTCTTCTTCCTAGAAATTATGTTATTAGACTGCCTAGGTTACTGTTACAGTTCGCAAATATTAAACTTAAAACTTCTTGGTGCTAGAGTGTTAATTTTAACGGTTTAGGATTTGTTGTCAAATTCTTATAAGTTAGAGATTTTTTACCTTATTTTTTCTGTTCATACATACTTGTTACATGTGATTGTTCGATTTTTTATGTGTTTATTTATATCCTTTAATATCAAAATAACTATTCATCCTTTATCTTTATATATACGTATGTAGATTTATTATTCAAGAACATTAAACATGCACATAATTATATACTTTTACACTTTATTGGTCAATTAAGATTAAGAATATTTATTTCAAAAATAAAATGAAACTTTAAAATTCTGTAGATGGAATTTCTCATTTACTTGTAGACATTAAAAAAAATTCCAAGTTAATTTACCTGTGGATTTTATGAATTAGTCCAATTCTGTCAAGAACACGTGTTTTTGTGTTAATTTACTTCCTAGAGTTAAAATGATATGATTTGACTTGCAATCGGCCAACTTTCCCCTAGTTATTTGTTTTGTGACTAATAAACTTCTTTAACTTGCTATTCTAATTTCTGATAGAATTTTATTTTGGATTATCTATTTCATTTATAATTTATTCATCCCGTTCTAAAAATATTGTTCTCATTTTTATTTAAAGTTGGTATCAAAAATATTATTTAATTTTTAAAAATAATAAATGTTGGTAGCCAATGTTTTTATATTGCTCATTCAATTAATACTTATACAATTTCTCTATTTTATTCTAAGTAATCAAAATACGAATAGTAACAAAAGAATTTGATTTTTGTCAATCAAAGACAACATTTTTTAAGTGAATATTTTTAAGACGTAATTATTTCCTGGTAGGCTCCGGTTCCTGATATCTGTGGCTCTTTAGATTTCGATTCGGTTTCGGTTCGGTGTGTGTTTTTGTTGCCATGGGCGAACATTATATATCTTCAGAAATATTTTCCCATAAAGGTCAACAATGATTATCCAAAAGGATATTAATTAAAATTAATCATCTTTACCCACATAAACTTACGAGTAAGTCGCAAAATACAGCAAATGAGGTAAATAAAGGTACTCATATGAAATTTTTTAAATTTAAAGGAAAAAAAGTTAAAGAATTTTAATATAAGACGTGAAATTTTGAGTACATATGTGACGAATGAGGTGACTTTACCGGTTACCGGAAAAATTTTAGACTTACCAGTTGAATAACAATTTTTTGACCTTAATAAATTTTTTTTAATATTAATTTACCGTTATATATAAGACATCAAGCAAGAGAGATTTTAAAATACATTGAGAACTAGTACGGTTAATTACTTTTTAACCACTACAATTATGATAATCATCCACCACTATTTTTTTTAACATTATCTTATTATATCATTACATCATTATAGTACTAGATTACTAGATTTCTTGTCGGGATTATATCCACATCCAAACACCATAATCTTTTACAAAAAGAGGACATATATATCTTCTTATACGAAAAGGAAAAGGAAAAAGCAGAAGATAAAACAGAAAATAAAACAAAGAGAGGCATATGGGTCTGGGTCATCCTTCCCATACCAGTAATTGATCACTAGCGTTGTAATTTCAAGGTTTGATTATTCAAAGAAAAAAAAAAGATTCATAGTCTCCGAAGGCTTCAAAATTCGATCTTTTGGAGTCATAGTCCTAATCTATGCTCATTCTTCAAGAGCCTACTGCAGCAACGTATCCTTAATCTGATCATTCTTGTTTTTTCCGAGTTTCTGGACTTAAAGATTTTGCAGATGGCTATTAGCACTTCTAATATTGTTGGCCCTGTTCACCCTGCTCAGCGGTTTGATGTTGATACTCTTTTGCGATACGCAGCTGCGAATGTTGAAGGTTTCCCAATTTCTCCCTCTGAATTCACTGTTTCTCAGGTAAAGTTCTATTGGGTTCCTCCTTGTTTTCTTTTTTCAACTTCTTTTAAGCTTTTAGTAAAGAAAAAAAAAATACTTGGTGTAAATTGAGCGAGGATAAGCTTATTTGATTTGGTCTTGACCACTTCGTGTACACTTAAGAAGTCTTCCTGCTACTCTAATTGCCATGGTTGGTTAGGTAGCACTCTTACATAAACATGATCAACCCAAAGTTCATTACTTTGCATGATTGGTAGCTGCAGATTACCAATACTATAGAAAAATCTAAACTTTTTGAGGCTTGCTTACCTTCTCATCTCAGAAACTTATCTATTTGGTTAAGGCCTCATTAGCGTCTACGTTGTGGTCAGTTTCTTTGAAGATCGTTAATTGGTTTGTTGCTTCCATTTTTAATCATTACTTCTGTTATAGTTCTCAAACAACAAGTCTTAGCTTCTGTAGAAGTGAGTGGATTTTCTGGTTAAGAAAATGAATTTGGCAAGTGATATTTTTCAGAGGCTGCATTGAAAGGTTACATGATTTTAAACTACTGAAATTTGTTTCAGTGGGAGTGGTCCGGAGTTTGGTGGAAGCTATAGAATTGTCCTGCATTGAAGGGTGCAATCGACATTTAGAATTTTAGTGATGTTGAGGCTTCTGTTGGATACAGAATTATTTGCATACAGCACAGTGATGTTAATTCAGGATTTTCAGACGTGATCTTTGTTTCAATAGGGCTAATTAAGGTTTAAAGAAGAAAAGACATCAGGATGTGAAAACCATGTGTCTTTGGATTTTATGGACTTTTGTCCTATCTTGCTCTAGGTTGTTTTGTTCGTGAATGGATGTGTACCAATATCTGTATTTGTTTAGGTATGAGCCTGTTGTGGAAGTTTGGTTTAAAACATGCTGGAATAAATGCAAGTTGAAGAGTTCTCTTTAGATACTGTGAGCAATTATATGTGAGGAAATGCAAGAGCAAATGTGTATATCCACAAAAGAAGTGCTTTTCAATTTTTCGTTTGCTTTATCGAAGGCTTAATGTTTTGGAGAGGCTTATTGTAAAGGCGCATATTATGCATTAAGTATTAAGGGACACACAAGGAGGATAGAATTTAGGCTGCGACAAAAAAAAAATAACAAATTAAAATAAAATAAATAAAGTGCAAGAAAAATGAGTGATCCATATAACCGACTCCATGTAGTAGGAAAAAGGCTTGAGGGTTGTTGTTGTTGTTGTTGTTGTTGTTTGTTAAAGGCTTAATGGTCCCTAAATAACCAAGACATTAGCATTCTTTTACTCAATATACCAACACAATTATATGTAGCCTGAAAGAAAGAAAGAATAATTATGATAAATTGAGTTTTATGTATAATTGTTAGGTCAACAAAATGCTCCACTGTGATTGGAGATCAGAAGTAATTGGCAGGAAACTGCCCCCTTTCTATGAATAATTTCAGCAGTAGCTCCTGCACTTTGGTGGAGATGTCAATGAATACTTACTTGGGAAACTACTGTTCAGTTTATTTATTACCATAATAGCTACCAGAGATAATTTGAACTATTTGGCCTTTCTGGTAGCAATGATCTAAACTTATGTGTGCATATGCTTTCTGTTATATTTTATATGCTTCATATTTCGAGTGGTATATCTTTAGTTTAGAGTACTTTTGAATCCTAGTTGATAACATTCTGTTGCTAGAAGTGTCACATATTGGTGTTGGTCGTGGACTCTTATACTAAGCTGGCTTTGAAAGTTTTGATCTGGATGGAAATGTTGATGTACTTCTTTGTTATTGTAAGGTTGATGTTTTACATATTAATTACTTTTGTGTATATTGGACAGTTTGGACATGGACAATCAAATCCTACATTTCTCTTGGAAGTACATTCAGGGTCCTCAATGAAGAAGTATGTTCTGAGGAAGAAGCCTCCAGGCGTACTGCTTCAATCTGCTCATGCCGTCGAAAGAGAATATAAGGTTGTATTCTTGTGCAACCAGATTATGAATGCTTCAGTGAAGCTAGTTTGTACTGATCTATCATTATTATGGACGTGGACCATATGCAGGTTTTAAATGCTTTAGGTACTTATACTTCAGTTCCGGTTCCCAAGGTCTTCTGTCTTTGTACAGATTCCAGCGTGATTGGGACACCATTTTACATCATGGAGTTTCTTGAAGGTCGCATATTTATCGATCCCAAATTACCAGTATGGCTTCGTACTTTTTCTTTTTTATTTTCCTAATAATCTGGAACACTATTTAGTATATTTGAAGTGCCCAAAAATTTTCTAGATTCTCCAGATTTCCCTGTATGTGACTTTAGTTACATTCTGAGCATATTTTCTTGCCCAGGGTGTTGCACCTGAGCAAAGGAACGCACTCTATCACGCTACTGCCAAAGCTTTGGCTTCTATTCATGCAGCTGATGTTGATGCTATTGGTCTGGGCACTTATGGGAAACGTGACCACTACTGCAAGCGGCAGGTGTCCGCCTGTACCTTTTTTTTAACCCCCCTGTCTATAAGTTATTGTCAGTATCTTTCTTCCGGTGTTTCAAGCATTGCAGTTGATAGGAGAAACACACTTGTTAATTTTCTCCAAGAAAAGACATAATAGGATTACATGGATTAATGACTTGCATCTTTTTGTTCTTGGTCTTCTCAATGTAGAGTTAATGCAGAAAGCCAGTTAACTAAATGAAAGTATTCTTATGCTAGGTAGAGAGATGGGCCAGACAGTACCTTGTTTCTACTGGTGAGGGTAAGTCAGCGAGAAATCCAAAAATGTTAGAGCTGGTTGATTGGTTGCGCCAGCACATTCCTCTTGAAGATTCTTCTGGAGCAACAGCTGGTCTAGTGCATGGTGACTACAGAATGGATAATCTTGTGTTTCATCCTGTTGAGGTGCCTGAAATTATTAAGTTTCACTCGTTGCAATTGACTGCCTGTGACATTTTCGATTGACTGCTTCCACGTCTTGCTGTCTCATACCCTTTGTGTGCCTCTCGGTGTCGTTATAAATGCTTTCATAAGCAAGGCTTTGTGCAAAACAGATTTCTTTTTGTTTATTTTTTATTTTTTTGCTTCCAGTTTCATTATTTTTTTATGTTGCAGGATAAAGTGATCGGCATTCTGGACTGGGAATTATCTACTTTGGGAAATCAGATGTGTGATGTTGCTAGTAGCTGCTTGGTATTGTTCCTTTACCATTGCCTTTGTCATTAATTTCATGCTTCCTGAAATTTTGTGTTTGGTTGTAAAGATGTCGTTCTTAGCCCATTGAAATAGTCATGTGTTTATGGACCTGCGTGTGACACTTTAAAGCTGCTTACACTTCTCACTCTGAACAGCATTACCTCATCAACATTGCTCCAGAAGATACAAAACTGTATGACGGTTCTGAAATTTCTGGCTTTCCTGAAGGAATCCCTTCTCTGGCGGACTATCTTTCTTATTATTGTTATGCTGCTGTAAGTCATTTCTTCGATACTTTCTCCTTTTGATTGTATTTCTGCCAGCTTGATGAATTGTGACTAAGCGGAATATTATGCATCATACAAATCCCTTATTATGTGTATTTTATTTTTTTTCTTATCACAATAAGGTAAAAGAAAACTAATAATAAACTACAAACAGTAAGGGTAAAACTTCGTCACTAAACATGATTATGGATCAAACAAGAAATTACGCTAATACTAGGATGTTTCTCATATGGAACGCACGTATGGTCCGAATGCAGTGTCGCGGCAAGAACCGCTGCATTCGGAGGTCTTGGATATAGTGTCAAATAAGCAAGGGTCCTGACGCATGGTTCGAATGCGGCTACAATTGAGATAGGACCGCTGCCATAGAGAATTGAGAATATATTATTCATCAAATTAAGTTTAAATGTACAAAGTGACTGTCTTTAATAGAGGCAACTAAAAGACCACAAGTGGCCAGACTGTCAACGGCTAGTTTCTGTTTCTAACGGTTATCATGTCTTAAGTCACATAGCAGGTGACTTGTTTATATGTTTGAGACTTATACAAGGATGTATTATCTGTGTATGTATATGCGTGAAGATTGTATACAATATGTATGTAACCGTGTATGGACAAGTGTATTTATCCCGTATTTCTACACTCTCCTCAAGCTTGGTGTATATATTTATATAGTCAAGCTTGACTATTAATGTATGAAATATCCTTGTAGAGACAAGCTTGGTTAATTTGTCAACTGTTTGATTCTTTGAAGAGGCATGTTCAGTATAAAACTTTTACTTCAATCTTTTCTTTTATGAAGTGCTCATCTATCTCAGCATGTTTGATTTATCATATTGAATTGAACTCTCTGCCATGCTGATTGCAGATATATTGTTACAATATATTCTGGTAGGATAGGAAATTGTCTGCCCCAGTTTTTTTAGAACCCTTTTTAGTCACAATCCTTCACGTAAACCAAGTGCTAATGCCTTGAGTTTTGCTTCTGCATATCATTAATTGCTTCTTACTTTTCCATGTGACCAAATTTCCCCATAGATAGGTCTAATATCCTGTAGTTGGCCTCACGTATGTTCTAGATCCAATCCAATCAACATCAGTGAACACCTAGATGTCTATGCTTTCATTTTTTTTAAAGTATAACCCTTGTTCTGGAGCTGCCTTTAGATACCTTAGAATTCTCAAAGCAGCCTTGAGGTGTTCATTAGTAAGATCGTACATAAATTGACTTACAAAGCTTACTGCATAGCATATATCAGGCCTAATATGAGATAAATAGATTAGTTTTCTTACTACGAGAGGATATCTGATCATGTGATGATGTGGCGAGAGAACATCAGGTGATTTATGAAATTGTTTCAACTTACTAAATTACTCTGAGAAGACACTAAAACAAAATAAATCCAAATGAAGGTAAGAGAATGGGGACTTGACAATAAATTAGGTAGAGTAAAATTTTTACATGGAAAACAAACATTTATTATTTCAGGTTTCAATAATTATAAAAGTTATAGTTAACATGGAGAGAAAGAATAGATGTACTATTTATATTTCAAAAAAGAATGTGGAATGACGATCTTATTAGCTATAACTCTGTCATGCATGGTTTAAAAACGCTATTTCGATTCTAACCATGAAGAATTCAATTATGTGGGATGTAATTGGAGAAACTCCTCTGAACGGGATTAGTGATAAAGCTAAAAAAGCCAACAAAACAAAGAAAATTGCAGGATTTATAATCCAAACTCATGTAATGATCGATGAATCAGGTGTCCTTAGCTCTTACTAGATCCTAGTTGCCATGGATATAGCACGGTATGCTTTTGCAGTTAAGCCCTTTCCATTGACATGTTGGATCTTCTTGGTCTTTCTTATGATTATTATGAAGTTACTGTACCTAACCACACAGGGATGCTGGATTTATTTGATGTAATACTGTCATGCTAGTTTTGTATGTCTTGTCTTAGTAAATTATTTAATGCAGGGAAGGTCATGGCCTGCCAAGCAGTGGAAGTTTTACATTGCCTTTGCCTTATTTCGCGGTGCATCAATTATGGCTGGAGTGCATGCTAGATGGATTGCAGTAAGTTGACTGCTCTAGTAATTAATTCCACTAGTTTTCTTCTTGTTCTTGTTGTCGTCGTCGTCTTGGTTGTTTTTTTTAAAAAAAAAACTAAATATATTGTGTAGGAAGATATAATTTTGTGTATCAACTCCACAGGGTAATGCGTCAGGGGGTGAGCGAGCCCGGCTGGCAGGACAAAAGGCTGATTCTCTAATTGGAACTGCATGGTCATTCATAGAGAAGGATGCGGTTCTTCCTCTGCAGCCACCATCTGGTAGGTTGTTTTCTCATGATTTCCTTTTTAGTCAGTTGTGAAGAAAGCAAACTTAAGTAGAATATCCACCTGACTATGTTTAATGTGACTGGTATGTTGTAGTAAGACGACATTAAAACCTGTACTGCTGTATGGGTCTTATGTTGGACGGTCATCTATGAGTATGAACAAAGAATGCGAGTTGCAGAAATAAGAATGTTAAGATAGATGTGTGATTATACAAGGAAGGATAAAATAAGAAATGAACATAAAAGGAGAAATATTGGGGTGGCTCCTAAAGATGAGAGTCAAGGTTAAGATAGTATGGACATGTGCAAAGGCGTCCTGCAAATGCATCTGTTAGGCGGTACGAGATAATGAATGAGTGCATGTCAAATGTGGAGAGGAAGACCAAAGAAGACATAGGGAGACAATAATTAATGATTTGACTTATATGACAATTAGGGAGCACATGGTCAGTGATAGAGCACAAATAGATAATTGATTCATGTAACCGATGTCATGTAGAGGGTATGAGATTTAATTGAGAATTTTAGGTAATTAAGTCTGAATTATGGTTGAGATGATATGATAGGTTTAAAAGATGCGTATTCTAAAGACGCATATTATGCATTAGGTATTAGGAGACACACATGGAGGGTAGAATTTAGGCTACGAGTAAAAAACAAAAACAAACAAAAATATAATATAATAAAAATAAAGCGCAATAAAAATGATTGATTCATATATTCAGCCCTACATAGTGGGGAAAAGCTTAAAGGTTGTTGTTATTGGTATTTTATAGTTCAATATGGTGCTGAACCTGGTGTCTTTTGGGACAAGTAGATAGCTGTAGAATCGCATTTTATTGTTTTGAAACATGACGTCTGAGTAAATAGGACTCGCGCTGGCAGCATTCCTAATATACCAGCGGAACCTTGACCAGATTACGTTTCTATAGAAGGCTTACTATTTTACCTTTTGATGTGATCGTGTGTCTTATGGGAGGTTGTTAAAGAAAAAGACCAAGTACAAATTCTTGTAGTTAGGGTTCAAAATGTGCCATTAAGTATCTGGCTCAAAATATTTGCCAATTCTGTTTGGACAGCAGCTGCAGTATTTATGTAGCACATACTTCCCCTTTTATGTCAAATATGTCCAAAAGTACGTTTCTGCCATCACATTGCAAACCTCTCCAATTTGAACCATTGAATTGCCCTTGGTACACCTGAATCTTTCGGTTGTAGTAGTCGATAACTACTGTTAGAACCATCTGGCAGGAGAGCATTATTTTATGGAATGTCAGGCCTTTTTTATGGTTTATTCCTATAATTTCTACACTAAGTGGATTTTGTGTACACGATGAAAATTACTAAGCTAGGCCTTCTTTATTTTGTTTTGCTCATAGATGGTAGATCAAAACAATTTCATGAATTGTTAATCTGATTAATTTTCTCGGGAATTATTGTGCAAGAAGATAAACAAACTCTGATGAATCAACTTGAAAATCCCCTGCAATCAGCGGAGGGGAAGTTCCTCCCAAGTCGGAAAGTCCACGACCTTAGAGACAAAGTGATTAAATTCATGGAGAGTCACATATATCCTGTGGAAGAAGATCTGTACAGACTTGCCCAATCTTCTAATCGTTGGACAGTACACCCTCTGGAAGAGAAGTTGAAGGAACTAGCAAAAACAGAAGGATTATGGAACTTGTGGATACCTGTATGTGTTTTCTCGTCCTTGGCTCTACCTACCGTCGTGTTATCTCCTTTACTCTTTCATCCAGTTTATATTGTTTTTCAACATCTTGCGCGTATCTGCTGTTCTTGCCAATTTCAGTTCGACAGTGCTGCACGAGCAAAAGAAGTACTATATGCTGGGAAAGCTCGTGAATCAGTTGACAGTACATCTGATCGCTTGTTAGGAGCAGGTCTTACAAACCTTGAGTATGGGTTTCTTTGTGAGATAATGGGCCGTTCTGTATGGGCTCCCCAGATTTTTAATTGTGGGGCACCTGATACTGGAAATATGGAGGTAAAGGGGGAACCTTAACATCCTTATTTGTACTATTCAGTATGATGTTCATAGTTTCTTACATAACTTGTGCTTGCTGTTCCCTTCTTCCGTTCTCTTAATTTTATCTGAACATTGTGCTATCACCATTGTGGCTCACCTCCATGAAACAAAATGTATGTACTTGTTTGTATTTTGTACGAATTTCTTATATTTTAATTGATGTTTCAGGTACTTCTGCGTTACGGGAATGATGAACAATTACGAGAATGGCTTGTGCCCTTGCTTGAGGGAAAAATTCGTTCTGGGTTTGCAATGACAGAACCACAAGTTGCGTCTTCTGATGCTACCAACATTGAGTGTTCTATTAGAAGGTAAGTTGATTTTCCTTCAAAAAGTACTTCCATATTAGCCATACTGTGCACATGAGAAACTGGCTTAAGGTTGAATCAATGTACTCCCCCCAATTGTCTGACCGAAGAATTTGGATTTTTGTTTTGAAAAAAAAAAAGCCATACTGTGCACATGTGGGTATCCTGGAATCTGCATATTAGCCTTCATTGCTTTTTTCTGATTCTTCAAGTACTGATGGCAGATGCCTTTCTGTAGTCTGCTCACACTTGAGAAAGCCACACTAAAGTATTAAGAGAACTGTGTGGACTTTAACTAAAGATTTCATTAAATATGGCTATAGAAAGAAATCAATTTGATCAGGAGAAAAAGAAGGAAAGATATGGTTAAAGGCTTTTGTACCTAGTGGCGAGAAAAAAGATGAGGATAATACTTATAAAATTAGAAAAAGAAAACAAAAGAAAAGAAAAGGGCTATCTCTTAATTTGACTGTGTGCAATATTTGACCTTCCTGTTGTTTATACTGTAAGATAGAATCAGTGTCTTGTGATTGCAATGACGTCCCTTACATATTTTCTCGGTACAGTGATGTAACTTTTATAGTCATTACATACTGTGATGGATGAAAAGCTCGATCTTGTTGTTTTAACCCCCCCCCCCCCCCCCCCTCTTTTGGCTAGGTTCAACACCGGCTATGCAGAATACGCAATCTTAGAATCTCACATCTTGGATAGTGTAATATTAGAAACTTTGTTGAAATATACTAAGTTACACTTTTCTCCTCCATCCTTCAGTAGAAAAGGTTGATACTCTTTGAATTCCTGAGGTGGAAAATGTGTACCAACCATTTAAAAGAAATGGCTGATGCTTTATGTTAAAATTGGCTATTATGTCATTCTTTATCTAGAAATGGGCAGACTTTCAGCTGTATAAGTGTATTTTATATGACTCTTTTACTTTGCTTAGGGATGGGGATTCTTATGTCATCAATGGAAGAAAATGGTGGACAAGTGGAGCTATGGATCCTAGGTGCAAGGTCCTTATTGTTATGGTTAGTTGCTGATTATAATTGGCTTCTTTTTCTTTTCTTTTTTTTTCAAGTTTTTTTTTTTCATTTTTGTTTTTGTGGGGGAAAAGAAGAGGGGGGGGGGGGGGAGTTGGCTATATTTGCATATTGGTAATGAAACTACCGATCTGGGGAATATACAGGGGAAAACCGACTTTTCTGCTCCTAAGCACAAGCAGCAATCCATGATCTTGGTCGACATGAAGACGCCTGGTATAACCATTAAAAGACCACTCACTGTATTTGGGTTTGATGATGCTCCTCATGGTCATGCAGAAATCTCTTTCGAAAATGTGCGCGTCCCTGCAAAAAGTATTCTACTGGGAGAGGGGCGTGGATTCGAGATTGCCCAGGTAAAGCTCTGATCCATGCATACTTTTGCTTAAATGGAATTATCTGTTTCTGTTAAATGTTGTAGCACATGTTCTCCTCTGACTAGAATATCATTTTATCTGGAGACATTTTTCTTCCTTCAGAATGTTAGTTCATCTATTTGTTATAGACTCATCCTGCAAGACCTTGATGAATCTGGTCTTTACTCTGCATCCAATATTTGTATTATCCTTGGCTCATGTGTTTTAAGTTGGAATTTCAACAATTTTTTTTGGTAAGAACAGAAATTGAAATTGGTGTTCTTCTTTTTGAGTGAACTGGATTCTTCCTTTTATGGTAACAAATCATATTCAAATTCAACTTTTAATGTAACAGGGTAGGCTTGGACCTGGAAGGTTACATCATTGCATGAGGTTAGTAGGTGCTGCAGAAAGGGGTATGCAGATGACAGTTGAAAGGGCTCTTAAAAGGAAAGCTTTTGGAAAAAGGATTGCAGAACATGGTTCATTTCTTTCAGACATTGCGAAGGTCGGTTGGATTATCTATTCTCAAAAGTTTATACACATTTCTCATTACTTTTTATATAGTATGCATACACTACATTCATAATCGGTTTCCCCCTTCTTGTTACATGTTTGTTTTAAATGGTGCAGAGTCGGATAGAATTGGAAGCAACTAGATTGCTGGTTCTGGAAGCAGCAGAACAGCTTGATCGTCTTGGAAACAAAAAGGCTCGTGGAACAATAGCAATGGCCAAGGTAACTCCCCTTAACCAATGTCCAAAACAACACGTGCTCGGGCACAAATGCTTCCTTCTGTACAATTTGTTGTGTATCAAGTCCGTCATTGTGCAGTTCTGCTGTTGTATTAAACAGGTAGCAACGCCAAACATGGCGTTGAAGGTGCTTGATATGGCAATGCAAGTGCACGGGGCAGCAGGCTTATCCGGGGACACAGTTCTTGCACATCTGTGGGCTATCGCAAGGACATTGAGAATTGCAGATGGTCCGGATGAAGTTCACTTGGGTACTATTGCCAAACTAGAGTTAAGGAGAGCTAAACTCTGAGGCTTTTATACTTGGTCTGAAGAAGAAGAGAAAACAATAAAAGAGAAGCATCTCAGGATGGTTGAGGATAATAAGTTATATATCATCTGTATAATAATGGAATATGGGTATCTTCTTCCTCATCATTTTTGTTATTGTTTTTAGTTGTTCTTTCAGAGATAGCATAACATACATGATACTATTAATAAAGTGGGTTTCAGGACAGGTTTCGCTTCTTATTATTTATTTTTGTAAATTAAATTAGCCAAAAGGTACATTTACAAAAGACGTTGCTTGAAACAGCAACATGAGTTTAGCAGTAGCAAAATATAGGTAGTTTACATTGTCTATCCATCTAGTGTCGACTTTTACAAAATTGCCGTAGATGGCCGTATTTGTCAAGCTTGTACATGACGAATACAGTAGAATAACTATACAAAACTACTTCAACACATTTCATAAGAAAATGTGTAATAAACAAAATTCAAGAACCATAGCCCTGGATTCTAAATTGGATGGGGTGATCAACCGGAGCACGAATGCTCAAGATCTTGATTCCAGTTGGTTTATAGAGTTTAGTAACAAGGTACATGGAGCAAATTAAATCAAGACAGAAAGATGGCAAGAAATCAGGGGAATTTCTGAATTCCTGGAAATTACTTTTCGAAACATTACTGGATCAAGCCCTCAGGAATACCGTACAGATCAGGACGAAAGAGTTAATAGAACCTGAAATAATTAGGGTAGCTTCCCCTGATTTTCTTCTTAACCAGGATAACTGGTAGAAGATCAGGCGTCAAACAAGTTATGTTCATATCAGTTTCTACTTTTAGTAATAGAAGAGGGGTGAGGATTACATCAGGCTTCTTCTTCAGGAATTATGTCAATTCAGCATGGAAAGTTCAGCAGTGTGTCGAGACAACAAAAGAGGAAATGAACTATGTTTTTCTCTGTCCATCCCCCGTTGCCTTCACCCACCGCTGCTGAACTTCCCTACGAAGAAGGGGAAAATTCCCCTCTTCTAATGGTTTGATTTTATGAGTGCCCTCAATTTGGAATGGCAGCCAACAAATTTGGTAGTTCACCTCCTAGAATTCCAACTATAATTAGTTGCAATTCTAATGCATTTGAATTCTACGAGTTACAATTGTAAATGCAATAATTATTAATTTTATGTTTATATAACAATAAACCAATGAAGCCTTGCGCTAAGGTTGAAATTTCAAGATCAAAAAGACTTGGCTCCAACCTCTACAACTGCACTCTTCTTTGAAAAAGAATATTAATCTTAATTAATGACTCATTATGACGATGAATTAGGGCGGGCCTCGGAGCAACATGTAAAGTTGATGCTTTATGACCTTGAGGTCAGGGTTTGAGCCGTGAAAACAACCTTTTATATAAAGTGTAGGATAAGACTGCGTACATCAGATTGCAAAACGATCTGGCTCTTCCCCAAATTCTGTGTAGATGCGGAAGCGTAGTGCACCGTAACGCTCTTTATTACAAGGACGAATACTCTCCAGTAAAATATTCTTTCTTATTTTTATGGGAATTGGAATAACATCTGGAGTTCAAAAAGAATTATAGGGGGGCGTCTGGGTTGCAGGATGGTGTTTGGAGGGAGGAATAAAGTTGTGTCACCAATCTTAAAATGCTTTTTCAGCAAATGTTTCTAGTTCGTTAACCAAATGTAACATGTAATATACATAAATACATGCAGGTATCCGACAAAAAATTTTCGTCACATGGAAATTCGTCATTTTTATTACACATTTCTCTACAAAACCAATAGTTACTTATAATTGCTTCTAAAACAACATAAAATTTATCAGATTGAGTTTAGGCAATCAATAACATTCCGAATTCTCTACTGCCACTAGAGCATCTTCAATTATGTTTTCTTGGATATGTCATGCAACACTTTAAAAGGTTTTTTTTATGCCAAATTACTTTTAAAGTGTAATATCACGTGTCAAAATATTTTTTTAAAAAATATTATACAAAGTAGAATGTAACATAATATATTTTTCTCGAATTGATTAGGAAATCCATATTTGATGAAGTGGAGATAAATCAAGTAAAGCCGGGTCTCGGAACAACTGGTAAGGTTGCACCTTTATGACATTTAGGTCACAGGTTCAAGCCGCCGAAACCGCGTACAAAAAGTATAGGGTAAGCCTGCGTACATCAGATTGCAAAACGATCTGTTCTCTCCATGGACCCTGCACAAACGCGGGAGCCTAATGCACCAAACACTTTTTTTAAAAGATAAATCAAGTAAACTATATCCAAGAAAAATAAACTTGATCAAGTAAAAGTTACTAAATTATCCACCCCAAATCCACACTCCCCTCACCACCTCCCAAAAAAGAAGTCGTGTGAAAAGAGGGATGTAGGTTGTTACAAAAGTTTAACCATACAAAAATGCAAACACCATATATCCAACAACGATCCTCATACGCTTTCAGTGGCTTTGCTAGACTCTCTCTTCCTACAAACATTATCAGCCTTCTATATATGTCTGAATCTCTAATTTGCTGGCCAAATTAACTGCTCTTTGTCACATGGAACTTTCTTTCTGGATCTATATATATACACATTATTGTCATGTACTATGATCAAATGAACATGATTTACTAGAGATTTACTAGGCATTATCAAACGCTCTGCAGTTCTAAGAAAAACACCTCCACAAGGTTTGCAGTTTCTTTCTCTTGAAGAGAAAGAAGTGCAACGTCACAAACAATCACATAGAAATTAAAAGCAGAAAATTTTGATCAAATTGTAGGATAAATACGCAAAAATCATACTTATAGTAGTGAATACAATATATACAAAAATGGGTTATACTCATGATTCAGGGACAAACAAGAAAAAGCTTGCCGTTATTGGTGTTTCTTCAATTCTTCTAGTGGCTGCCGTGGTTGGCTCGGTCACGTACGTTGTGGTGCGTAAAAATGGCGATTCGGGCGGCGACTCAGCTGGAAATGGACAAATGACGGCTTCCACCAAGGCAACACAAGCCATTTGCCAGCACACAGACTATAAGGAAGCTTGTCAAAAGAGTCTTGCCGGAGCAAATAACAGCAGTGATCCCAAAGAGCTCGTGAAGTTGGCTCTTCAGGCTGCTTCCGACAGCGTCATCGAAGTGATTAAGAATTCCACTTTGTTGAAGGAGGCCAACAATGATCCCAGGGTGTCTGAGGTGAGGACTTGACTTATATATTAAAAGTAAACACAAAAGAAATGCATTATTTCTTAGCCATATGGGGTATGAAACTGTAGTACACGTGAATCATTCCCACTAAAACTTGTGTTTGGCACTGCCTTTCTCATAGGCCATGGATGTATGCAACGATGTGCTGGAGAATTCCGTAGACGATCTGAAGAGATCATTCGAGAAGATCGGCAGCTTTGATCCAAGCAAATTCAACGACTATCTCTCTGATCTCAAAACATGGCTAAGCGGTGCAATCACACAACAGGATACCTGCTTACAAGCCTTTGAAAATACAACAGGGGACACAGGGGAGAAAATGGAGAACCTCATGAACTACACCCGAGAGCTTTCCAGCAACGGGCTCGCGATGATCGATTCGTTCTCTCAGGTTTTAAAAACCTTAGAAATCCCTGGAGTTAGCAGCAGGAGGCTTCTGTCTGAGGAAGAATTGGCTAACCAACTGCTTGATGATGAGCCTGATTTTGTTCGTAACAAACGGATGTTGCTTCATGCCAACCCTGCAACTTTGAAGCCTAATGCTGTGGTTTCTCAAGATGGGACAGGGCAATTTAAGACAGTCATGGATGCTATCAAGACAATTCCCAAGAAAAATAATCAAACCTTTGTTATTTTGGTTAAGGCAGGTACTTATAAGGAATATATTGATATCCCTAGGGGTGTAAACAAGGTTGTCCTACTTGGAGAAGGCCCCACCAAGACTAAAATTACTGGAAATAAAAACTATGCTGATGGAACTGCAACTTATCGTTCAGCAACAGTTTGTAAGTTAAATACTCCTTTGTCTGAAAAGCCAACTATAACAATATTATTCGTTTTTTCTTAGGTTCAATGTATATATCTGTTGTAAAGTTACTCATGTTTTTGATGATATCTTACGACAGCTGTGAATGGAGAGGAATTCATAGCCAGGGACATAGGAATCGAGAACACGGCCGGCGCGATAAAGCATCAAGCAGTTGCCCTGAGGGTTTCAGGGGACAAGGCAATTTTCTACAATTGCCGACTAGATGGTTTCCAAGACACTCTCTATGTCCACTCCTACCGCCAGTACTACCGTGATTGTGTCATCTCTGGAACCATTGATTTCATCTTCGGAGACTCGTCTGCTGTGTTTCAAAATTGCCATATGATTGTTAGAAAACCATTAGACAACCAAGCTTGTATGGTCACAGCTCAAGGTAGGCAGGATCCCAGAGGACAAGGTGCAATTGTGCTCCAAAATTGTACTATTTTGGGCGAAGCCGGATTCGTCCCGGGCCCAAAAAACCAAGCATTTCTGGGACGTCCATGGAAGCAGTATTCGAGAACTTTAGTATTGCAATCTTTTATTGATAATGTTATTGCTCCTGAAGGATGGGCTCCATGGACGGGTACTTTTGGTCTTGATACTTGTTATTATGGTGAGTATCAGAACCGAGGCCCCGGATCCAACACGGCTCAGCGGGTTAAGTGGAAAGGAATTAAACATATTACTCCTCAGATTGCTCAGAGTTTCACTCCAGGAACTTATATTCAGGGTGATGAATGGATCAGACCTAGTGGCTTCCCTTATGAACCTGGCATGATCAAGGTTTAAACCGATAATACTGTTTTTTAGCATGAAATAATAAAACAAAAGTGAGATCTTAGTGACGCAGACCAATAAAGATAACAAATAAGGTAATGTTGTTGTCGTTGTTCTTTTACGTTCTCCTCACCCTAGACAGGGTTGAAGATGATACGTTAAATTAGTGATTGGAGTAGGGCAATCCATCCCCACTTACTACTGGACTGTACATATATATGCAGCCTTTAGCCTTGGAGGTTAGACTTTGGCAGTTCTTGACTAGATTAGGTCAGTTGACTTAAAGTCTGGTTGTGCCTAAAATGTACAGCCCTTTTTAGCATAGTAGATTTTGGAATGGGACTTTTGTGTGTAAGCACAGTTGCCGTGGGACCAAATCATGGGCTCATGTAAGCTTGGAGGTTGTGGATTTGTGTTTAATACATCAACTTTTTTCTTGTTCAGTTTTCCTTCTTTAAAGATTTGTAGTACATTAATGTTATAAATCTTGTATCTCAATTTATTCCAATACTGTTTCTATATACGAAAAGTTATTGCTTCACGCATGGAACCTTGATTTGTGTCTTTTCACTATTGGTCAAAATGTAGCTGTTTATAACATCAGGACATTATTAAGATGTTTCTTCTGCAATGCATCATCATCATCATCCGGACCCAGTATATCCCAACGACAGCTAAAGCTATCGTTAGGGTCTGGGGGAGGGTAAGTGGTAGGCAGACAATACCTCTATCCCAAGGGATAGAGAGTCTGCTTCCAGTGAGACCCCCGGCTCTATATGTAATGCATATAATGAAATGTCATTTAGTCATTTTCTTAATTTCACGTGCATTCCAAACAAGCATGATCAAGATGAAACGAAGAACTTAGTGATATTAGTGTATTTAGGATGAGATCAGTCAGAATCACAGATGAATAATTCAAATTTAATGAATTTTTCCTAAGTTATTCTCTTTTCTAACACCCCTAATCACATTGGTTGAGTCTAGTTTGATGTTTACAATAATGATATTTTTCGTTACACATTTCATAACCAAAATTTTAACTTATAATTTTTTATCTCTCATGCTATTTTAATATAGGAACAAATAATTTTTGCACAAAGCAATAGATATATTGTTCAAAACAAATTACCTTATACTGAACAATATATCATAATGATGAAAACAAATATCATATTAAATATTTTATGTAACAGATATTGATAACTTATTTTATAAACTAATTGAATCGGATGATTTGAAACAAATTTAATTCAAACACAATTTGAATATAAAATCACATATCAGCTATGCTATAATTCCTATAAGTGCAAAACAATAACTTAGTCTAAACATCTTTCACGATGGTATGCTTGGATATGTCGACTTGCTCTTGCCGCTATTCGACAGTAATAAGTGTTCTCATCCTATCGATCAATATTGATTCATGTCAACCTGAGTTTACGAAATAGATTTCGACATAATCATAAAAGAACGAGTGAGGCTTTGATTATTGACGAATGATTTCAAGATAAAAGCAATTCTATTTTTTTTTTTTTTTGCTAATTTTTCGATTGAAATAGACTTTCGTCGTTCTACCAAACAAGAGAACTACCACTCGTACTATTTAAGTGTCAAAGATGCACTTAGCACGTAGTCTAAAATGTTTGCCTTGAACTACATTAATGAAATTGCAAAGAATGAATTAAGTCGATGCATAAAGAATTGATTTCATTTACCCCATCAAAGTCTTTTGTATCGGCGACTCGTTTCCCACACTGTAACAGGGTTAAGCGAATTTAACTGTTCGAGTTTGATTTGTATTTTATTCGAGTTCATTCGTTAATTTTACCTAAACGAGCCAAATTCGAACACCTATTTGAGTTCGTTAGTTTGGCTTGTTTAAATAGTTATGGAGTTATCGAGCTGAACTCGAACCAATTTTAAAGCTCGTTACAGTAAATAAACCGAGCCAAATAGTTCGTTTAGCTAAATATGTCTGAATTCAAAAAACTAATATTCGTATCGACTCGGTTCGTTAACACCCGTTAAACAGGGGCTATGCTTGTTCTAATAATTCCCCAAACAAATAAAAAGAGATCAAAGTTGCATGGAGTGAGAGGAATTGTTTGTCATTTGGCTTACCTTTTCTTTTTACTTTTTTTTATTCCAATTTTGAAGTTTTTGGGCCATGCGTTGAATGTTGTCGCCTTATTCCAGAGACACGGAATCCCGGATAAAGCCCCAAATTTCCCAATAAAACAAAGCGGATGATGAGTAAGCAATAAAACAAAGGGGGTGATGAGTAAGCGGGAAAGCGACTGCCCTCAAAATTTTTGAAACCTTTTCTCTTCTTTCCTCCATGGCATCTGTACTGAATTCTGACGTCAATGCTAGCATGTTGCTATAGTATCTGCAATTTCCTTTTCTTTAATAGATTTCTTGCTAAAAATTTCGTGCTCTTTCTTGGTTCGTGATTTCCCCATGAGGTCGTCAATTTTAACGGCTAATTTAAATATTTAGGATTTATCTCTGAAAAGATGAAAATTTTGTAGCCCAGACCCCTAAACGGAGAGTTCGATTAGGTTGACTGAAAATGAATAACGGTAACGAGCAACCCGAGCCAGATGCAGCAGGGAAATTCCACACCGTGCAGCCTTTGCGAGACCTTGAATCAAACTGGGGTGTAGATTTGGCGAAGAATCTTGAAGAGTATTTGCTCAATATTTGCTCAGGTGAAATCGACTCTACTAGCCAGGATTTGCCTCACTTCTCCATAAATTCTGCTGAAGGTTTGCCTTTTTTTTTTGGTATTATGTCATCAAGCTGTTTTTTTAAGCTTAATTTTAAGGTGGGTTTGTGCAATGTGGTCTAATTTGGAAAACTTTGGGTTTTCCTTTTTTTTTTTTCCCAGCTGCATTGCTGCTTCAGGGCTCGGTGCAAGTGTACAGCGGAAAGGTCGAATATTTGTATTCTTTGGTTTTGCATGCCTTGGAGTTCATATCCCAGAAGAGGTTTGAAACTTTCGTTAGATTTTACTGCACTATGTTTGAAGTAGTTTGTTAATTTAAAATATTTTCGTTTCTAGCTCTGGGATGAAATAAAGTTAGAAAATGGCCGAACTCCTTTTTTCAGTACAATGTTGAAGATGGTATTGTCTCATTTGATTATCTATTAGCCTATATCCGCTGTCTCCCACCAGTATATTCTAACAGATATTACTTTGATAGTGTGATAATGGATAAGCTTATCAAGCCGATATCCTTGTCAATGTCGTTTAAACTATCATCCTTTTCTTTTTTTAGTTTAATATTTTCGTTTCTAGCTCTGGGATGAAATAAAGTTAGAAAATGGCCGAACTCCTTTTTTCAGTACAATGTTGAAGATGGTATTGTCTCATTTGATTATCTATTAGCCTATATCCGCTGTCTCCCACCAGTATATTCTAACAGATATTACTTTGATAGTGTGATAATGGATAAGCTTATCAAGCCGATATCCTTGTCAATGTCGTTTAAACTATCATCCTTTTCTTTTTTTAGTTTAGTTACTTAAGGAAGTTCTCTTTTTGTTTTAATATTTCATGGTCCGAATCTTTGAAAAGGTCTGTCCATTTCCTTTTCTTGTTAATTAGTATTCAAGTGGAATTTGCTCTAACGTGTGCATTTTGCAAGAATGGAAACATTTGAGCACACTTGTGCCCTAGTTTTAAGAGCTAGCCATTCACTTTTCTCTTTCATTTCAATCTATTCCTGCATCTTTTTTTTTATCTTCATTTTGCCTCCGTTCTTTTTATCATTGCATCTAAAATAGAAGTTCAGTTAATGAAGAATTTGGAAGGTAGTAATGTTCTTCGTATTGCCTTCAAACCCAACTATAAGCACATATTCTCTACTAAGAGTTTAACTTAATGTCAGAGAAATAAGGATAACGAAAGATATCAGAGACACAGGGATAAGGAAAGATATAATATCGTCATAAATTTTATGTCCCCATTAACTAATGTCTGAAATTAGTTAATCCCATAGCAACATTTGCTTATTAACTTTGTGATCCCTCTGTTTGTGGTGTTCTTGGTCATCATGTTTTGCTTTTTTTTTTTATAGTGAAAATCACATCTGGAAAAAATTGATACCTTTGATTGGATTTTAAACGACACTTAGTGAAACATTATTAAGAACAGTTTCAGAACAATTTAGAAGAAACTGAATGTTATAAAATGATTTCTTTTTTCACTTGTGCTAATAGTTCACAAGAAGGAGAAACTGGTGGATCACCCCAACCAGGAAAAGATGTTTCACGTTCTCCTCATGATAAGGAAAATGATTCATTTTGGGGCTTAGAAGACATTCCAGGTAATCAGTTTCTTTATATCTCCCTGAAAATATCATGTTTCAAAATTTGCATGGCTTATATTATTCTATATTGCAGCCGAACCAAAGAACTTGTTAGACCTTTCAAACAGTAAAGGTGCACCAGCAGACCTTGTGAGGCCCCCAGAAAATCTAGTTGTTCTTGAAGGTGATTCCTTAGACTCTGCTGGAGATGCTGGGGAATTAGAGTCTTATCTGGTACAGGAATTCTTAACGTGGAGTCTCCTAGTAGTCCAATGATATGGCCTCTGAGTCTGTGTTCTCTCTGTAATTGCAGCTAGCCACCACTGACCTTTACCGTGACTTTTTTGCTGTTGGATCCATCTGATGCAGCAGCTGTCAATGATTTCTTGGACAGGCATTATAAAGCTGGAAAGTATCAGAATAATGCCTGCAGAAGCGGCTCTATATCATATAAAAGCCGCAAGAGCTTCCTGTACCCAACAGGACGTTCTGGGGGTACAGCTTCTAAATCAGTGTCTAGGAGAAGTCCAGATGCTCATATCGATCAGCCTGCTGCAGCTAACGCCGACTTTGAATACAGGCAGTACAATGACGGATTTTGCTCTCCAGCCTATGATGCTGGAAATGATGGTCACATGGGAAATGAGTATCCAGATCTTACGGATTCTGATGATCCAGACAATGTGGATCCATGGAAACCTCTGAATCCCCATGAACCTGGGAATCTGAAAATCAAACCTTATAAAAGAGGTTCGTCTGCTGTTTACTGCACTTGTTGCTCCCTTATCTGTTCTACGTTTTGACTGAACTATCATTGTTTTGGCTTCAAGAAGTGAAAGCAAACAGAATGTCACGGGTAAATTCCAAGAAGCGGCATCCAATTATGGTTGAATTTCCTTTGGCACGGGTGGATGGTCCCATTAGTCTGGAACTCACAAATGCATGGGAAGAAAGGTGTGCCTTGAAGAGGCAAGGCGAACCAGAATCTCCTTCACTGTATGAGAAGGTTTCCCTCACACCCTCCTCCCTTTTGCATTTTTTTTTAATTTTTCCCTAGTCAGAGTTGTCAATTGTCTTTCTAGCTTCGACAATCGCTTGCCGGCAAAAGCACTAAAGACGGGAAGCTTTTTCCAACTTTAGAGATTCTGAATCTAATGGTTATGATAGTGAAGAGCCAGAAATCGATCCTCCTGATTTTGAAATGCCAGAGACTATATACGCCAACGATGATATGCCTCATGAAGATAAGGTCAGGCCTTCTACCCAGTTTCAGCCTGTCTATGTCATGAGAGACTTTGGCAATGATTTCTCTTTTTTCTTTCCCTGCCCCTCCCTTTTTCCCCCTCTCCCTTTCTGCCTTTTCACATTTCTTGTATCTCTGTGCATTTTCAGGATAATGGTGTCCATGTTCACCTGGACGCCCACGAAGTCCATGAGGATGAAAGTTCTCATGCATGCCTGGAAGATTGATGTCGCTCCCATTTGGTAGGAATTTTAATTCTTCCTTCTTTCTCTTTTTCCGGGTGGCATTAAGGGATTTAGTGAACATTTGTGCACACTTCTTTGCATCGAGGGATGGTGGTGGGAATGAATTCTGTAAAACTTCTCCAGCACTCCATAGAGACTAGGTATATCATACCCCCACACTCAATTTTTGAGATGCCCCCTCCACTAAAGAAGTTCAATCAAAATATTCAAACAACTCTTATGGAGTGACAATGTTTCTACTTTCTCGTAGCAGGTCATTCATTAAAAATCAGTAAGGAGGCTTTTTGAATGACTGATGGCTTGTTGTATTAAATACCGCTATTAATATTAGAAAGCTTGGGATGCTGTGATACCTAAATCTTTGGGTCCTAATAAATAGCGTGTTGTTTCGTTAGGCATGGTATTTGACTATGTTTTTGATTGTATGCATGGCTTAATTGTCAGCTGTCACCTCTGGCTAAAGGAAGTTTTGTCGATCTCCATCATTCAACCACTGGATTTTCTCATTGTAAGATGAATACAACTTCAAATTGATTGATTTGGATTATCATTATTATGGTGGTTGCAGGATTCGCTACTTGCGAGCCTAGCTGAAACTGAAAAACAGACAGAGATGGCATCTAGGGTTTCAATTTGGAAGCAGAGAATTGAGCAAAATTTGGAAGAACAGGTGCGTGCAATGGCCTCCCTTTTCCTGCATAGACTTTCTCATCTCAGTTTCTTGGTCTTCTAACAGCTGTGTCGTTCTTGTATAAGTGATGAAGTGAATTTCTTTTTCAGGAGTCACACCCACCATTTGATATACACGAGCATGGTGAAAGGGTTTTGGGTAAGCTTATCAAGGAAGGGGATTCTAGGAATTCCATGTCTTTTGCTAGTGTGGTGGAGGGCCAAGAAAAGCATGACATTGCGCGGACATTTTCTGCCCTCCTGCAACTAGTACGTCCCTTGTTCAGCATAATTTAGCAGCCTGAATCAAATTTTTTTTTAATTTGTCTGCTTTACACAAAAAGTTGGTGATTGGAGAGGGAAGTAGAATCCCTTGTGAGGCCTTTGGTGACCTACTTTTTCCTGGTTTGAGCATAGGTGAACAATGGAGACGTTGGACTGGATAGCAACATATCTATTGCTGAAGCATTCTGTTACAGTGCTGAAAATCCATTTTATGTCCGTCTCCTTAGAAACGAGAAGCTAAGTAACGAATTACCACCTCAACTATCCAAAAAGAGAGCGAAATCTCCTAAAGAATTCAACAGAGGTGCAAAACTCAAGTTAGGAAAAGAGAATCGCCTGGTTGGTAGCGTATCACCTGCTGCATCCCCTTCAGCATGTAGATTCTCTTTGAAGTTGGGAAAATCTGGGGTGACCAAATGCACTCCAGAAGATAAGAAGAGGCGCAAGTCCCGGTATGTAGAACCGCTGAACTTGCTTTCTCCAGGGTGAAATATTTTGTGGCTTCAGACTCTTTGCAGTGGAACTCAGCCTTTCCCGGTAAGAAGTGCCAGAGTTGAAGATAAGGCACACACCAAACTCTGAGACATCCTAACGTGTAGAAATCAGCCATTAATTTGAGATGCACCTAGCCACCTCACTTGGTTTGCTTCGACTTACGTTAGATCAGCCTGCATCAAGAAAGAAGATTTTTAACCTCATGAATTGTATTTGTTGATGTAATTATGTCTGTACATTTTTCACCATGCTTTGTTAAACGCCGCGGAGGCTGTGCCTCTCACTGTGATAAAGCCGGATCTTCACCAAGGGTTTAAGATGACCTCAAATAAACGTCGTCAGTTAACTTGAAGAGTAGTTAACTGGTTTGTAGATTGCGGCTGGAATAGCTTATTTAAAATCCTACACAAGGAAGCAAAGATCAGAGGTCCTGGAGGGATGACTCTGGGTAAAACCCTCCGACGCTTAAGTCAGTTTGGACCATTTCTTTCTGAGAATATAGTTTAGTGTGTGGAGTTAGAAAATTCTCACAGATATTGGCTGAAGAGAAAGTTCGATGTATTAGCTCTAGGAGAAAGGAAAAAATGTTTCTTGGATCGGATCCTCTTTCTGGTCTGCATTGGCTTGTTTTTATTAGTGTTCCCGCCTTTGGCCTCTGATAGCGGACGAGATGTTTGTTTGGAGTAGAAGAGCTATGATGCAGTAGGTCTGCTGATGTGACCGGTAGGCCGGCTGATGTGACTAGTAGGTCGGCTGAAGTGACTTTGGCGTGTACAAGCTGAATAGTCAGACGTGTACTTTTTCTTTGAACTGCACTTCTGCCTGATGGTTCTACGATGTAATGTTGTGCTTGACTTCTTCGCCGAAGTGCAAAACCAGGCCTTGCTGAAGGGCAATGTTGAACCTGGCCAAAGTGATCTGGAGTGTAACACTTAGGCTGAAGCTGAGGTTGAAGTTAAGTGCCGAGGTGCAGTCCTTGGCCTATTCTTCGATAGTAAAGAGGATGTCATGGGGCACAGCCGAAGTGTGGTCAAGGCTGAACAGCAATGCTTGAGTGCTGAACTGTAGGAGTTGTATCGTTGGCTGTTGTTGACTAATAGACGATTAATTCTGGTTTATCACACTGTATAGTCTCTTGATACATTTTAGCAGCTGTAGATTTTTCACGTTGCAAATTACACATATCATCGAGGGGTATTTTAATTGGAAACCCCCCCCCCCCCTCTCTCTCTTCAACCACCATAGTTCCTAGGTACTTTTTCATTGTTTCTAACAATCTTGTTTGGTATTATTAGGGAGTTTCAAATTCAATAGACTATCGGGAATTTGAGTTTAGAACTTGCACAATCATTTTCCCTAGGTGAAGGAAATGATTGGTTGGTTATCAACCGGTTGAATGGTTGTAAATGAGACATTATCCAAAAAGAATAGTTTTTAATTGAGCTTCTTAGAGTAGATGTGTAGAATAATGATTCAGAAAATTAAAGCCATACCTGAATTTTGCGTTTATTGCCTGCGGTTGTTTGACCAGGTAGAACACATTTTTCATGCGGTTCTGAAATTAATACATGGGAACCTATAATTTAGAAACATTTAGAAAGGAGTATTCCTTTTGCTTTTACATTTTTTTTTGATAACGCCAATGTTAAACTTCTTTCAAATTCAAAATCATCGAACCCGTTTCATTTGGTTATATAAAACTGAAAACAAATTTAAAATCGGTCTTTGGCTAACCATTGATCATCTTAAAAGCTACTAATTGTTGGATAAATAGTCAATGAAACGGTGTAAAAATGCGTTTTCAGTGCATCAGGTTTTCGTAATTGCACAGGGTTTGGAGAGAAGACGAATCGTTTCAGGACCTGATGTACGCAATCTTATTCTACACTTTATGCAAAAGGTTATTTTCGCGTCTGGAATATATAACCTCATGATCACAAAGTAAATAAATAAGATTCTTGGTTGTTCGCATTTGCCAAATAAAATGGTCATCCGGTTAACCAGTTTTATCAAAATCTCTCAACTTTCCAACTTTATCAAAAAATAAAGTTGGAAACTTATCATTGTCTTTAAGACTAGAAATGCGAGTAACCACGAAAATTCGAATTTTATCAATATCTTGGATTGACCCATTACCAGTATACAAGCTCTAAGACTGTTTCCTGAAACAACAATAACAACATCATTATCTCATTGTCTTAAAAACTCTAGATTATGATAGAATATGAGGGTCGAATATATGCAACCATATAGAAACACATAGATGTTGTTTACTGATGACCTATAATAAAAATTACGTCAAAAAGTAAATTGCGTCAAAATGTATCGATCATACAAGTCCTGAAACATACTCTCAAATCTATCACTTTCATGAAGTTCTACGGATAACTCTAAAACATACTCTCAAATCTACCTCTTTCATGAAGTTATACGGATAAGTCAGGAAGGCTTGGATTAGGGATTCAAACTTTGGTTTAAAAAGAAAAGGAAAAAAAGGAAGCATGACAGACATTGACATTCTAGGATTGGTGTTTTCAAGTGACCAAATATACGGGCATGGCTGAAGTAGACACCCGACGATGCTTGTCCATGTTAACTTCTCTGAGGCTCACGTACGGAATCTGCGCCGGCGACATACTTCCGGCGATGGGACTGGGAGTCCGATGAGGCGTCGACGACCCACTTCGACTCTCAGTGATATAAACAGGACCCGACATCGAAACCCTCACGGCATGTGCACGGAGGGGCCCACCCTTATCAATACCATCGGATTTCCTGCTCGAAAGCGACGGCCATTTCCCTTTGAAAAATAGCAGCGGATTCTTCTTCCACCACTGCTTCGTATTTTTCCCGTGTGACCCGTTTTTAGAAACGGGTTCCAAATCCAGTGCCCCAATACCTTCTTCAAGGGACTCTAAAGGTCTCTTCTTGTGATTTTTAGCTTCTTCCAGCACCTAAGAAAAAGTTTTGGCAAAAGAATGTGTCATTATGATCAACAACAACATTACCTCATTGCTTTAGATTCAAGGTATAGGGAATGAAATGTACGCAAACATTCCTATAATTCAGTTTTTTAATTAAGAGAGAAGGAAGTGAAGGAGATTACCTGAAAATAATCGTTGACGGGGTCGAAGCCATAGTCATTGAAGTGCTGAGGTTCAGAGATGGGGAAAATGGGGGACTTGTTGGACATAGTTTTGAGCAGTTGACTTGAAAGCTTTTGGTGTGAGAAAAGGAAGTGTGATTTGTTTGCTTGTAGGTGGAGGTGAACAGTTGGGACGAATACATACCAGAGCAATATATACGATGACAAATTTTACGGGTCCAATAAAATCTTAATAATTATTTATCAAATAATACTTAATATAATGATTAAAGCGGTCTTTGTTTTATTACACTTATGATTGTCACATTTTAATTGCTTCTTATTTTATTGGCTTATTTGTATATAATATTTAATCATTCAATATTATAGAGTTTGCTTATATATGTAATATGAGTGTGCTTCTAATTCTTTCTTTGTATCGAATTTTTATTTCGTTCTATTTTTATTTTGATATATTCTATATGATGTAAACTTTTCAAATATGGTTTATAAATATCCTTGTCACCTTTTTAAAATTTTTTTTACAACTTATTAGATTATCATCTTCATTTTAGCGGATGGAATATTGCGTATGTAATGTAGGAGAGCAGAACTAGAAATTATGCATTTAATGATGTGATCTGAATTATGAATTGTGTTTGAAAAGATAAATTATCGGTCTATGAGGAAAGAATAAAAGTGTTATACTCCATACTTTGAACTTTTGCTAGCTGTTGTGTTGGGTTGAATCGAGCCAAGTGCAAGTTTTTCTGACTCGTAGCGGGCTATCTGAGTCGAATGTACGTAACTATACTTATGCGTAGAAACACACAGAGGTTGTTTTCCGATGACACATATTGAAAATTACGTCAAGATATGTTGATCAACTGCTACTTCATAACATAAGAAGCGTAATCAATTTATTGAGCCATTTTCTTTATTCCATAATATTTCAAAGTCAAAGAAGAATTAGTCATTGATTCCATTGGAAATGGAAAATCTTAATACATAATAAGAGGGCATTTAAAAACCGTTTGGGACTTCATCATAATAAGAAAATTATAAAGAAACACACATCCAAGTTTTGACTCTATCAAAATGAAAAATTGAAAAAAACATTGAAATGATTAAAATGAGTATCATGTCGAATATTTTACACTATTTATAATGATAAGTCTATTAATTTTATTAACTCATACAATTCATCAGAATTAGGGCTGTAAACGAGCCAAACGAGCCGAGTATTGCGTTGTTCAAGCTCGGTTCATTCAACTTAGCGAATGAGCCGAGCTTGTTCGTTTATTTAAACGAACATATTTAATTGTTCAAGTTTGGTTCGTTTAACTCACAAACAATATTAACGAACCAAACACCTTAAACGAATGGTGCTACTTACCGAGTTCGAACAGAAAAAAGGTGTTCAAGCTCTGTTCATTAACCTTTTATCCAAGCCGAGCTCGAGTTCGAGCCAAACGAGCCGAACAACCGAACGACTTGATTCATTTACCGCCCTCATCAGAATCGAATCAAACTAATATTATAATAAAAAGTCAGAAATTCCGTAAAATGGGGGTGCCCCACCTGCTCTTCAAATTATTAAACCTGAGAAAACTGACAATAAATAATTAAAGAAAACTGAACCTTTAATTAAAATTTGACTTTTAAGCAGAAAAAATTAATAAATATGATGAAGTCTTGATAATCTCAACTAAAGAAAAGTAATGGATGTCATCTTTCTAAACTCATTGGCTCTAAATTTGGAAAATCGCAAAGGGACAAAAATTGAGAGTATTGAATAACAACAAACGAGGGTTTGGGGCTCAAGGGCGATAGCTATTGAGATTGGTCGTCGGAATATGCGTTCCTACACAATTATGGGGTTCAGATATGAGAAAACTAAAAGTTAAGTAAAATATGAGGTCTTCAATCATGTGTCGCCATGTGTATAAAAGTATTTTTTAAATAAGGAGGTGCTGCACTTTTTTTTTTGAAAAAAGTGTTTTTGTGCATTTGGCGACGCGTAATTAGAGGTCTCATATTTTACCTCATATTTAGCCTCCTCGTATCTGAATCGACAATTCTATCCCATCTTTTATTGCCACCGGACTCACTCTTGTAGTAGATTTGTTTGTACTCTGGAGAAAACAAGTAGTAGCATATAGATAAAGACTTCTTTTCCTTTTTTTTTTTGTTTTCTTTTACATGCAAAATAATAATAAACCCTTATATTAAGATAACAACAAAAAAAGAAAAGGAAAAGACCTTGGGACTTGAATGGTGGTGGAAACTCCGGAGTCAGAGCATCACATTTCACAACTAAAAAAATAAAAGAAGGGTGGACAAATTTTTGTTTTGGGAATTTGAAAACCAGTTCAGATCTAAGATAAAAGTGACGCAAAATATGAGGACTCCAATCACGCATCGCCATGTGTACAAAATCAGTTTTTTAAAGAAGGGATGCTGCACTTTTTTTAAAAAAAAAAAAAACTGTTTTGATACACGCGACGACGCGTGATTGAAGGTATCATATTTTGCTTCACTTTTAGGCTCCTCATATCTGAACTCTTTTAAAACGCTAGATTCCAAAGAAGAAAGCGGTGGGCGGCACACCCTGGAAATGCATTGAGAGCAAAAACGCCAGTCCTTATGAAGATAACAAGTTGGGATGAGAAGGGCAACCACTAAGTAACATGGATTTCTGTCAGCTTTGCCATTGTGCCCTGCCATGCCATGCACTGTTATTTGTAAGCTCTCTGCACTTTTTCTATCAAAAAGGTTGACTCTCAGCTCAAAGACACTACTTCCATGTATATTTTTGGAATTTAAATGAAGAAACCTCTAGATATTGTATTGCTTATCAAATCTGTAACGGATTTTTGGCAATGTTTGCCCGTCTACTTAACTGTTATTACAAATATTCTGATATTTTTCCATTGGGTTACCCTTTGCTGGCACTTTGACTTTAAAGTTCTATCCATTGTATATATATTATTCGCCTAAGGTTCACAAATGGAAGTCATTTGGTTATTTACTGGACAATGTAGACATGAATAGTGTAATAACTAAGTTTTTACTTTTGATTAAATAATGTTTTAATTGAATTTTTTAAATCATATATCTTAATAAATTTCATAAAATAAATTATTGATTGCACACAGTACTCAAAAGATATTCATTTTCATAATTGTAATGTGTTTCTTTAATGTAAACTAATTTGTTTTCACAAATAGTGTCGCAGAAAAACCCAAAAACATTGTAGTTTAAATAAGAAAACCCACAGTTATCATAGTTTTGAGAGAAATTCTACTTTTATTATATATGGGTTTTCCAAAACCGTAGGAGTGGGTGTTAAACATTTCTCACAAAACCATATAATTAAGGGCATACTTTAACGCAGACGTAAAGCGATTTTAAGACAACCGTGATGCTCTTAAACGGTAGTCGAAAAACCATGTCACTCCAAATGGTTTTATCAAAACCATGGTGCTCTTACACGGTTTTTATAAAACTGTTTTGTGACCACACGTGCTATCTGCAAAAATATCTTATTTTTCAGCAACAAAACAAGCTTTTGTTCATTTTTCAAATAAAATGACATATTCAAATATTTAAATATCTTTGTATTTTTTAGATAAAGCGATGCAATTATGCAATAAAATTAGATGTAATAGCAATCCAACCAGATTGATGAGAGTTATGCACAGTATATCATACACAGAGTTTATCAAACTATTTAAAACAAGGCTCCTATTGGATGTAGATGTAGAGCAATTGATCTGATGTGTTGTTTCCTCAGTTTTAAAGATGTGGTCGGGTACATTGTAGTGCTTATTCTATTTTAGTAAGACGAAGATCTCGAATCAGCTTTGGATATTCTGATATATTGTCCAAATCTTCCGTCTGTAGAGATACACGCGAGCGTCGAAATCCACCAGGTACTGAATATAGAGAAAACAAAGACGCTGAAGGTTACAACGAAGATGAGGATGGGTATGATAATGATGAAGAAGAGTATTTAGAGGATCTTGAAAATGAGAAAGATGAACCAAATGCATATGAGCCAATAGTAACTCATCCAGATGCAAACATTCTATGTTTTAAAGATTATGTCTGGCGAAACGGTATTGTAATTCATGGTCAAGGAAGGCTTAAAGAATGTCTATGAAAGGAAAGTAGACCAGATCAATTAGTGATGAAGATGTTGTTCAAAACTAAAGATGGGGTAAAACATGTTGTGCAATTATGGTCTGTGAAGAATAACAAGTTCTACAAAGTTGCGGTAAGTTCACCACAATATTAATATGTTAAGCGCGTAATTTTGAAGACACAAAATTGTCAATGACGTCTTCAAGTAAATTTGAGACAAACTATTGGAAGACTAGTCTGTAGGAATGCTATCATCACAGCGGATTATTAGAAATATAAATTCAAATATGGTTGGGAGATTGGAGAACGCATGAGTCAGAATGTGAACTTCAGATCTTAAGATGATCAAGAATATGTAAATGGGAGCTTAAATGTGGACATCAACTATAAGAAATTGAGGAAGAGAAAAAAGACTGCAATGAAAATAGTGTATGATGCTCAAGCTTTCTATAAGTTTTTCTGTTATATTGCAATCCTTGAAGCATCGAAAGAATGAATCATAGTTTGGTGGAGGCATGATCTAGAATTGAATACTACATAAAGGTATTTGATGCAGTTTTATGGACATTCAAACTGTTGATTCTTGGGTTCAACATTGCCTTCGATGATATCAATTGACTATACGCATTTATATGGTAAGTATAGTAAAAATTATTGGTTGTTATTGTGGTTGATAAAACTGATCATATATTCTGGTTGCTTAGCTATTTTAGATGAGGAAGGCGAACAAAATTGAGGATGGTTGCTTAGGAATATATCCAGTATGTAATTGGCGACATGAAAGATGTAAACTCGATTTTGGACCCAACCATTGGTCTTTAAGCAGCGGTTCGATCAGATCCTACATGTCAACTACCTTATGCATATCATATATATTGTCTCTGTATCAAATCAAAATTTTCACGTAAATGTTTAGACAAATAATCTATACATTGAGTAGATAGTGTATCATCATATCGTGATATTCATATGTAATCAAATTTTGCAGATAAATTTTCTGGTATGACATTGAGCACCATTCTACGGGCAGCTACGTCAGAACATAAAGTGCATAAGTTTACTGAATGTATAGATGAAGGCTTTAAGTAAAGACGAATATAATTATCTTATGCAAAGACCATTTGATACATAAATATTGTCTCATGAAGGTGGCAAGAGGTGTCATATATGACAACCAATTATTCAGAGTCGTTGAATAGTTTACCCCAAAAGAGTTAGGTGTTTGCAAGTAACTTCTTATGTTCAAGCAATTTTCAAAATACGGTAAAGATGTTTGATAAAAATGCTAAGAGGCGATTCCTCATATTAAAGCCGAAGACTAATGGCCACTGAAAGTGCTATAATGCTTTATATATAGTTAGAATGATGCTAGAAAATACAAAATTCAGGCTCATGATCGACGAGCATGTCTTTATCAAGTTGTGATTCGATTGATGTCAGGTGGTGGTAGTATTGCACATACTATCAGCCTATTGACAAAACTTGCACTTGTAGTAAATTTTAGTTTACCACATGCCTTGTTAACACGCTACGCAGGTATGTAAAAATATGCACAGTCAAGCCGTGAAATTGGTTGCTCCTTGCTACTCATTTCAAGCGATGTTAAACGGGTACAACGCTTTGTTTTATTCATTACAACACTCTGCATACTTGCCTTCACATCTGGTCGTGCTTTAAGCTAATCCATTTTAGATCTAAATCAACTTGAAAAAGCAACAAAATCGACTCGAAAGGTTAGACCTAAAATAATCGCAAAACAGAGAAGAGGAAAGAAGAAAAAAGACAGAAGCAAAGCAATGGAGGCTAAGGGGATCAATCACAAGACGATTAATATCAATGGGATCAACATGCATTTCGCAGAAATCAGGCGAGGCCCTTTGATCCTCTTCCTCCATGACTTTCCTGAATGCTGGTACACATGGCGCCACCAAATCGTTTACATGGCCAGCCACGGCTAGCGAGCCGTGGCCCCTGATCTTCGCGGCTATGGCGCCACCACTGGTTCACCTACCGGTGATCTCACCAAAATTACTACCCTACGTGTGGTGGGAGGTATGGTTGCACTCCTCGAGGCGATCACAGGAGACGAAGGCAGGGTGTTTGTTGTTGGGCACGATTGGGGTTGCCATGATTGCTTGGGCTTTGAGCACGTATCGACCTGATGAAGTTGAGGCTCTACTGAACATGAGCGTTGTTTTTACTCCTAGAAACCGAATAGAAAGCCCCTTCAAAATCATTACTACGTTTGCAGATTTCAGGTACTATGCAAATGTTCCATCTTTATTGATATTTTGGAAGAAACTTCTCCAGCAACTGCTTGATGAATGCACATCTCAAATACTACTTGGATTCTTTGTAGGATTTGGAGAAATAGAAAGCGAGTTTGCTGAAATAGGAACAAAGAGGGTTCTCGAAAACATTCTGACATACCGAGAACCCGCCCCCATTGTACCTGCCTGAAGGAAAAGCAACTGGAGACTCTCCAATAACCACCTTGCCTTCTTGGTTGTCTGGGATATGAATTACTAAGTTAGCATTATAAGCAAAGTGGTTTCACTAGAAGTTTGAGTTATGACAGAGCACTTTGACTTGTAAGTTCCACTTTCTCTAGCTCCATTTACTTTTGTCATTTCTAGGCTAAACGCATTTCTCCCATTCCGTTCTCCAGATCATGCCTATTGCCCTGATTGACCTAATTCTGCTCCCTTCAAGTGCAACAATAGCATGGATAGGAGAGCTTCTCAGTCTATAAATGGAACATTTTTTTTAAGGGGAAAGCTTCTTTCTTGAATATACGAAACATAATTTTTGTTGATATACAATGCAGAAATTGGGAACTTACTGCACCATGGACTGGAGCTCAAGTACAAGTTCCGGTAAGTTCCTGATCGGGGACCTGGATCTCGCTTGTAATGCTCAGAACCAAAGACTACATACACAAGGGTGGGCTGAAGAAAGGCGTACCTTTTCTGAAGGATGTAGTCATATTTAAAGATGTTGGCCATTTCATCCACGAAGAAAAGCCTGATGAGATAAACAAGCACATATATCACTTTTTCCACGAGTTCTCTTCTCCCAAGTGTGCTGCACTGTAGATTTGTATGTGTTCTGTAGTGTGTGTTCACATTCTACAGTTGTTTACTATACAAGTACATCTGTCTCTGGCTGTTACACAAGCTTTGTTGTGTTTGACAGCTTTGTTTCGGAGCAAAATTGCTTCTTGGTTCTGGATTATGTAAAATTTTCATCAAAATGCATTGTTAGACATGTCTGGTCTCCTGCCAACTTTATTTGACTAGTTATGCCACAAATGGATATCTTCTATTCAGTACCACAATTCAAACATGAGGTTGAAAAGGAAATTCTACACTTTACGGAACCAACTCAAGTTCTGGAAACCAAGAACAGTAAGAAGCACGAATTGTTAATTCTTTACAGAATGGCGTCTTCCAACATCAAAATGTACATCCAGCAGACCTGTTATGCCAGCATCTATCTTCTGCCCGACCTTAACTGGACCAACACCATGCGGGGTACCTTTTTCGTAAATTGAAAGAGAACAATTAATGTTTCTAATCACTCAATGCACAGATTTGCAATGAATGCAGCTAATCAAACAATAAAATCACACCGTAGTGGAGCATCAATATGCAAAAACTACGCCAAATCCAAAAGTTTAAAGAGCATGCCACTTTCTGAAAAGTAAAGGAAAACGGATAGCTGGCAAATCCACGTCTATAAACTATCCAAATCAGGAAAATAGTCTAAATGAATGGATTTGCGACTCCAGACAAAAAAGACTTCAGGGTACAAAGGACTCTTTAGATCACTAAATCATGTCACCATACATGGAATACAAACTAAAAGGAAGAGGAACACTTCATCACTAGGTAGTCATTATTGGAATTCCACTGAGATATAAATCATGTACTTCAGAAAGCAATGTATTCAAACACACCTGTTAGAATGACATCCCCTTCAAGAAGGGTCATAATTGAACTTATATGACTAATTAAATGTGGAATCTTGAAAATCATATCCTTTGTCGAGCCTTTCTGCCTGATCTCTCCATCTACCTGCAACATTACTAAGTCACTTTAAGGTTCTCGTGGAACCATTAAGCATATTTACAGAATAATCCATTACAGGAAGTACAAACAGCTCAGAAGCTGATCAGGTAGCGATACCTTTAACCACAATTCTATGTCATGTGGATCTGGAACCATTGAGGTGGGTACCTGCAGAATAGTTTTTTCGAAATGCTGCTGGATTAAACATACGATATTTAAACTAATATCATATACAAGGAACTTGCTCACAAATTAGTGCCAATATACTAGACAAATTTTACTGTTCAGCCGTCCTTTGCCAACAATTAAATTAGCACTCAACATAAACAGTAGATTAATTTGGAAATGAACTCATTAGAAGAAAAGCATAGACATGAACTTCTAACTAAATACTTACAACAGAGCTAATTGGAGTGAAAGTATCTTGACCTTTAGCCACTGTCCATGGCAAACCTGCAGACTGGCATAAAGAAAAATACAAGTCAAAATACACGAGATGTAGGCTGAAACGGAATATAAGAAAGATGCATCAAAGCCCATCCACAGTCCCCTGGACCCCGGCCCCCAACCCAAAAGAAAACCATCGTCATCGTACCGCCTTTTGCTTTTCCTAAAGTATCTCTCAGAAACCATAATTTCATAGGGACCATATACATTAGTGAATGAAGAGCCCACAAGGACAAGACATGAATTGCAAATATCAGCATTTGTAATCAATGCATCAAGAAAGAACAGCACAAAAGATGCTTCAGACACTCTTCAGTTCACAATAATGTACACCATTTGGTGATAGAAATATTGACAAAGGAAGTTTATTTATGGATCAAATAACTCTGTCGAAATTTTTTTCAAAGCTAGGGATACATGATTTATCAATTAAATGGTCACATGTTTTCCCTTCCGCGTAATAATTTACATAGAGAGAGAAGAAAGATAACCATTGTGCAAACATATCCATAGAAACACAAGATTCATCAAATTAAGGGCCATGGAAAAGGGTCCTAAAAGAGTTCACACCTTTGCAGTGGCTTGGATCTCCCTTGCAGTCATGTCCAGAGCTAGTGCGTAACCTGAAGTACAACCCATCACATCCAACGCTCAACTTAATAAGTAATAACGGATTTTAATCATCAGAGTGAAACCAGAGCAGGATGGACTATTATCTTTCTCAATTTACCGACAATGATAGCTGATATGCTGTTATAATGGAATAAGATATATAACCTATTTTCCCCTACGCTCAATACTACCTTTGGATTCTTTAAAAATTTCCACCTGATGTCATTTGACGAACAGGGAGACATTTCCTTTAAGCAGGGACTTGTCTAGGGAAACTTAATAGCAAAACCACTTGAGTCATGAAATCAATGCCGAGTTGAAGTTCAAGCTCAAATAGGGCACTAATGGCAAAGTTTGCATCTTTTACATATAAAAGAGAAGGTAGAAAGAAAGAAGTACCAAACCTCCGACATAATTCATAGCAAGGCGCTCGGGAACGTCACGGGCGCGTTGACCAATGACCACCGCCAATTCCACCTCGTGATCAAGCGATTCTAAGGGAGACGGCACCTCGATCGTCCCTCCGTTCTCCAAATACGATGTCGTTGGCTTCATAAACAGCACAGGCTCCTACATTTGCAGTGATAAAAAACAGTTTAAATGAAAAAATCATGATCGACTTTTCCAGAAAAAGGATTTTGCGTTACAAGAGTGATTTCTACGAGTGAAGAGGTTAAAGGACCTTGGGGACGGCGTTGCCGAGTTCTTTGGCGTGAGCGGCGTAGTTGCGGCCGACGGCGACTATTTTAGTGCCGACACTAAGAAGCTTCTGACAGGCTGAGGTTGTCGCCATTGAAGCGTTTTTCTTCGTTCCCCAAAATATGTTCTTTGGATCTTTGCTTGCAATAATCCGAAGAGAGTTCAAATTCGAGATGGAATTGTAGCAGGAGAAAGTGAAAGCCAGAGCTCGTCAGTCAAAGTCTCCGACTAAGATTACCACAGCGGCATTTCAATAGAAACTTGAATCCCTGGTCAACGTGTTCCGTCCATAAGACTTTAAAATGTAAAAGTTAATTTTACCCTTTGTAAAACGTAATTTTACCGCTGCTGTTTGGGATAACGAGTAAAATATACCATCAACCCTGTTCACAACCCAGTTCATACGAGATAATTTTACTCCTAACTCTACACCCGACTAAGAATAATATCATAAATATAACCTGAATAACTTCCCAAATTACTAGAAACGAATACTAAAATGTGTTGAGATAATGCCAAGTTTTTAAAAGAAAGGATATTGCTTTCTCCCCAAGTAGCATTTGTGGAATACTGCCATAACTTTCTCAAGTAAGATAACCAGAAAATACAACATGATAACAAGTCTACACTTATTTCGAAAACACACCAGCTGAATCGATGCGAAATGAGACGTCTCCGGCGATGAAGTAAATGGCGGTGAGACATCAGCGGCTTCAGGCGGTGGCAACAGTCGGGAAAATAACCGACTTATCGGTAAATTGCTCAGCATAATGCCGGCTTCCGATTCCGGTAAGAGTCCTCTCTTTTTTTTTTTTTTCCTTTTGTTTTTTGGAATCAGATTCCGGAAAGGGTTTGGTCCACAAAATTTGCAATAGCCCATCCAAGATATGTAGCCCACTTCAATAAACATGTCTTCGTGGAGTAATTTTCTGTCATTTTTTCAAAAGAAATTATGTCATAAATGTTAATTTGATAAAATCACACATGATATAATCTTTTTAAATTAAAAAATTTAAATTGACCTAATAGTAAAAGTCGTTGCACTTCATGATGAGCTTCGAATGATATTCTTTCTCGTGTGTGGGGCAAATTATTAAATAAGATAAAATAAAACAATCTTTTAAAAGAGATATGAAAAATATAGAATGTGATAAAGAATGTGTTATAACATCATTTACTTAGTAAATTCAGGCAATGAAATCAGACTGCATTAGCAAGGTGTGTGTTAATAAAATGTCCATGCATAATCTTTATTCTATTAACCAATTTTTTACTGACCGAAGATCAAAACTACTTTAAATTTTATCGTCTTTCATGTTGTTATAATATTACCTTTGGGATACAAGTGAATGTTAAACCACTTATTATTATTTGGAGAGGCTACTTGGCTTAGAAACATTTTCTTTTGTGACTGCACACGTTTGTTTGATTTGGAAAAAAAAAAGACAACCATAAATGGAGATGAGATTCTTTCACCTAAAATCTCACACTTTTCTCCAGTAGAGGCATCCAGCCTCACCATCTTCTCCTGCTGTCACGTGTCGTGAGGTGCATCTAACCTCACTATCCTCCCCTGCTGCCAAGTGTCGTGAGGTGAAGAGAAGGGTGATGGATTTTAGAGTGAGTTGATCCAAATCCACATAAATGACTCATAAACACTTAAAAATTATTCTTTTTTTTTTTATCATTCAACTTATAACTTTACTCGTTGAAAGAGGAACGGGAGAGGGGCTATCCTCCTAGGTTATTTATTACTATTCCTTTTAGTGTATTGTTATTGTTGTTATCATTATTACTATTCTTTATGTTTACAAGCACTTTGAAAAGAATGTTTCACTTTCACCGTTAAAAAAGACATAATCGCCCTTTGTTCTTTAATTAAAATATACATTATATATTTATATGTCCTCCAATATGCGTGCATGCTGGCTAATACATATACAAAAAAATTAATATAAATATACACACATTGTTACATATGTATGTATGTATACATATATACATACATATATGTGTGTGCATATTAAAGTATTTGACTAATGTGCATAAGATAAATGAGAGATAAATCGATTAAATGTAATGTTTCTTTGTGTTCCTTTTGCATTCCAACTCATATCATGATTTGTACTTATTCTCAGAACATGAGGAAATGCTTAAAAATACAAAAACTTGAGAAATTTTGAAACACTCTTTGTAAATAAACACTCTGCATTTATAGGCTTCATCATAGACGAATTTACATATAAGAACACCAAAAGCTTGCACACATTTTTATAAAAATAAGAAGACTGTCCATAATTATTAGACTTATATTGGAGATTATTTCTTACTTGTCACTTCAAGAACTCATCCAGCTACAAAATTCTACTGTAGCATTGACGTTAACATGGTCCAAACGTCTATACACGTTAATATGAGCACAAATTGAATTCCACCACCATTGGACAAAAAAAAGGGACTTGAGATTTTTTTTTCTTCAAGCTATCAGAGAGGGGGTGGTGGGCGGATGAGATCAGAGGAGGCCTCTTATGAGGTAAAATATGAGGCCTCCAATCACGCGACGCTACGTGTACAAGAGGACCCGCTGTTTACTTTTTTTCTTTTTTTTTTTTAAAAAAAAGACTCTTTTGTACACGTGGAGTCGCGTGATTGGAGGCCTCATATTTTGTCTCATAAGAGGTCTCCTCATATCTCATCCGGGTGGCGGGTATGGCTCGGGGATGGGGTTTGATGCAGGGAGTCATTTTGGGGACTGGGTAGTTGAATTTGTCGCATCCAGGAAGCAAGAGTTACCTTCTGCCTGACGTGAGAGTTTAGGTGATGATTAAACCCTGCTTTTATGCATCAAATGATGGCTTCTTCTATCCCCTTGCTTATCGTTGGGAAACATTTAACCCTTTCACCAACTCACTCCCTATTTATTTTTCCCACTACGTAACTGACGTTTCTTCACATATCATTGATAGTTTATGATCATCAATGTTCCATTTCAATATTTTAATTTGCAACCAATTATATACGAGAAAATGTAAGTTTATTGTATTTGTATGTTAAACGAAGAACAATTTTTGGTTTATTGAATTAGATAAAACCCTCTTGTTCATAGTTGCGACATTTTGTTCGGTTCAGCTATAACTGATGTCAAATTACTTGGTTCTTCTTCTTAAATAAATACGTTGTTTTTTTCTTCTTCCGGTTAAACGCAGAGCAAAATAATCATGCATTCAAATTATTGTTTTTTCTTTTGTAAAATATCAACACCGGTAAATATACATGACGAATGATAAATAATACTGACGTACTCTTCATTTACACCTGTATTACAAATTAGTGTTATGTGCAAGTAACAACATAGATTGAAGTTAGGGATATGATCTCCTCACCCATTTTCGCTCACCCCACCGCACGATACGTGGCAGCAAAGAGGGTAGTGAGGCTAGATGATGGTCACCCGTATCTAGCCTCACCATCCCATCCTGCTGCCACGTGTCGCGTGGTCATGAGTGGGGTGAGGGAATTGAGGGGCAGGTGATCCCATCCCTGAACTTACGCACACTATTGATTTTTTGCAGGTAACTTTTGTTTCTACTTTTGGAGCAAAAGGTTGTTCTCTACTGATGGCCTCCACTGCCCAGCCCAAGGAACATTATGGAGGATGTAAATCAGGAGTCCAACGGCCTCTTAGGTTGAGTGAGGACTTACGCAGTGACCGACACAAGATGTCCCCCGCAAACTAGGTATTCGCCCTGGCAGCAGTGGAACACCCACACTGTGCGTATCTCTGAAATCGAACTCTTGACCTCTTAGAGCTAATCTCAACCCGAGTACCAACTGAGCTATGCGTGGGGCTTGTTTCTACTTTTCATTTTATTGAAGGTTGCACTTCTAAATATATCCGTCTTTTCTTGACCACAAACCCGATTTTGTAATCTAATACAACAACATTACCTCATTGTCTTAACGGCTCCCGTCGATAATGGGGTATGGGGGATCGGATGTACGCAACCATATCCATGTGTTAAAAACACATGGAGGTTGTTTCCCGACCGTTTTTGTAATCTAATACGCCAAGTTAATCTTCAACATCCACGTCTGGAGCTGTCGAATTGTAAAACTACATGATACAAAAGTGCCAAACCTTGATTTTGAGCACATCTATGTGATAAAAGATGCTAAACACGTTTTGGACATGCTATCAAGTAAATTTATATGCATAATACAAGGGTAGTCTACTTCTAAAGCCACTAAGAAAGATTTAAAGTTCCAACTGTTATTTGTGTGTTACATATAGACAGTTTGACTCTCTTTGTTGAGGTGACATATATAAAATTTACCTACGTTTCCAAAATCAGAGGTGTTAGAAGGCCGCACGCTAAAAGATTATGAAATTTCAACAAATACTGTAAAGATCGCCTGGTGAGAGTTACTGTCGCTAAAACCAACAATTTTGGAGTATTATGATGATCTTGTGTTGTTACAATACATGCTGAATCTATTTAATTCGTGACCCAAAATCCGGAAAATTTAATAAAATATTGTGATTTTAATAAGAAATTTCTGAAAATATAGTACGTTGTATGAAAATTCCTGAAACAACTAGGATGTATTTGACAGTGATGTCTAAGGAGACCTAGGATGGTATTGCCGGTACGTCAAAGGATCACTCTTGGACGGCACTGGCAATTGCTTTCAAGTGGGTAAGTGGTTTTCGGATGTAGAAAACAGTTTTTGGGACGCAAAACCACCCAGGCTCAGGATGACACTGTTAGGCACGCCAAGCTTAGAGGTATTGCCAAGTACGTCATGAGCCTTGGATGGTACTACCACAACCGTCCTAGGTTGCTGGATGGCAAACATTAACAATTCAATGTTTGATGGATTTGACAAGTCAAACAGTAACCAAATATATCCAAATTCTTCGGTATTATCATAAACCTCTTAAATCAAAGTATTGTAAATATAAGAATAACTTATATTTTGCATTCTTGTTCAGTCCATGGAATAATTTCTTTATTGGATTAGGTTAAGGGATTGTTTTACATTAAGTTTAAGGTTAAGTTAGGAGGGTTAGGATTTGAGTTTGAGTTAGGGTTAGAGATCGGTTAGGGTTATGGTTTATAGTTAGGTTAGGTTCGGTTTGGGTTAAGTTGGGTTAAGGTTAGGATTAGGTTGAGTTTACAGTTAAGGTTAGGTTATGGTTAATGTTATGTTATTATTAGGGTTAGGGTTATGGTTAGGGTTAGAGGTTAGGTTATTGTTAGGGTTAGAGTTAGGTTCGGATAAGGTTAGGGCTACGGTTAGTGTTAGGGTTAGAGTTAGAGATATGTTATGGTTATGGTTTAAGGTTAGGTTAGAGTTTAGGTTCGGGTTCGGGTTTGCATTTAGGTTTTGGTTAGGGTTAAGGTAGAGTTAGGGTTATGTTCGAATTAGGGTTAGGGTTAAGGTTTGAGTTAGGGTTAAAGATAGGGTTTATAGGTTAGACTTATGATTTATGGCTCAGGTTTGGGTTCGAGTTAGGGTTAGTTTGGGTTTAGGGTTAAGGTTAGGCTCGGTTTCGGTTAGGTTGGAGTTGAGGCTACAATTATGTTAGGTTAGGGTTAGGTTCAAGTTAGGGTTAGGATTAGGATTAAGATTATGGTTAGGTTAGGTTAGGGTTAGGGTTAGATTCGAATTAGGTTATGGTTTGAATTATTGTTAGAGATAGGATATGATTATGTTTAAGGGCCAACGTATAAAATCATGTGTAGCATTATTGTTTATCTTATACTAAAAAAAATTAAGAAAAAAAAGGGAAACAATAAATGTATTCATATCTCAAAACAAGTTTGTTATATGTTACAAATTTCATTAGCGATATAAATATCGGTACAAGAAGAAAAAATACAAATATCAGCGCTTTCTTTTTCTGACACCAATATGTGATCCCGTGCCGCAGACCTTTGCTTGCCTAATCCGTCCCACACATTTGAAAGGTCTGGATGGTAAAGGTGTCAGCATGGATACTGGATGTGACTGAGACTAATAAGATCTGCAATGCCGCTCTGAGTATGAGATGGTGCTGTACAAATCGACTCAAGTTCTCTATAATAGTTATATTGGTCGTAGTATGAGACATATCAATAGGAGTCTAATCATCCTTAACAGCATCAGCAGCATCCATAAGCTCGTCTATAGAATACGTGTCAAACCTACAGATTTAGATGTATCTTAGTAACTCATTATGTGTATAAGCGTTACTTAAAAAATATAAAACATATCTCTCCTTACCGAACGCATGCCTATGAGTGCCTGTAAATCTGTTCCACCAAGGGGCATGCAGGTTTATGCTTCAGGGGCTGCGTTTGGATGAACTCATATTGTGTGATATAGTCGTATGTGTTTTTCTGTATGGCTGCATCTGTAGGAGGTCTCTCTAGGAGCGGCCTAAAACCCTCTGATCATAGAGTAGTACCACTAAGACACGTAACGATGGTCATATTTTTTCCTAGAGATGCGAAATATACACGTGCCGATGTATCCGTCTGTAACATTTCACATTGCATACAATCTAGTTTAACATATCAAACACCAATATTTAACATTTAAAATACAATAAATATACCACGCGACAAAGGTTGGCTGAAACACAGCGAAATCTGTCGTCACCAATGAGCCGAACCTGTTGCGACCTAGTGAGTGAAATGTGTGGGGTCTGTACTACATCACATACAACAAGTGATCCGCCATACTACCCGTGATCCGTTCTCCATGCACTATACTCTCGTAGCGTCTCGCCCACTGGTCTACATACTACTGCATACGATCACACAAATCAACTCCGAAAAGGCGTATCTCGCTCTGATGCAGCACGATACCTATATCAATGGGATTAGGCACTCCCTGCGCCATGCCAAACTAATGCATGACCTATCCGGCAAATGAAGCTGGACTATCTTGCACAGTATAAATGGTATTGAGCATGTCGCAACTCCGGTCTTTCATGATACACACTCAGTAACATACTTACCTCTTCTGGATAGGGCTGCCATACGAAATCACACTCTATCATTGCCGTCCAATCATTCACAAATCATATCAACTGCATGTCTGGAGAACTCCTGAAAATTACGTATATTTAGCTACCATGTGGCCTAAGGAGTACCAGGAGTAACAACCAGAAGACGTGGATGTCGTACTCAAATCGATAGAATAGTAGGCCATAACATAAGGAATCACTTCCACATCCAATACTGTAGAAGATGCAATGGTCCTTGAATATTCGTGCCTCCTACCAGCAAGAGCTGTATTGCAGAGGTTGTGATACAGACAAGCAAGTGTCGCAATCTCACAAGAATACCTGGAAGAGGCTCTAAAGTTTTGCATGAGGTGTAAGTACACTAGCTGAGCATGGTTAATGGTGCACTCATAGAATAATATTGTGGTATGGAGGAACATCAATGCCCATGCTCTCTACTGTATCTCCACTTCAGATGCATCGCTAGCAAGGTGGGTTACCTTAACCCAATCCACGAGCCTATTTTGGTACCCACGAGACCTCCTGATATCCTTATCGCTAGGGGGTCCAACCTAGCAACAAAGTACAAAGATCCTTCTATCCTTCCATGTTTTACTTAAGTTCTATCCCCGTAAGGGCCTTCTTATCAATTCTCAACCCAAATATAATCGCTACATTCTGTAGCGTGGCAGCCACCTTATCCATAGGTAGATGAAACGTGTGGGTCTCCTGTCTCCAACTTTCAAAAAATTACACGATCAACGCATGATCATTCTTTATTCTATTATAGGTAATAGCTCCGCATAATCCTTCCTCCTTCATGTACGGTATCCACATAAACAGGATGCCTAAAATATTCTCATACATGTCTACCCTATGTATGTGATCCGATATTTTATAACTATCGCTACTACTAAATAAAAGTGTCATATGCTCTTCCAGAAGATTGAGTAAATCGGAAATATCAAGTCTCAACCCATCTATTTGTCCATAACTACTACCACTAGCATAAGACATTATAAGTACATATATTTTGTAATCACATAACATGTTACATATTAAAGACATATTGATTTAACGTAATAAAATCAAACTAAAAAAATAAACAAAAATGTAAACTAAATAACACAGTTAACTACATGTAATTTACTTAATTTAAAAATAATTAAATATCAGCATCTAACAATATTTCTTAATTAATTAAATAATGACATTATATTATAAATTAAATAATAACATGCTAAAAATATTATTTACTTAATTAAATAATAACATGCTAAAATATTATTTATTTAATTATATAATAGCATAATAATAATAACAATAATATCATACCCACAATATTATTCAAAATATAATTATAGTAGTAATTAAAATAATAACATGCTCATAATAATAATTACAATTATAACATACTGAACAATAATAATTACAATAATAGTGAGCAAATCACTTGTTTGTTTGTCCAATTGTATCTGATGGTAGCTCATTTCTTATCCGATCGTATCTTCCTTGTCTTATGTTCTTTACCCTAATCAAAAAATTAAAAAAATGGTTTCACACGTGAGAAGCACCCTTGGACGCAACCTCTTTTTTATAGTCGTGTCCAGCAACCTAGGACAATTTTGACAGTGCTGTCCAAGGCAGCGGACACACTTGGCAGTGTTGTCCAAGCCTTGGACACGTCTGACAGTGTTGTCCTAGAGTAGGGTGGTTTTGCATCCTCAAAACATCATTTCCATATCCGTAAACCACTTATCCCTTTGGACGCAACTGTCAGTAACATCCAAGGATGATCACTAGATGCAACTGACAATGCTATCCTAGGTTTCTTAAAAGGCACTGTCAAATACGTTCTAGTCGTTTCAGAAATTTTCTCAAAACATACAATATGTCGGAAATTTTTTATTAAAACTACATTATTTTATTAAATTTCCTCCCAAAATCCGGTGATAGTTAATATTTACCGAATTTCGCCGGAATCTTTTCAAATAATGGACCTTCATGAGTGTAGGCATGTTGAAACGGAAGTCATGAGCCATCCGCACCCATATTTGACACATCAAGAACCTTTAATTCTTGTCATCTACCGTCTCATACTCTGGATATCATTTCATATGATCATATTTAGCAGATAAAAGATCTGGTAAACCTTTTCCTTATCTTAATTCTTGTTTCACCTTATTCAAGAATGTAACACTATATCTATGCTATTTTACTATATCTCACACTATCAAAAGATTATGTGAATGTCTTTTGACGTGTGTTTATTTTGGTAAACATAAAAGCCTAAATATTGTCGTAAAATTACTTCTCTCCACACAGAAGTCATGTGATACGCACAGAAGATACATTGCAGAATGGGTAGTAGACAGAGTAAATATACGCAACCTCAAATAAACGGTTCCGATGCATTAGGTTACTCTACTTGCATATGATACAGAGAGGAGTCGGATCGTTTTGCAGTCTGATGTGTGCAGCATATCCTACACTTTGTGTAAATGGCTGTTTTTGCGGCTCAAACCGTAACCTCAAGATCACAAAACAGTAAAATTATCAGTTGCTCCAAGACCGACAAAACTATTCTTATCCCAACAACGAATACACAAGGTTGGGAATAGACTAACCTAATATCAGAGAGACGCTTACGTGGTTGCTAATTCTTTTTTCAATGGTCAATTTGTTTTGATGAATACTATAAAGTTTGGTATCTAATCAGCTGCATCCACATGTATAGTTTACAATTTTAAATATGTTAGGAGAAAAGTAAGTTTTTGGCATAGAAGGACAGTCCATCCAGGTAGAATTACTGGGAGTCCTTTGACTTGGCAGTTAGTGAAGATGACGTGGCTATCAACATCCCATCCAGCTGTAAATAATCGAGAGCAGTACGAGCACTAATAAAGAGGAAGTGGGAAAACGACAAAAAAGAAAATAGTTAGTAAGAAAGAAATGAAGTGAAGCAGTGAGTACAAGAGAATTGAATGCCTTTTGAAATTGACTGCTTCTGGAGGTACGTGGCAATAGTGCAGCATCATCGCAGCCTACATTACTTATCCTCATTACTGTCCTGCTCATAATATCATCCCCCTCTGCAACGGACGTGTCCTCACACCACAATCATCTCATTTATTTTTTTATCGTATGACACGTGGTAGTAAAAGAGGATAATAAGTCAGCTACATCTAGTCTCACCATCATACTCTGCTGCAACATGTCGTGAAGTAGGTGAGGAGATCCAAACTCACATGCAACACACCCCGCCGCTCCCTTCTCTCTCCCGCTCATCCCATCACTACAACACCTACTTTTGTATTGATGTATTACGACATTAGAAAATAACTTTTTGATATCACCCATCATATGATAATATCGCTTTTACCCCCATAATTTACCAGCAATCATGATCATAACGTAAAGACCTGCGATCCCATGTTAGATAATATAATAGTCGTGTCATGATATATATAAATAGGTTTAAATGATAAATATAATAAAGACTAATTGTTTTTAAATCAACAGAAACAAATATTGATAAAATTGACATTCGATATTGTTGACAAGCCTATAGTAGCATTGCATAGTCCGAACATACACCTAGCCTAAAATATACTGAGCAAATCTAGGTCGTTACAGTTATGGTATCTCAGTCGACTGTCAAATGATAAGAGTTTGGTAAAAAGATCTTAGATACTCATACGCTCAACGAAGACATTAAACTATTTGAATGGATGAAGCATAAAAACTCAAAATCTTAAGGTTGAAAAATATGAACATTGTGGCGTGATATACATAAATGAGATTGACTGGTCAATGACTAAATATTAACCATGATTAATCTTTTCAGATCACCGAAGACGAAGTCCGATAAAGTTAACATTCACTATTGTCGGTATTAACATAATAGCTTTGTTTGGTTTAAGTAGACGTTAGGTATGAATTCTGTCGTGAAATCTGTTTGTATGTCTTAGTAACATCGAATATTCCAACGGAATCTGTTGGACGAATCTGTATTGTTACAAATATAGTTAGTGAGTTCTCATATTTTAAAATTTAAACATCGTTGAACCTAACTTTTTTTTTAACATCGTTGAATTAAACTTGATAGTGAAGAAGTAACGATATGAATATGGGGAAACATGTATCAGATGTAAAGGATGTAGTACTTTCCAAATGAGATATCCTTTTCAATGGTGATCGGATTTTTTAAAGTTTGATGTATTTTTCTTTCATATTTTAAAAATCTGTTCAATTTTTTATTAGTTATAAAATAATAGTGTGATGTCCCGTAGTTAACAATAAATAATAATTAAATTATTTGCATTTGTTCTTATTATTATGATGAAATTTTACTTGATGACAAGTGTGGTATTTTTATTCATTAAACTTTACCGTATGAAGATTCTTATAACATAGTACCTCCCATACATCCCTCTCCTCACTCTTTCTTCTATTTATTATTCTGCATATTTGTTCTTCCTCCTCCTCCACCACCACCGCCGCCGCCGCAGAAGGAGAAGAGACTAGAAAGAGGAGATGAAATGGTAGGACTGAGTGTAGTGTTGGAAAGTCAGAGGAGTAATATGAGTAGTAGCAAGAGAACTCCTCAAGTTATTAGCAAATCTAGCATGATGATCAGGCCCTCTTCATCTTCTCCCACTTCTTCTTCTTCAGCTCCTTTTTTCAAGAAAAACTGCTCTAATCTCTCAAGTTTTTCAGCTGGAGATGATTTTCTTCAGTATTGTTTTCTCTGCAAACAGAAACTTTTGCCTGGCAAAGACATCTACATGTACAAGTAAGCATTTTCCTCCCTCATGTTCTCTCCACATATTTCAGAAAAGAAATAGAAAAAAAAAGGATTAACTTTGTTTTATTTTATGGGTGTGGGTCTTATAATTTATTCTCTTTTTTGCTTCTCTAGATGTCAATACTTTTTTTTTTCTTTTTTTCTTTTGGACAGAAGAATGTCCATACTTTTGACTGTTGCTTCTTGGTGTTATTTCCACCCCGAAAAATTTTTCGTACTCGGGTCGAAACATTAAATCAATCATACCCACCCACCCAGTACATCCCAACGACACCAAAAACTATTGCTAGGGTATAAAGATGTTGAGTACATACTAACAAAGGGTTGGGTGAGAGTTTTCTCAGTCGACTGGACTGAAGAAGCCCTTGGAAAATAACAAACCAATTACAGGAATACCTAGGAGTTCCAACTGGGTAAAGGACATTACACCCATTGTGACAACTCCTATCCCCTCCCCTTGTGTTTAATTTTTTTATTTTATTTTTTTTACAAGAATACCTGTTGAAAGAAAAAGTCGTTTACTTTGTTTGTGTTTGAACATTAAAGTTTTTCCATCCAAAATATTTGGGAAAAGAAAAAGGTAGTTTGGCGGGCGAGAAATTAGTAGTACTAGCATTTTGCTGCATGCATAACTTATTCCTGAGGCATCAAGTTCTTTTATGTGATCTCTATGCACAAATGGTACGAAGAATATCAGGTTTCTTCAAGAGTTGCAAACCTGGGATTATTCCATGGCCTTTAACCGTTAGATGTAAGAGGGGAAACTGTAATTCTTGACTTAACAAAATTTTTTTTTTGATCTGGGCTCCTTTTGTAATACTTAGCCCTTTTGCCCGACGGTTAATGGAAACTGTTAAACTATATCCATAATCCATGATCTAAAGTAAAACGCCCAATGGGGTGTGTTTCTTTAATATTTCAGTGCTTGGATTAACTGTGACTATTACAGAAGCAGACCTCCTCTGAACTGTACATCGTACAGACGCCCTTCGATACAAAAGAGGAGAGATGTGATCTACTATAGTACTATAAATTAGTACAATGAGAACCCTTTAATAATATACTTTGATTTAGTTATGATATCATGTAGCATGGCAGATATCGGTCATTGAAGCAACAAGTAAGATTGCTGTTTTGTGGCTTTGAGATCACGGGTTTGAGCCGTACAAACAGCGTCTTTTACAAAATATAAGTTAAGGCTGCATATATGAGATCGCAAAACGATTCGGGCTCTCTCCAGATCCTGCATAAATACGGGAGACTAATGCACCAGGATCGTCTTTTTATCATGTAACAATGGCAGGTTTAACAATGAATGGGGTGCATTTATTTTGTGGGTTATGTGGGGATCTTTTTTAGTTTAATTTAATGTGTTTATCTATTAGTTTGATGGATTTGTTTAGAAAGTTTGAAATGGTTTGATGCAGAGGGGACAATGCTTTTTGTAGCGAGGAATGCAGATGCAGACAAATATTTATGGACGAGGAGAAGATCATGGGGGCTAAACACTGATCATCTCTTTTCTTTTTTTGCTGCACTCAAACTCTCAACCACCTACGTTCTTCTTCTATTTCTCTTTTATCATTAAAGCCCCCGAATTAGACCAAATATGCCTATTTATTCTGAATCCCTGCACAGGAAAGAGAAGGGCAAAAAAGATATTTGCACTTTAAGATTTATCTTTAATTTGCTGGCATAAGTTAGCTGGTTTTTTCTCAAGTCGTGGGCGTCCCTATGGGACCTAGTAAAAGTTAGGATATATATATATATATATATATATATATATATATATATATATATATATTACATTGTCTATCGTGAATTTACAATGCTTCTGGCTCTGTTTCATGGCATTTGATCACTTTCTGCAGGATGAGAAAGTGACTGCCAAATTTTGTGTGTTAATGTGAAGGGCTTTCTTTAGTTGTATTATTTGATTACTGGAATGATAACTAATTGGTAATTTTACATTTTGTTTTACTGATACATTGTTCTTACTCGTTGTTTACAATAAATAATTTTAAACTTAAATTTTTTTGATAAGTCAATTATCTAATGTGGAATTAACTGCTAAACTAACTCTATTCTTTGAAATTATTCACTAAACTTGCTACCTTTTATTCTAAACCCCTCCAGACTATTTCTCCAGAAAAGTTCGAATCTAATATGGTTACTATTATGTTTTATATTGGTTAATAAATAACAATCAAAATTTATTTATTGACCACTCCTCGCGCATTGAATATTAAAATTCGCCAAATTACAACGCATATGGTTTTATAAATCGAGTTACGTTTTCGATATATTAGGCTTGTGCGTTTTACAAAAGTAAAACATATTAAGAATTTCTTCACATGGCTTTGAACCTTACTTAACAACTAAAACCTGAATTCAATGCTTAAAACTCATTTTTTTTTGGCAAAAAGAAAAAACAGAAAAAAAAAGGAAAAAGGAACAATATTTTTGGTTTTGCTGAGGTAGGAGCCATATCCATACTAGCAAAATTGTATTCTTCTTTCATCTATCCTCAGTAAGTAAATGTGCCGTTTCTTTCTATTTTTTTTATTTCGTACTTTCGAAAACATAATACATCATTTTGTAACAAAAATAATTTTTACTTTTTATACCGGCTGATGTGAAGTACAACAACTCTAGGCTGTGAATTACATTTTAGAAGGAAAAAAAATTTACCAACTGATTTTTAGGGATACGCATAAATGAAATTTTGGTAGGTAACTTTGGAAAGTAGAGTGTAAATTTTTTTGGTCATGTCATGTCATATAGAGTGTAGAGTTTCTTTTTTGTTTTTGGATAAAAAGGCGAAATCTCTCGCATTGAGGTCGTCACTGTCCCAGTTCCAAGAGGTATTATAAAAGATGTAAATTAGGAGTCCAGCAGCTTCTTAGGTTGGGTGAGGACTTACACAGTGACCCACGCAAAGTGTTCTTCACAAACCAGACCTTCAACCTGGCAGCGGTGAAACACTCACGGTGTGTGTTTTCTTTTTTGTTTTGAGTATGCCAGACGGAGTGAAGAATTGTTCGTTTCATTTTAAATCATGTAATATAAGGTGAAAAATTGCCCCATAAAAGACCATCAGTGTACACATCACCTATTGAACCCAATATCTTAATCTTAGGGTCTCAATCTTAACTATTAAACTAATACCGATATCTATATAGTATACTTTGAGACTCTTCAAAGAAAAAACAATTATAAAACTAAAACAAAAATAATAATGATCAAATCAATAGTTAGTACGTTACACATCAAAATCACAAACGACGGAATTTGGTTATTTTGTCCTTTAGCTAAGAATTCTACATGTCACGTTCTCAAGGGCATTATTTTGAGTGGAACTTTCATTCATGAAGTCCCTTTTCCTTTTTCTCTTGACAAAGTGATTATGCTTAGTCTTTTTTGGTCCTCACGGACAATCATCTACCAAAAAAACAGTACCTTATATTTATGATTGTTTTGAGCAACACGACAAGGAACCCTATTTCATATGACTATACATTACCCTTGTTTATGCAAAGAGATGTGGCTTTGAGCTACCACAATATCATATGTGTTTTTTTTACCAAAAGGCGAAATCTCTCGCTCTAGGTCCTACCGCTCCAGCTTTATGAAGATTTGTAGAAGATACAAATCAGATATTCAGCAGGCTCTTAGATAAGTGAGACTACACACGGTGACCCACACAAGGTGTCCCCTATGAAGCTTTGTAGAAGATACAAATCAGTTATCCAGCGGCCTCTTATGTAAGTGAGACTGCACACGGTGACCCACACAAGGTGTCCCCTACAAACTAGCAGAAGTGGAGCAATTGTCTCCTATAAACTAGCAGAAGTGGAGCACCCATACTGTGCGTGTCTCCGGATTCGAACCTTTGCCTTCTTGGTAGCAACTCTTAATATGAGTACCAGCTGGACTACACTCTGGGAGCGATATGTGCTTTTTTTCTTTATAATAACTAGAGCTTTATACAACTACTCTCTATAGGTTGCATTTTTAGCACAGTGGACATATATATTGGGAAAATTAGAATGTCTATCTCTAAATAATTTCGAGACAAGATCATCTCCTCAATTTTTCTCTCCTAAAATAAATACTTAATAAAAAAAACAACACACTTGAGTGTGAAGTATATGTGTGGTTCCAAAGTATTACACATCCAATTGATTGTTTTTATAAAACATTTTTGTATAATAGAGATATTTACCAATTTAGAAGGTAAAAAGTCAATAATATCTGCTCTTCATTTTTGTTTCTGTCGTTGATGCTACGAGTACATTAATAATTACCTTATCATCCTTTTCACAGCATGATTTGATTGGTAAAAGACGCTTTAAAGAAAAAATAATTTTTTGATAACTAAGATTGATGGACCAATCAAATAGGCGCTTTTGGTCAAAGAAATCTTTCAACAAACTTATGAATAAAACGGCTAGAAAGATGAAATACTTTTGATGAGATAGATCATTGCTCTGATATACCTAAGATAAAGGAATTGGAAAAACTCATAATATAGCTATAACAAAAACAAAAACAATCATATCTAGTATATCCCAACCACACCAAAAGTTATCGCTAGGGTCTGCAGAAGGTGAAAGACAGACAAATAATATCTCCATCCCAAAAGATAGAGAGTTTGATTCCAGTAAAACCTTGGGCTCTATATGTAATTACATAGATGACACAATAACATCATAATATAGCTACCAAGTTAAGAAAAGAATATGCGGTCTCATTCTTTCCATCATTATTAGCCATTTCTTTTTCTTGAGATAACATACAGTTTTTTTCTTTTATTTCCTTACTTAAAAGTTTAGATAAGGGAGATTTTTCCAGTCCAGAGTCAGAGCTTATTATCAGCTTTATGAATGGGTTAAAATGGAATTTACATATTGTGCATCAAAAATGATTGTTGACAGTGAAATTCAAACCTAAAATCTTACATACCGAAACAAATTTTACCAGCTGAACAAATTTTATCAGCTGAACTGAGTGGTGTTGAGAAATACGCAGCTTTCATTTCTAGGTTTTCCTTCTGCTTTAACATAGGAACATCCACGGTTTCACATCTTCTTTTAACATAGGAAAATGCACGGGTTTGTAAGAAAACAAGGGTTTCGCCCTAGAAGGGGAAAGCCCCGGAGATTTTTCCAAAACCAAATAAAGCAAGAGATTCTTGTGTAAAGGTATTAAAAAAGAAAAAGAAAATTTCTAAGGTGGAAAGTTTTCTAGCATGTATGTTCAATAAAAATGGAGACATAGATCTCAATTACTTTTAACCATAGTAAAACTTCTCATTTAATTTTTTCACATTAAAGAAAGACGTAAAATTAGTTACATCTATATCAGACTTAACAGGTAGAGTTCGGTAAGATAGAGTTGATTTTAGAATGACAAGGGAAGGAATATTTAGGACAACCAAATATACTATATGTGGGAACATGGGATCTTATGCCATTCTATATGCCCAAGAGGCCCCTGCAAACTATATAATTGATACTATTCCCATAAGTTATGGAAGACAAAGAAAGACCTAAAGACTCAAAAACATTCCATGTGTTTTGCTAGCATATTGTTGCTTAAACTTTCTCTGCAACTTGGACAATATAAGTATAAAATTTCCTCATACACACACACATACACACACGCATATATTGGGAGAACATATGATTTTTCATTAATCTCTAAAGGTTATCACTATTTAATATCTAGAGAGAGTGTGAGCTGTTTCCAATTGACGAACACGACGTAGAGCTTCTTGGATGAACTTGGCTGGCTAGGGTTAGGTAGAGATACTAGCATGAATGAATTGGTTTCGCCAATATCATATATCCGCAACACATTTCCAAACATATAACTCCATTTACATATAATTGATACAAAGGGGGAGTACGAACGGAAAACACCTTTATGCATCAGAATGATATGAGAAATGTAGTGATTTACTTCTTACTAGCGTTTTGATTGGAGCTTCACATAAAATAAAAGGTGAAAATTTGTGTGACTTTTCTTACTCATATATTTCGTTGGAGCTACACGAAACTTTGAGAACTTTGTACATGCAGATACGTGTTGTTCCAGTTAGGTAAGTTTGGGTTTATTTAAATGCGGTACTTAAAAAACAACAATCATACTCGCTATATCCAACAACATCAAAAGCTGCGGCTAGGGTCTGAAGAATGTGAGAGGCAAACAAATAATATATCGTCCCAAGGGATAGAGAGTTGGGACCCCTCTCTATATGTACCTGCATAGATGACACAATAATAAAAATATAGTGTGCTAATGTACTAGTTAAGGAACCGCAAGATATATAACTTACCATTTAATGGATTTTGATTGTTGATATCAGATTGAATTCTGGTTTACAATCTACTGTGTTCTTTCGGTGTTTTTTAGGTTGGGGGCAGTTCTTCAGTTTGGTGTGACACATTTTATGCAAAAGATGATTGACATTTGTTGTAATAAAACAGGCAATACAGGTGTCGTTTTGATAGTTACAATTCTTTTCTCTCTCTCTTTCTACATTATCTCAATGGACGTGAAATTATGAAGAAGAAAAAGTGAAAACCCATAATTTTTTTAAAATGGAAGAAATATATTTGAGTTATAGTTTAGAGTGAAATTAGATCTAGAAATGAGTAGAAAAGAAAAAAATATCGCATCCATGAAAACTAGCTTTCAACTATAAATAAAAGATTTCCTATCGAACTGATCCATATCCGAACTGCAGCTTTCATCAGTTCTAAGATCAACTTCGTACTGGAGAGATATCTTAAAAATTGAAGACGACACTTGAGGGATGATCTCGACTTCTCGCAAAAGATTAATTAAATTAAATTTGTAAACTTAGAGGCAGACTGCTTATCCTCTAAACAGAAGGATATTAATGAGGTTGACTCGCGATGAAGTTACACTATGATGAGGGGAAAAACACAACACCCTTAAAGTTGTCTAGTATAATTAGGTCGATATGCTCAGTTTGTGTAAAGGTACCAACGGCAACACAAGGACATAGGCCGTTCGCGATGCAAGTCACCTACAATGGTCTAAACGCACAGTCATTTTTGCATCATCAAAAAGATGTGGAACATTCCTTCGACGTCGACACCTTCGAAGTCAACCTCAACTATCAGGTTGATTGCACGAGTAAGCCTACCAAACTCAAAAAAAGTAAAATCACATCGACCATGCTTTCACTGTGAGAAGTCATGTCATATCAACACGGCAAGGCGACCTTCGCCACACATATAGCTTCGCATAACAGTGCGCACATGTGGCGTCAACTTATCAACACTTGGCAAACATGCACAAGCATGACATGACACTTGGCATCACCTGGCGACCATAAACATGCATTTCCCCAGTCAAGGACTATAAAAGACATATCTGCCGCCAGACAGAAGGCAAGTTTGAGAACGCTCAGACAACTTAGAGAATATTTTTCTCAAAACACAAAATACTCACAAAAAAATATGTTTTTCTACATTCCATCATATACAAAATGGCTTAAATGGAAAAAACCGTAACTGATGTTGATCGTCGGAAATTTTTCCTCAAAACAACAGTATAGAACATTTAACGTTACTGATTCTTGGTAGCATATTTAATATTTTTTATCTAGATCATTTTTTTTATCCAAAAAGCAAACCCAGTGTCGCCATCTCATGACTTGTAACTTTGCAGGTAACAATCAAGCAAGTGTGAATCTAATAGATCCAAGCTTTCAAGAAATCTCTGTAGCGCCCCGACCTGGACAGCGGATCCGAACCGGTTTACCCGTCGTAGCTTACTGAGAAGACTACAAGACGTCTCATCTCTCGAATACGCATCATCAATGACGTAAGAGAAATAAACGCGGAAACATGTATAGAATAAAGTCTAAAACCATTAACTTTGTATTCCCAGAAACATAAGTAATCAAAATTGGTTATGGACGCAGCCATCTACATCCTCAATGAACGAAAGAAAGCTAAGGTAATAAGAAACATCTAAAACAAATCACAAAGTAAGCTCTAAACGTCCCATTCAGCCCACTCGCCGTCGTCTTCTATGAAAATCATGTCATAACTAGGCTCATCTGCAAAACAAAGGTAGTACCCTTAGCGAAAAACGCTAGCAAATAACCCGTTTATAAGACATACGGGATCAACACATGGCAAGAGATGAGTAATATTTAAATCAAGGGGTGATGGGGCACATGTCTTGTATACTTTCAAGAGCATAGATTAATAGCATGACAACATAAGAGCAGTAACTCATAAACATTCAACAGTTCAATTACAATCAAGTTACAAATCCATCACAACGTAGCGACTCACGTGATGCATGACAAAATATGCACTACACTACACAGTCACAACTGCTTATGCAATTCTTTTCAAAACAGTGCAATGCATGTCACAATATCCGGTCACATAACTTTATACCCTGTGGTGGGCCACAGCTTGTCTTTATACCCTGTGACGCACCATAGCTCAACTTTATACCCTGTAATGTGCCACAGCTTGTCTTTATACCCTATGACACATTACAGCTTACTTTATACCCTATGATGGTTACAGCTTGTCTTTATACCCTGTAACGCATCACAACTCATTTCGCAAACTTTATACCCTGTGCCGAGGCACAGCTCTTATCAAATCATAATGCAAATGCAAGTGTCATGATGCAAGAATGCACATTCACATATCAATCACGTTCTTCAATCACATACTTCATATCACATTCTCACTTGCATTGTATCTTCACAAGCTTAAACCTACCTCACATAAGCTTTCATACTAAGGATACGAGGAATGAAGTAAACTCTCCTCCCACGTTCCATTTGAACCCTAACAAAGCTTCAAACATTCATTCTTAACCCCTTAGAGCATATACCTTAAAGTCCGGTTCAAATATATTACGAAGTCTTCCACGTTGATTCACCATCCTAAGTCGTGTTCTCAAGACTTAAACTAGCCTTAACCAGGTCCTAAGAAGTCACTAAGGTCACCCAAAGGATCCCCTAGCTTCCCTCTTTCTTCCCTTATTTTCCCACAAAACTAGTTGACATCATCCCCTACATCGATCGATTCCATCAGAATACTTACTGTCTAACATCATACCCTACATCGATCGATCGAAGTACTTCATACCCTCACATCGATCGATCAATGTCCATCAGAATACTTTATGCCCCACATCATACCCTACATTGATTGATCGAAGTACTTCATCCCCTCACATCGATCGATCGATGTCTACGATTCCAGAAAAGAAATTCTGCGATTTCTGTTGAAACTGCAGAACCATAACTCCAAATGATCCCAAACTTCATCTCAATCAATCCAGGCCTAATCCCTGCTATAATCTCATGCTTAAACTACAGATTGAACGCTACACACATCCCAAACAAAGATTCAAGCCTAAAACTCAGAGATTTCAACCCACGAATTCAAAGATCCCACTTTTCACCCTCAACCACTCTCATAGCAGTTCAATCACACCAAAGGGGGATTCAAGGGTGGGGATTTGCAGGAATCCACATATTTATCAACATCAAAGTAGATTTGCAATATACAATGGCCAAAAAAACGAAACTAAAACACAGAAATTGCACAGAATTCACAAAGGATAAACAAGGGCATAATACTGCATGGTGATCTAATTTTGATACAAAAATAGGGTCTTTTCTCTTTCACAAATCATAAGAACTTATGAGAAGATTACTTGCCTTTGATTACTAACAATCGAATTGGAGAACAAATAGAGGCTGGATCGGTTCCTGGAGGCTATCTTTCCTCTTCTACCCCTTGAGAGAGTCGGCTAGGGCTTGGGGAGGAAAAACTGTCGACAGTTTCTATCAAAATGAAGAAACTGACGCTTTGTTAGTTTTTATATGGGAAGGGTGAAATTTGAGTTTCTAAATTATATCCTATTATCTCATTTATCTTAAAGGATTAAATTCTAATATTTAATTCTAAAATTAAATGCTACTTAATTATATATTTAATCCTCTCCATTAATTCTCATACTTAATTCTTAATTCATTGTCATTAATTGCTCTCAATCACATTTAATTCTCGTTTTATCCCGTAATTACTCTACAGAGGGTGCGGGGCATAACAATCTCCCCATTCAACAACCACCGTTACAACAATAACAATGAATAAAGTTCAAGAAATAGAGCTAGTTGTTTAATGAGACATATTCATCAATTTACATCATTCACAAAACTCTACATACAAAAGTACCTTTAGAGTTGAGGATATATGTATGTATGTATGTATATGTATGTATGTATATATGTATGTATTTTGCATATGACAAAAGTCCAATGAAGATATTTTTGTTTCATAATGGGGCTATTGATACACCAGTTTGATGAAAACATATGCCATAATAAATCCTTGAGCAGATGTAGACGAAAATCTTGTGCCCCATCTAATTGGTGACAGTCTATTCATGAGGTTGGTTACTTAGCTAGTTGATGTTTTAGCCTTGAGATCAAGGATTATCATCTTCAATCTTCAAAGTTCAAACAGCCTAAACAGACAAGCAATCTCCACTTATTGTGGTTCTCATCATTTCTCTAAGGGAAGATAATTAGTAATAATTTAACGTTCCAGAATCCTCACGTCAGTTGATGATATTGTTCCACTATCTTTTTTCCTTTTGGTGTACAGAAGTTTAAAAGCGTAAGCCCACCGTTCTAGACAATGACACATTATCAGCTCCATCAAAGTATTTCTAAATGTGAAACAAAATATGAAACCTCTATGTCGTCATGTGTAAAACAGCAGTTTTTTTTTTTAAAAAAAAGAAGCGCTACTCTTTTTTTATTTTTTTTAAAAAAAGAACAGTTTTTACATGTGAAGACGCATGATTTAAAGCCTCATATTTTGCTTCGCCTTTTGCCTCTCCAGATCTAAACCGCCATAAGGACCCCTCAGCAGCTTCAGACAGCGATATATGACACTTATAGATGCCATACAGTTTTATAACTCTTCTCCATATCATTTTCTAACTCATTAAATAGAACAATGTTATATACTCTCTATGTCTCAAAAATATTGTCACAATTTATTTTTTAATATAATTTTTGGGTGGGAGGGAGGAGCATAATGAACTTTTACCAAGCCAGCATACGATGTTATCTTACCTAGTTTGTCACAAGACGAGATTAAAATAATATTAACAATCGTCATCATTATCATCATCATGACGACGTAAATGGTCTAACATAGTAAATAGAACTGTTCAACACTGGAATAATAGGTCAGGAACTGTTCATAAGTAAGAGATAATTGTAAGCTTTTTCTGTATTTTTCCCTAATGGTTTTACTGATCACACAAACAGATACTAAAACAACCTGGATAGAGTGGAAATAATTCCTGCAATATCTAGTCACAACGATTAGCAACAATCATACAAATATACAAAGTGTCAGAACTTCCAGTTCACACTTGAGAGTCATAGACATTTGCAAATAATACATACAACAGGCAACAGGAAGCTTTGGCAACTTGACAGCGGCGGCATCATCGGAGTTGACATCAACTTGAGCTCAGCCGCTCACCCAGATTTAAACAAGAGTACCGCTTTATAATCCAGATAGAAGTAAACAAAATGATTTGTCTCATGAGTTACATATGAACCTGCAAAAGAAGAGCATAACTGTGTATGATCCTTGTACTTACTGAAAGAAACCAAAGCAAATCATGACCTGGGAACAAAGTGCGACTTCGAATATAATGTGATCACGCACCAAGCAACAAAATTTTAATTTTTTACTTTTTAACTACAATCATGAAAAGCCATACTTGCAAAATGCATTTCCCCATTGAAGATTGAAAACCAACTGCTCAAGTCAATTGTTTCCTGAAGCTTTTATCTATGGTTAGAAGACACTTCTTATTGGTTGGTTTGTTTTTTTATTCCCTTTGCTGCATAGGCAACACCTGTTATTATCGAGCCAATTGTTGATCATTAAAATGAAAATCTATTTCCAATATCCAAAACCTCAAAATAGTAATTTTTTTTTATTTAAAAAAACCCTCTCAAAATGGCACATCCAAGAATGTCCATGCAGTTACTTATTAGTACAACCATGAGACAATTCAAGATGCTACATTCATTTTCATTTTCCACTCAGTCCAAAGAGCAACTTCAGGGTTCAACAACTTTAACCAGATAACTCTCAGGTGAAACAATTTATTCAGAATAACGCCCTCAATTTAAACAAAAACAGAGTGGTCAATGTTATAAATCAAAACTTTCAATCACAAATGCAGCTATCCACCTTAAGTTACTTTCACTGAAATCACTAAAAAAATATGCACGGAGACATAAAAGACTAGCCATGAGTAGTCAAAAAACTATACACGGGCACTCTGAGTTGCCCGTACTCTAGGACATTTGTAAGCTTCTCATCTTGTATCATCTGAACATCTTCAAACTATTTCATTATAATGTTACCAGCTAATCCAGTCAACATGCTAAAAACAAGTAGGACGTGACGATGCTAAACAAAAAACCAAGCTTTCAAGGCAAGAAGCTGGAGGAGAGCACAAGGATGCCACAAGACTAAATTCAATCCAAAACTACTTGATGGTTTAGCGCCCTCATGAAATTTGGACGTCATAATTGAGTTTTATTCCCCCTTCTCTCATAGTAAACGCTCGATATAGCCTTCTAAGACAATCTATTTAAACATTTCATATTAAGATGTCTCAATAATTTGGTCCTGTCTTCCCCTATACCGCTTCTCTTAATGAGTACCAACTCCAAATATCTTTAATCCAAATGCACACCTATAAAGAGCCCTTTCAAGAACTGCCAATGAAAACCAAACACCCCTCCCGTCCTATGCAATGCTGTGTTTGGCACATGTTGCTTGCGACCATGAGTATGTTACACATCATTATATTTTCTCGCAAAAAAGTTTGATTTAGTAGATGCCCTTGCCAAACAAACATGTGCATGAGTTTCATGCGAGTAGAACAACAATATTACAATACCAGACACTGTGATAAGAGTATTTGGAAAAATAGCCCAAAAGACTTCAGCAATCCATGAAATTTGCAAACCAATAACCGAAAAGCTGGAACCAACCCTTCATCCACATAGATACCAGCCAACAAAAGCAACCCTTCATCCTCATCCGCAATAAATTCAAGGGGAACTAATCAAAGACAAAGACTGCGAACAGGGATATCATGCAAAGCCATAACCACAACAACCAAGACGATTTCCAGACTTATCCAGCAAAAGAACACATCAACGATGAAGTACATGAAATGATTAACTGATTTCAAGCTAACCACACACATACAAAATGTGACATCAAGATAAACTATAGCCACTCAAATCTGATAAACTGATTCCTCACCTCAATTATGTTTCTTCATATTATAGATTAACCACAATTTCACGAAAATTTCCGGGGGGGGGGGGGGGAGGAGAGAATTTAAAGTGGGCAGGAGTAATTACCGAAATTTTTGCCGACAATGCAGTGCCATGTAGGTCCGTGCTTCTTATCAAACTCTTTCTTTATGTATTCAGCTACATCTTTCTCCAGACTATGCTTCTCAAACGCCTATGCATAAACAATTTCACATAATAAATCTTCAAATTTTCAGAATAACTGTTCTTCTACTGTCTCTTAAGTAAAAGAAGTTCCGATAAAGTTCAGATAATTTGAGAAATCCAGAGAGATAGCGATAAAGGAGAGTTACGGAGATGGCAATCTCGATGGCCTCTTGCTGCATATCTTCCTTCATGTCGGCGCTTTTGATGGTAAACTTCTTCCCGTTAGAGACCTTGGCAGCGGCGGGACCGTTAGATGATTTCCAATCATCGGCGAGAGGTTTCGGCACTGGAGCTCCACCTCCGCCCAAAATTCTCTTAGATTCTTCGCTCATTTGATTTTCTTTTTTTTTTTGCTTCTCCAAATTCCGGCGAATCCAGCAAAACACGGTCAATTATTCAAGTAGAAAATGAAGCAAAGAGTAAAAAAGAGAGGTTCCCAGTGGGGCGAGCAAATAATTGTGTGTTTTTAAAGTAAAAAAGTAAAATCTCTAGATTGCTCAGTTCTATTGCCTTATCTACGTTAGTAGTGTTACCAGACACCTAGAGGAGCCTACTGTAAACCCGGATGAGATAATAGGAGGCTAAAAGTGAGGTCTCCAATCACGCGTCGCCGCGTGTACAAAAGCAAGGAGTACTGCAATTTTTTTTTAAAAAAAAACTGATTTTGTACACGTGACGACGTGTGATTGTAGACCTCACTTTTAGCCTCCTAATATCTCATCCGCGGTAAACCAGATTTGACCCAAAGTCGGAACTTTTTATTCACAGTGGAAAAACATCGCAGGCCGGCCCAAAGGGTGTACCCGACTTTTTTACAAGCAGCAAAATAAGACCAATTTACATTAGTAAATGCACTACATTAACTCCTCCCCAACCCCTTAGAGCTTCCAGATTTTTCATTCACCTAGCCATTATTGAAGACATAATTGCTATTCAACTCCCCACCGCCAGCATTCAATAGCTTTCTCATATCCCAGTGCTCAGCAGTTCTTGGAAAAGTTTCTTCCCTTCCATGTTTCCATGCGTACCTCCACCACCATGCGCCCATTACCGTCTGCCGGAACACATATCTCCATATGTGAGTATCATCTTCTCTGCTACCTTCCAGTTGCAAATTTTTATCAATCCATTATGTGATATTGCAGGTCCTAAAGAACGTTTGATGCTTCTCAGCCCCGATAAGGCAACGCCAGATCTTCCTGATCCACATGCAGTCTCTTAGTGCATGCAGGTTCGTTTCTTTTTTTCTTTGACAGATTTCGCAAGTAGGTGAATCTGCGGTCTTCCTTGTGTAGAGAAATTTGTTTGTCAAAAGTCTATTCATTCTTCCTTGCCATAGTAGCAAATTGCCACTTTGTGGGCCTTTTAGTCTCCAGATCCTCCTCCAATTGGCTTTATCATCAGTCTGCGGAGGAGCATCTTGCATCTCGTAGATGTCCTGAAGGGCCAATTTTGTCCTCCTCTGTCCCCTCCAATAGTTGTTAGTGTCTGGTGCAATCCTATCTTGCTCATCCGCATTCTCCCTACCACACCCTTGTTATAGTAGTTGCATGACACTCTTAATGCTTCTCCAGATGTGGGAGGTGTTTGTTTGGAACTGCTAGACTCCAGGGGATGTCCATATTTCGCAAAGAGAACCCTCGCCCAGAGCCTGTCCTTCTCTTTAATCATCCTCCATCCCAGACCCCCGTCTTGCTTAGGCTGGCAAATCTGCTTCCAGGCAACTGAGTTCATACCGCCATTTTCATGCACATGTCCCCACAAGAACTGTCTGTTTATTCTTTTCAATTCTTTAGTTGTCTCCGCCAGTAATTTGGCTACTTGCATATAGTAGCTAGGTATAGTATTCGTGACTGATTGAATAATCACTTTCGCTTTCCATGCCATAAGCTTAGTTCTAACTTTATCAATAATTGGTTGGAAGGTTGACTTGCTAACCCGTCCATGTAGAATAGGAATGCCATGATATTTCCTGAAATCCCTCGCAGTTTGTATTCCTACAATCTGGCATAATTTGTCTTCGATTCGGTTTTTAGTATTCGGAGAGTAGAACACTTTTGACTTTTGCACATTCACCTTCTGACCCGACCATTCGCAGAATTTTGTTAGCATTTCCTGCATCACTCTTGCATGTTCTTCATCCGCTTCTCCAAATAAAATGAGGTCATCAGCATACATAAGATGCGTAATCCCGGAGCCACTTCTAGAAAATTTCACAGGTTTCCAATCCCTATTATCCACTTTCTGTTCAGTTAGTTGTCCAAGGACTTCCATACCAAGGACAAAAAGATAGGGAGCAAGCGGGTCCCTGCCTTAATCCTCTAGTTGGTTGAATTTCGTCTAGTTTTTCTCCATTCTAGATTACATTCATTCTTGCATCTCTCCAGCAGCAATTTATTAAGTCCACCAGCTGCTCTTTTAGGCCTATTTGAACTAGTATCTTTCTCAGAAAGCTCTATTCCATCCGATCATACGCCTTTTCTAGGTCCAGTTTAACAGCCATATAACCTCTCTTCCCTTTTTTCTGTTTGAATGTATGGATCATTTCTCGTATAAGGACAACATTATCAATGCCTTGCCTTCCGGGAACGAAACTGCACTGATTCTCTTTGATAAGTTGTGGTAGGACGCCTTTGATTCGGTTCACCATAATCTTAGAGATCCCTTTCACCAGTACGTTACATAATGAGATAGGCCTGAATTGCGCAATTGTTTCGGGGTGGTCCTGCTTAGGTATAAGTGATATAAGGACTTTGTTAGCTTCTGTATCAACCTTCCCTTCTTGGAAGGCTTGTTTGATGAATTCCTCCATCTGGGGGCGAATTACCCCCCAAAATCTCTGGAAGAACACCGGTGGAAAACCATCTGGGCCTGGTGCTTTAAAGGCACCCATATCAAAAATTGCCCGTTCAATCTCCGCCTCCGTAACATCCCTATTGATTGCTTGAATTTTACCTTCAGTTAGTTTTGTGAAATTTAGGTTAGCAGGACTCATCCTTCCCTTAATATCTGATGTGCACAAGACTCTGTAGAACTCTCTCGCTGTTTGTTTCAATCTCATTTGATCCGTTGTCCACTCCCCATCCTCAAGTTTTAACTGTTCAATTCTACTCCTTCGCCTTCGGATTATTGCAGTGAGATGGCAGTATCTCGTATTTCTCTCTCCCTCCACAAGCCATTTCAAATTAGCCCTTTGGAACCAGAAAGCTTCCTCTTAGCTTAGAATTCTGTCAAATTCCTCCATGAGTTTCTTCTCCAGCTCTTGCAGAAAGCGTGAATTCGTTCTCGTCAGCCCGTGTTGTATTCCTTCTAAAAGTGCTAAGCATCTCATCTTTCGTTGCTTTGGATTCCCAAAGACCTCTTTGTGCCATATTTCAACTTTCTCACTGAAACTCTTCAATGCTTCAACAATAGGTTTATCACTTTCCCAACTGGTCTCCATAAACTCCTAAAAATTTTCATGTTCCAGTCATGCCAGTTGGAACCTGAAACTCTTACTTCCATCCCTCGGTCCCTTCAGTATTGTGCTCAGGCAAATGGGATGGTGGTCAGAGTGTGTCCTATTCATATGCTGAACTTGCGCTTCCGCGAACTTTAGTTGCCATTCCTTGTTAACCCACGCACGATCAATCCATTCCTTGATATTTTCGGAGCCTTCCCTCGAGTTTGTCCAAGTGTATGTAGGTCCAATAAAACCTAGATCAAGCAGCTGGCATTTATTTATCATCTTCCTCAGTTCTGAGTTGTCTTTATTCCCTACAGCTCTCCCTCCCATTTTATCCTTTTGTTCCAGTACCTCGTTACAATCCCCTATCACGCACCATGGTAGAGAGAAATTAGTCCCCATATCCCCTAGGTATTGCTAGAGTTTATCTCTGTCACCTTGTGAGGTACTCGCATATACCACTGTCAATATCCAATCCACCTTGTTTGCTTTGGTCACCGCTATATTAAGAAACTGTTTGCTACAGTTTAAGTATTCTAGTTGGACACATGATTCATCCCAAAAGCACCAGATCCCTCCACTATACCCTTCTGCTTCAACCGCAATAAACTTAGTGAAATAGAAGTGTTGGAGAATTTTCTTCGCTCTATGACTCTTTGATCTAGTTTCTAGAAGACATAGCACATCAGGCTTATGTGTATAAATTATCTCTTTCAGGTGTTCGTTGAAACGGGGAGAACATGCCCCCTACAGTTCCACGTGATGCACTTCATTAAGAATAACTTTGATTTTTTGTCGGCATGTCTTCCTGCATCACTTCAGTCTCCTCTGTCTGCTTTTCCTTCTCCAGGTCCACTGGTGGGAGCCTATCCATAGCATAGTGGAATGTTCAGGATTGGGTCTCTGTGGTAATACTATCATTCTCGTTATTTACGTCATCCGGCGGGTGTTCTTTGATATTTGTGTCTATTTGTGTTAGGATGCCGCTTCTTTGTGCTGGGGACTGACCTTGAACTTTCTGGTTTTAGTTTTGTGGTGAGTAATCGGGGTGTGGTGTGATATTTGATTGGGTATTGATCTGTGTATTGACTAGGTTTGTATTATGTTAAGTCGGTACAATCGTTAAGATGGGTTTGGTTTGGGGTTGTTGAAGGTTGCTTTGTACTTGGTTTGGGTTATGGTTTTCTTGGGTCGTTTCTTTTCCAATTGGATGGGTCGGTTTTGTTTTGGCTTTCTGTTTGATTGGAATTCCTCCTCTCCGCTGCTTAGGCCCATATGTGCTCAGTTGGCCTTTTTGTACAATTGTTGGTTGGGCCTGTGTTATAAATTGTTGGGCTTCTTGGAATGTTTTGGCCAACTCCTCCATATCAATAGGGATCTGGAGGGAATCCTCCCCATCCTGTTCCAGTATATCAAATCTGGATCCTGATCTGTTGTCCTCTCTTTGCATTAATTTTGGTGCTGACGTGGCTTGTCCTTTTTTCTGAGTTTACTGGCTTTGCTGTACTATCCCTGTAGTATTTCTGTCAGCCTTTCTACCTTTTTCCTGTGTTCTACCATAAGTCCGGCAACCTGAATCTTGCCCACTTTCCAGTGAGCTTCCTGCTGGGACCAGTCTTCTCCGATTATTAACCGTCAGTAACCACGGCCCAAGTGGCTTCTCTGGTGTGGGGGTTTGCACCTCCTTTCCCCTTTATGTGTTCTCCTCATCTACCATCAGCTCCCCTAACTTTTCAGAGCACTCTTCCTTCTTGTGACCATATTTGCCACAGTTGAAGCAGATGGCATGCAAACCCTCATATTCCACCTTCTGCAATCGACTTTTAGGTCTTTTCAACTTAACTTGCGGTATTAGTTTCTTGGATAAGTCCAGCTCGACGCATACTCTAGCATACCTACCACGTGTAGCCTTCAGTGTGTTGTCATCCACTTTAATGGCACTCCCAACCATATTTCCAATTTCCAACAGTAGATCTTTGTTAAAAAACTCAACAGGGAGATTAGGTAGCCTAATCCAGACCATGGTGTTGGAAATCTGGGTTTTAGCTGGCTCAAAGTACGGTTGCCATTTAGATATAGTTAAATAATGGCCCATAACTATCCAAGGCCCTCTTTCAAGCACCTGATAGTAATCTTCTCTCTCATAGAATCTCACCATGAAGTAATTTTCTTCAAGATCCGTTAGATCGAATCCTTTTTTCAGCTGCCGTAGATCTTGCAGTCTGTCCAATAGCACCTTGTAGCTAATGGTTTTGCCCAGAAGCTTTATGATTAGAGCCTTCTTCCACGGTCTCCATAACCGCAGGCACATTTGATTATCAATTTCTACTTCTGGCCATTCTGACCCTTGTTCTTCCACATCTAGCATTTCCAGGTACATTTGGTCTAGCAGATCTGTTTCCCAGTAGTCATCCTCTTCCTCCCCACAGTATACTTGTCCTTTTATCGTCACATTGTTCAACACATCTATAAAACTCCTGGTTTTCCAAGGGTTCATATTTTCTTCTCCCATCATCAGGTTCCCATTCTAGTCATGTTTGTTCTTTTTGACACTTCGGAAGAGTTGGTCTCGCTCCTCTGTTGAGGGTTCCGTCCGTGGAGGAGACATCTGGGTTCTTGAACTCTTAGATCGGTTTTAGAGAGAAGTGAGAGGTTTTAACTCTAGAGAGAGAAAATTGTTTTCTTGATAAGTTTTTCGCGGTAAACCAGATTTGCTTGTAACTCAACATTTAATTCGGTTGGATTTAAGACTTTTGACTTAGCAATATTTTTGCACAAGTATGCACATATGCTTGCTTAATATTTTTGATGGATTCCATTCCTACATTGTGAGAATTTTCGTATAAATGGGCTCGATTACAAAGTATTTCTTTTCTTTGGGTTTGATTATTTTTTTCGGATGAGATCCTAGGAGGCTAAAAGTGAGGCAGAATATGAGGTCTCCAATCACGCTTTGCCACGTGTACAAAAGCAAATAGGTGTTGCAATTTTTTTTTAAAAAATGTTTTTGTACACGTGGCGACGCATGATTGGAGGCCTCATATTCTGCCTCAATTTCAGCCTCCTAGGATCTCATCCGTTTTTTTTGCACAAATGCGTATTTCCTTCTCCGATGATCGGGCTCCCCCCAACCCTCCGCCCCCCTTAAACTCTTATATTTCCAGTTTCTTATTGAAAGATTTATCAAGCAAGTGATAATTTTTTATTCATAGCAATTCATGCGTCCTGTACAATTGTTAAATAGCGTGTACAACAGAAGTTTTGATACAACAAATATTAGTTACAACAAAAATAGCAAGAAATGGTTAGGATAGCTAAGCTGTTGTGATTTGAAAATGTACAGGCTGTTAGGAATCATCTGGAGCAAGGATACACCGTGCGGCAGTAGGAAACCCATGCCATGCAACCATGCAACCGTAAGTTACAGAAAAGTAAATGGCCATAAACCTATTCCTTAACACGCCCCCGCAAGATGGCGGTTCCATCGGAAAGGCCAATCTTGGAACAAAGATAAACAAAGCGATCTTTAGAGAGGGGTTTTGTAAGTGCATCCGCAAGTTGATGTTGCGTGGAAACATGGGAAACCGTGAGTGTCCCAGCGGCGACCTTTTCACGAACAAAATGATAGTCTAAGGCAAGATGCTTTATACGACTGTGAAAAACTGGATTGACACAAAGATAGGTGGCACTTAAATTGTCACAGTAAATAGTGGGCGTACGGGAAAGCGAGACACCGAGTTCGGACAAAAGATGTGTAACCCATGTAACCTCTGTAGCAGCAGAAGCAACAGCGCTATATTCAGCTTCAGTGGAAGAGCGAGCAATGGTGCGTTGCTTTTTAGAACACCATGAAACATGATTCCCGCCGAGAAACAGTACGAATGCAGTAGTAGAGCGATAGAAATCTTGGTCACCAGCCCAGTCAGCATCAGAATAAGCATGTAAACGAAACGGCTGGTGGCGGCGAAGGAAGAGCCCGTGATGAATCGTATGTTTAAGATATCGAAGCAACCATTTGGCAGCAGTCCAGTGGGTTTGAGTGGGTGCATGCATAAATTGAGCCAGCTTATTAACAGCAAAGGCGATATCCGAGCGTGTAAGTTGGAGATACTGAAGACCTCCGATGAGACTGCAGAATTGAGAAAAATCGGCAGCTGGAGTGCCATCATTAAGGATCATGCGACCAGTGGAAAACATGGGTGTAGCAGCGTCTTTAACCCCCGCCAAGTGGAATTTGTCGAGCAAGTCCCTAACATACTTGTTTTGAGATAGAAAAAGACCCTCTGCGGTGAACACCGCCTCAATGCCCAGAAAATAGTTAAGGGGTCCAAGGTCCTTGAGAGAGAATCGAGAGGCTAAAGAGGCAACAAACTTGCGAATAGACACAGGATAGTTACCTGTGACAAGTAAATCATCAATATATACAAGGAAATAGATAATAGTAAGGCCGCAACGATATATGAACAATGAAGTGTCAGACTTAGAATTACAGAATTCATAGTTCACAAGAAACGTTTTCAACTCATTATACCATGCCCGAGGGGCTTGCTTGAGACCATAAAGCGCACATTTTAAGTGACACACATGACTAGGATGCGACTTATCAACAAAGCCCAGAGGTTGAGTCATATAGACGTCTTCAGTTAAGTATCCATTTAGAAAGGCGTTGTTAACATCAAGGTGTGAGATAGGCCACCCATGACAGAGAGCGATGGACAAGACCACCCAAACGGTGGTGGGATTGACAACCGGACTAAACGTCTCATGAAAATCGATACCCGGACGCTGATAAAAACCTTTAGCAACGAGACGGGCTTTGTAGCGGGCGATGGAACCATCAGGACTCCGTTTGATACAAAAGACCCACTTACAGCCAACGACATTATGATGCTGGGGAGGGGGAACAAGAACCCAAGTGCCATTTCGAGCAAGAGCAGCAAGCTCGTCATCCATCGCAGCACACCATTTAGGATCACGAAGGGCTTGCTTGACACTGGTAGGTTCAAGAGAGGGTAAAAGAGGATGTTTAGTGGTAGTAAGCAAAGTAACATAGTCAGGAAATTGTTTTGGGCAAAAAACGTTATTGCGGGAGCGGGTCACAATTTGGTTAGCGGGCGTGGAAGCTGGCACGAGTTCTGGGGCGGAAGTGTCCGATGGAGGGAGAGCAGAAGAGGGGCCAGGAGGGAACTAGGGGTGTGAGGTTGAGGCAATGGGAGGACGGGGAGAAAAGGCAGGCTGAGGGTGTGTAGGAGGAGCAGAAGATGTGGGCACGAGAGAGAAATTGGAGGAAAGTAAAGGAGGAGAAGTTTCATAGACATACCTGGGGGGCTCGGTTAAAGCTCTGGGCAGGACAGCAGGGTGTGTAGGCGAGGGTACAGGAGAACGAGAAGGAACTGTGTCGGCTGGAGGGGAAAGCGCAGCAAGCGCGGAAGAGCAGTCAAACCACGATGAAAAAGCCCTAGGAGACGGATCAGAGGAGGATAGAGAGGCAAACAGGAACGTATGTTCAACGAACTGCACATGCCTAGAGATGTGAAGGCGGTTAGAAGACAAGTCGAGACACTTGTACGCATGATGAGTGTTAGAGTAGCCAACAAAAAGACACGGCTTTGATCGCGGAGCGAGTTTATGGTCAGAGTAAGGACAAATCCAAGGGAAGCAGAGACACCCGAAAGCCCGCAAGGTTTGATAATTAGGTGGTTTAGTGAAAAGAGATTCGTATGGTGTTTGATTGTGAAGCAAAGGTGTAGGTAGTCGATTTATGAGATATACTGTGGTGAGAAAGGCATAGGACCAAAATTTGGCAGGTAAGGCGGAATGATGCAGAAAGGCTAACCCAGTTTCAACGACATGACGATGTTTGCGTTCCGCAGAACCAATATGCTCAGGAGTGTAGGGCGGGGAGACACGGTGCTGAATGCCTTCAGACTCAAAGTAGTGTTTAAGACCTTTGTACTCAGTGCCCCCATCTGTGTATAAGGTGACAAGGGGACGATGAAAAAATTTCTCAACCATGCGTTTATATTTGGGAATAATCGTAGAAACATCAGATTTACGAACCATTGGAAACATCCAAACATATTTTGTAAAATGATCAACAAAAATAATGTGGTACCGAAAACCATCAACAGAGTCAACAGGGGAAGGTCCCCACACATCAGAATAAACTAAATCAAGTGGACCACGACTGTCTATAGATGAATGATGAAAAGGTAATTTATGACTCTTACTACTTAGACACGACTCACAAATGAACTTTGCTGCTGTGGAACCAACGGAAACAGGAATAGTATTATTGCGACTCAACAACTGAAAAATGCGTAGGGAGGGATGACCAAGCCGATGATGCCAGGTTAAGACAGACGACTGGATACTGTTATTGACAAGCTTGGCGGGAGTAGAGTGTGATACGGTCACAGCTGCGGGTTGGGGAAGAAATAGGCTCCACTCGTATACATCACCATTGGCCTGCCTGTGAGCAAGTTGTGCCCCTGTTTTGAGATCCTTGACAACAAACAAACAAGGGAAGAATTCAATAGAGGTATTATTATGTTGGCAAAATTTAGACACAAATTAAATTTCGGGCAAGAGAAGGCACATATAGAACATCAGACAAAACGAAGGACTTAGAAGGAATAGAGATAACAGTAGAACCAGTGTTATTTATGCTAAGGCCTGAGCCATCGCCTAGGAGGACATCATCTGGCCCCTCATATGGTTGGTGTTGAGCAAGAGTATTCAAGTCATTGGTGACATGGTGTGACGCCCCATAGTCCAGAATCCAGTTAGGTTTCGTCATCCCAGAGGTGGTGTGATGGAGTTCGGGCTGCTGTTGTAGAGACCGCTTTAGTGAGTAGCACTGGCGTGCAGTGTGGCCACGTTTTTGACAAAACTGACAAACCACTCCAGGTTGACGAGAGGAGCGAGAGTTGGAAGGGGGACCTCCGTTGAAAGTGGACGGCATGCCTTGGGGGGGTGCTGATTTCGCTGAATAGGGTCGCCCACCCCCATAACGATTTGTGCCTTGTGCGCTGTCTGAATTTCGACCATGCTTTACTTGAGTCGCATGAACTGTAATACTCGGTCCACTACGAGATTCTTCTCGTTTGAGAAAGGTTTCGTGCTCCACTAGTTTGTCATGAAGTTCTTCAAATGAGATGGGGTTGTCACGAGCACGGATCGCATCAGCAATTTCTTTGAAGCTGCTGCCTAGTCCATTGAGCGCAAAGATGGTGAGATCATCATCGCTCAGATGAGTGTCAGCGAGGGCCAGCTCATCTGCAATACCTTTGATAGTTTGAAGATAATCCGCTACCGACAGAGTGTCGCAAGTGATATTAGTGAGTTTCTCCTTCAGATTCATTATACGAGACCGAGACTTGTTGGCATATAGTTTGTGAAGCTTTGTCTATGCCTCACGAGCTGAGGTGGCCGTGGCAATTAAGGGTACTGTAGCCTCAGAAACAGAAGCAATAATTGCGTGGAGTAACATTTTATCCTGCCTGGTCCAGATAGCAAAATCTGGATTGAGCTTTGTGGCACCGGCTGCATCGGTTGTATGTTTGGGTGGACAAGGCTTGCTTTCATCAAGAAAACCCATGAGATCATACCCATATAGTAAGGCATCAAATTGAGCCTTCCATGAGGGAAAGTTATTTTTGTTTAGTTTGATAGGTAGCTGTGCTGCAACATTAATCGCAATGACTCCATCAAGAGAGCCATATTTGTTGGTTGTATTTTCTGCCATGATAGGCGATGAAGTGACAAAGATTACTAGAACTCGTTGGAGTCTCTACAGCTCTGATACCATGAAAGATTTATCAAGCAAGTGATAATTTTTTATTCATATATAGCAATTCATGTGTCCTGTACAATTGTTAAATAGCGTGTACAACAGAAGTTTTGATACAACAAATATTAGTTACAACAAAAATAGCAAGAAATGGTTAGGATAGCTAAGCTGTTGTGATTTGAAAATGTACAGCTGTTAGGAATCATCTGGAGCACGGATACACCGTGCGGCAGTAGGAAACCCATGCCATGCAACCATGCAACAGTAAGTTACAGAAAAGTAAATGGCCATAAACCTATTCCTTAACACTTATGTTATCTTTGCTCTTGACCAGATAAATTATATTATCTTACGGACCTTCTAGACGAGGGGATAAATTACACCATACGTGATTCCTTAAGCTTCACCATCCGTTGACACATATATTCCTACTTTTTGGCTAGTATATATCCGGTGCAATGTCATATATGGTGATCTGTTGCGAATAGTTTAGATTATTACTGATACATGATCTGAGGCTTCTTTTTCTTTTTGGGTTTGTTTGTTTGTTGATTTGAATGATAGAATGCATGAAAATTATTATATGAATGATATAACATGTTTTATGATGCATTGCATAAATGTTGAGAGGCATATGTCATGAGTGGGTCTGAATGGTATTGCTGATCACGTCACGGTTTAATTGATTCGGGAGAGACATCGGCTGGGGTGTTTGAATCGAGGGTATAAAATTGGAGGAATAGAAATCATTTTAAATGATTTTTATTGGAGATGCTAGTTTAGACTATATTGAAATAGTTTTACGAATATATAAAAGAAATATTTAGAATTTTTCAATACCTTCATTCGTTTTTTGATATCATTTTGATGAATATCTCTAGAATCAACTAGTGACTAGTATCTATTTCACTTATATACCAATAACTACATATTTATGCGTGAAACCTATATCGATTCCGATATCGATAATTATAATTCTGATTTTAATTCTATATTTAAACCAAACACGACTTGAATTTGATGTGTTTGGTCAAAGCAATGTCTATCATGGATGTCTATGTGTATATATATAAACTAACATATACACCATTCTGAATGTTAAAAAAATAAAGAAAAAGCCAATCTCTGATTTTAGTCGCCCTACATTTGCGCCAATTGATCACCCCTTCGGCGTTGAATCTGGCATCCAATATATGGAACCCGCATTCAATTTGAAATCAAACTTGGTAAAATCTTTCCTTTGGGGAAATATCACTATTGATCACATAAGTTCAGAAATTATGGTGTCAGTGGTCATACATTTAGAATAGGGTGGCAATCTCAGACACGACACGGAAACACGATTCGAATCTAACGCGCTCCTCGCGAGTAGGGTATAGCCTTGACTGGTTTTGTATACAAATCAGGTAAGACCTGAAACTTACCCGCTCTCGTGTCCAGATATACCCATAGGTTACCTATTATATCTGCTATACCCGATTTTTTAAGTATATTTTAAATATAAATTATAAATTATTAAATTAAAAATTATAATATCAAAAAAGAAAATCTTAAAACGTAATCTCTTCTTTTTTACACTCGCAATTGCTCCCGTCGCCTCTACATTGTTGTTTCAATTATATATTATAACAGTAATCATTTTAAATATTTGAAACATGAAAAATATATAAAACCTGAAAATACTTTAAAAATACACAAAATGACCCATACACGACCTGAAATATTTGTACTTGTGATGTTTATGGAAACGAAACCTGACATGTACATGATAGTTTATCTACTTCCATACATGCGAAGAAAACAGGTAAGGTATGAGTCTAGTACTTTGATACCCAAAACACATAAAACACGAAACACGACCTGTTTAATACCCTAATTTAGAATTTTTGCCTTGCACAACACATGGATATCTTATACATACATGTGATTGAATTCTCTTTCTATCACCAAACCTGTAGTTGTAACCTAAATATAAGTTGGGTCATTTGGATTCTGTTCAAAAAGGAAAAAAGTCAAAGATAATTTTTTCCTTTTTTTAATAAAAAATTCTAATCCCATATGTGACATCTCACATATCAATATTTATACAAAGCTTTCACCGACACAGATATTGAGCACATTGACACGCAAAATTATTTAACTGGACAAACAATTCATTGTTTTCCAAATTAACACGAAATGCTAACGTGATTTTGCACGAAAATGCAAGGACAAAATGACAAATAAAAAATGTGGTCAAGTATGAACTTTGGCAATCCCCCTGGAGGGCTTGCTTATATCAGATAGTTCACATCACGTTTCGAATCGTCGTTTCTGAGTGTTGTGCAACATAAATGCAAATTGCGAAAAACAGTATGATGTAATAAAAAAATTTATATGGTTTGATGATGTGTTTATGTTTTTATAAGAAGCTCAAACTCAAACACGTTCCAGTATAAGGGTTGGGATCTCCTCATCCCCACTTTCTTCACCCCCTTTATGACCGCGCGACACGTGGCAGCAAGGAGGGGTGGTGAGGCTAGATGAGGGTCATCTAGCCTTACCACCCCTCCTTGCTGTCACGTGTCGCGCGGTCACGCGTCACCGCACCCCTTGCGGTGATGAGATCCTATCCCCCAGTATAACAAGTCCCATTATAAACCAGAACTTATAACAAAATTTGATACCTTATATAATTATATTGCAGATGTCAACACTCGAACCTTTAATATTGAATGCAATCTAACACATTGGTACCAGCTGAGCTACATAGCGGAGGGAATAACCAGATTTTATTTTTGACGTATATTGGTTGCAAAAAGGTGTACCCTCACTGGAAGTACCTTCAATACCTAGATCTATAAGTTTCGTGAAAAATGTAAATCAATCAATATCGACTAGATAGGATGCCCGGTAGACTGGTACTCAGACGGAACTTGGGCACAAACCCAAAGACAGGACCCAAGCTCCCATATTACTGCAGTCAGTAATCGAACAGACATCTATTAATCGTAAACTACTATATCGGAATCAAATGAGCTACATTCGGAGATACTTTTGACATATATAATGATATGCATCTTTATCATTGTACTATCTCTGTCTATTAGTGTGACATAGAGCTAGATTGTGGACTTTTACAAGGTCCTAAGGCCATCTCCAACCCAAAACACCAAATTTTGCACCAAATCATCCATTTGGTGCAATAAACAGTAAAAAGTACTCCAACCACAAACACCAAATCTAACACCAAATAAGAATATTCCCTCAAAGATTCTTCTATCATTCTATTTTTAATTCATTATTATAAATATTTTAACATTCATGTAAATTTAATGTAAATATTCATTACAGATTTTTGTTATATAATTTTTTTTATAACGAAATTAAAATTTTTGTAAAAAAATTAACGAAATTAAAATTTTTTAACGAAATTAACAAAATTAAAATTATTATAACGAAATTAATGAAATTAAAATTAAATTAATATTCTTAAAATGATGATGTGGAGGATGAATAGTGATTTGGTGCAATGAATAGTGTTGCACCTATTTGGTGCAACAATATTCATTTTCACCAATTTGGTGCAAACTTTGGTGTTTGGCTGGAGTGACATTTTACACCAATTTGGTATTTTGGTGCTCCCATTGGAAATGGTCTAACCAGGAAGAAGAGTTTCAACTTTCAACTGAAAGGGAAGAATACATCCATGGATACAACAGCATACAATACTTGTTTCAAAGTTTTGATCTTTCCATGGCTAGCCAATGGTCACATCTCTCCTTATTTAGAACTAGCCAAAATGCTCTCAACAAAGAACTTCCACATATGCTTCTGTTCCACAGCTGTCGATCTTACCTCCATACATAAAAGTTTTGAGGATAATTCATGGGCTTTTCCCATAGAATTTGTAGAACTCCATCTTCCATATTCTCCTGAGCTTCCTCCTCAACATCACACAACAAAAGACCTTCCACCCCACCTTATGCCCACCCTCATGGCTGCCTTTCAAATGTCACAACATAATTTTGCTGAGATTATTAGTAGAGTGAAACCAGATTTGATCATATATGATAGCTTGCAGTCATGGGCAGCAGAGCTTGTATCTTCTCTGAAGATACCTGCTGTTCATTTCTTTACTTCTGGGGCAGCACCAATATCCTTTGTCCATCACCATTCAATTAAAAGGCCCGATGGCATCATTATCAGCTACCCTTTCCCGGAAATTTACTTCAAGGATGCTGAAATGAAGAAGTTAGATGAGTTTCATGAATCCAATACTGAGGCTGCAGAAGACTTGGCTTCTAGAACCTTTCATCTATCTTGCAACTTTGTTCTGATTAACAGCTGCAGGGAGATTGAGGGGAAATACCTTGATTACTTTTCTTCAATTATTGGGAAAAAGTTGGTACCTGTGGGTCCTATTGTTCAAGAAGTTAAATTCTTGGATTCTCATCAACATATTATCGACTGGTTGAACAACAATAAGCAATCCTCTGTAGTGTTTGTTTCTTTTGGGAGTGAGTATTTCTTGTCCAAACAAGAATTGGAGGAGATAGCAAGTGGGCTAGAGTTGAGCAATGCCAACTTTTTATGGGCGGTGAGGGTTTCAACCGGCAGCATCAAAGAAGCATTACCACAAGGATTTATTGAGAGGGTGAAACAGAGAGGGATGGTTGTGGAGGGACGGGCACCACAAGCTAGGATTTTGCAGCACCCAAATGTTGGTGTATTTGTTAGTCATTGTGGATGGAGTTCTTTGATTGAAAGTTTGCATTATGGTGTTGCTGTAAGTGCCGTTCCTATTAATTATGATCAACCCTTGAATGCAAGGTTGGTGGAAAGCATTGGTGTGGGATTGGAGGTTCCAAGGGATGAGGAAGAAAAACTGCATAGGTTGAGTATCTCTAATGTGATAAAGAAAGTGGTAGAAGAGAAAGAAGGAGAAATTCTTAGGGGCAAAGCTAAAGAATTGAGTAAGAAACTGAATGTGGAAAAGGAAGGAAACTTCATTGCAGCTTTAGAAGAATTGTGGAAGATATGTCGTGAGAGCAACTTTGTTCGAGTCAGGCTTCTTGAACGGTCCAGGCGAGATCCCCCCCCCCCCCACCCCCCACCCCTTCTTTATCCGTTTTCATTTTGTTCGAGTCAGGCTTCTTGAGAATTTTAGTCAAGTGCAAATATGACCAAAAACAACAACAATTACCCTCAGTATATCCCAACGACAACAAAAGTTATAGTTAGGATGTGAGAAGGGTGAAAGGCAGACAAACAATACCTCCATCCCAAGGGATACAGAGTTTGCTTCTAGTGAAACCCTTTGCTCTATATGTACCTGCATATATGACACAATAATAGGAATATGCTCTGCGAGTGTAGGGATTTTAGTAGACACAAATAGCAAGCTTCTGATATTATGATATGTTGGAAAAGTACATCAAAGTACCTTACCGTGTGCTCCAAACTTATATAGAATATGTATGAGGTTGTTTACGAGATTGATGTGAAGTGTTGCAATGCTGGAGAGCTTCAGTTGGACGTGGATCTTTCACGTCAATCGATCGACGTGATCGATCCATGTTGATCTGAGGCTATCCGATCTCTCACAGTGAGAGATCGACGTACGTCGATCGATCGACGTGAGAGATCGACGTGCCGGCGGACAGAACTTTTCATTTTGGGTTGCAACTTTTGATCCAAGGATCATCTCCCTTCACCTATGAACGGTAATCAACTGCCATAACTGATAGAAAAACTGCTGAAATGAGTTTCAAACATGGTTTTTAACACAATCCAAGGTCTATATATATGAGATCTTGCTATCTTCAAACATACACAACATTCTTGCAAAAATCTATAGAATTTCAGCATTCTTCTTCGATCTCTCTTCATTATCTTTCTCTTCTACACCAAGTTCAATCTTCTTCTCCTAGAGCAAAGGACAAGAAGAAAGCCGTTATATCTTGGGAAGCATTAGTCTTGTTGTCTACCTTGCTCAATCGGTAGAGGCTAAATTGCTTTAAGGACAGAGTCATCTTGAGACTCGTCTCGGCTTTGTTTGATCATCTTCTTGCTTGTTTGCTGCACTTTCCTAACAATCTTAAAGCAATTTAATGGCATCCAAGCAAGCATTGCCTGATATGTCCAAGATGGAGCCATTCGATGGCAAATTTTACAAGAGATGGGCAGCAAAAGTGTTGTTCTTCCTTGAAATGCTTTCGGTTTCATATGTGCTCAAGACGGACAAACCGAAGGATGAAACCGAGGCACGTAAGTTGATGCAGACGACACTACTTGCAGAGGCCACATACTATATTTTCTGGCCAATTCTCTATTTGACATTTATGTCAAATTTACTTCTGCAAAAGAGATTTGGTCAGCACTGGAGAACAAATATGGTGCTGAAGACGTTGACAAACGCAAGTATGTGGTGAGTGAATTCTTGAAGTTCCAGATGGTTGATCATTCATCAATCAATGATCAAATCCATCAGTTCCAGCAGTTGGTGGATAATCTGGAACACGAAGGGATCAAGATTGATGAAACGTTCCAGGCAGCGGCAATGTTGGAGAAACTTCCACCTTCTTGGAGTAAATACAAGAAGAGGAGAAAACATGACGATGCCAAGTTGACTCTAGATGCCGTAATTAAACACATACGCATCGAATAGAACAACCGGATGGAAGACGAGTCTCACTGGGAGGAGGGTGTCAAAGCCAACGTTGTAGAGCATGCTGCGAAGAAGCCCAAGTTCCACAACAATGGCAGGGTGGCTATAACAGTGGAGGAAAAGGTAAGAAAGTTGCTGTGCAGGGTCAAAACAAGATGAAGGGAGTGTGCTGGGTGTGCGGAAAACCGGGACACCGAGCTGTCAACTGCAGGAAACGGAAGGGCCAACCAAGCAACCAGGCGAACCTTTTGGAGGCCAAAGGAGCAGCAGACGACGTCATCGCAGCAGTCGTCTTAACGGAGGTAAACCTTGTTGGTGGCACTACGGAATGAGTGGTAGACACGGGTGCTACCAGGCACATTGCTACCAGTAAATACCTATTTTCCGAATACAAGGAAATAGGCAGTGATGAGCAAGTTTTCTTGGGAGATGCACGTAGTAATGTTACAACCCGCATTTTCGGGTCAGTGAAAAGTAAAATAAGATGATGAAAAATAGAACGCAGATGTGATGCCGATGAAATTTCGATGGAACTTAAACTTTTAGCTAAGAAAAACAAAGACATTGACATTATATATCGGGGTTAGAAACGGTCAGAAAAATAACTGGAGGATTAGTTATCAGATACAGCGAGACTCGACGGGATTAGATAACAAACATTTTAGATATATGTTACGAGTTATATTAATTAGTCGTGATAACATAAGTCGTTAGATATAAACTAAATCAAATAAAAATACCCGATACGATAATTTTAGTACACACTTTTATCACATTTTCTTTCATCTTATTCTACATGGTGACAAAAGGCAAAACTTCTTTCTCTCTCTCTACCCTTGCCGCCACCCCATCTTGAGACACACAAAGTCTTCCTATTTTTTTTAAAAAAAAAAATAAACATGTAAGAGGCTTTTGTTAAATCACCATCACTTTTACTTTTTGGTGTCATACTTTTTCCTTTATCAAGACTACTTTCTCTACCCAAGACAAACAAGCTAAACCCTTCCCCCCATTCCCATGTAAATCTCGGCAGGTGAGAAAAAAAAAGAGAGAACAAGACAAACTTTCTCTACTTTATCATTTTACATCTACTCACACACTTTGAAATTCTAGCCACAACATAAACAATACATTCTTTTTCACCTCCCTACTACACTCCACGGCAAGACAAGGAATGAGGGAGACAAGAATTAATTCTTTAATATACACCCCCACTTTCTTTTTCTCTTTCTCTACAAACCCCACTTCTCAATACATACACATGCTCTACTTTTGACCCCTTTGTCCTCTCATCACTCCAAGAAAGACTTTCCTTCCCCTCACCTCTTGAAAAATTCGGCCAAAGACCCCCCACCAAGGGAAATTAAATCATTTTCCCAACTTTGTCATCTCATCTTTCATCTTAAACAAATGAGGCCTCACCTAAAAGACTCTCTTCATTCTACCATCTCTATCATCTCACCACCAAAATTCCTTCTCATCCTCTAAAGAATCCTTCACCGAGAATCACCAAAGCTATCTTTTTCTTCTCTACTACTACACAACCGTGTCTCATATCAAGCAAGGAGAGCAATATTTCTTCAAATCATCAAGTAGAAATTCAAGCTTACATACTCTAGGTTCATTAAGGTAAGATTTTTTTTAGAATCTTCACTTTACTACCTTCATAACCTACATGCATGTACTAAAATTCTCTCCCTTTTTCCTCCATGTTTCGGCCGTGTACCTCCAAGGGTAGGAGGAGGCACACATTCAATCATCAAGCTCCTTCACAAGCTAAAAAGGAGGATTCTTGACATATTCCTCAAGAATAAAACACTTAGAGGCAAGTATTCTTACTAAATACTACATGATTTTAAAAATGTTTAGTATGTATGTTTATACTAAGTTGGATCATCCATGGTTATGTTCAAAGATGTAACATGATGTAAAATAGATAGTTTTGAGTTATGGTATATGTATATACATAAGTTGTACATACGGATCTATGTATATATATATATGACATTAAAATGAATTTTTTTTATATATATATATATATACATATACACATACGGTTGTATATACACACACCCTTTAACATTTTCGGCCATAATGTGCATTTTGAGGTTTATGGCTTATTTCAAGTTTTGAGCAAATATGTATGTATATAGATATATAGACACACACACACATATACAAAGTATAGAAACATTAATATATGTATATAGATGGATATATATATATACATATATGTGCATTGTTGAGAAAAATATATATATGGTATTAATATATGTATTTCGGTCACATATATAAAATGTGCAGCCTAATAGTTTTATTTTTACAAAAGTATATTTAGATGATTTATAACATAATGTATATATACATGTGTATTATTGAGAAAAATATATATATATATATATGGTGTATATATGTATTTTCGGCCATTTAAGTATTTTGGGCCTAATGACTTTATTTTTGAGCAAAATATATTTAAAGGATTTATGAAATGATATATATACATACATGTGTATTTTGAGAAAAATCTACATTTATAGTGTATATGTATACCCATTTCGGCATATATATATATATAAATATTTCAGTTTTATATATTTATATATATACATATATTTGGCCTAATAATCTAATTTTTGTGAAAAGGATATTTTCATGATTTAAGACATGATATATTTATTCATATATATGTGTATTATTGAGAAAAATATACATTTATAGTGTATATATATATATATACATATTTCGGCATATATATATATATATTTCGGTTTTATACACACACACACATATATATATATATATATTTGGTCTAATAACTTCATTTTTGTGAAAAGTGTATTTTCATGATTGAAGACATGATATATTTATTCATATAGGTGCATTATTGTGAAAAATATATATATATATATATATAGAATATGTATATAATTCGGCTTATAGGTATATTAATGGCCTAAATGATTTTAGTTTCATAAAAAGTGTATTTAAATGATAATAGGTTGAAATTACACTTTAAGTAGACATGTATGTACAATATATAAATTAAGATATGAAAAACGGGTTATTTCAAGTATTATGGACTTATATATGAAAGGGTAAAGTGCTTCTCAAGTTAACTTCAGGGAAGAAACTGGAGTTAAGCAATGTGTTGCATGTTCCTGCTATGCGTAGGAACTTGATCTCCGGAGTGCTGCTGAACAAGGCTAATATTAAACTTGTTTTAGAGTCTGATAAACTTGTTTTGTCTAGAAATGGAGAGTTTATCAGTAAAGGTTTTTGTAGCGGAGGTCTTCTTGTACTTGACGCAATTTGTTGTAGTAATAAAGATGCATCTAGTTACATTTATTTTGCTGAGTCTCTTGATATATGGCATGCTAGACTTGGACATGCAAATATAGGAGCAATAAAGAAACTTAAAAACATGAATGTGATTTCTTATGATGATGATAACTTCAACAAGTGTGAACATTGTGTTGAAGCAAAACATCATAAGAAATCATTTAAGAAAGTTAACAGAGTTCCACAAAAACTTGGCTTGATTCATAGTGACTTAGGTGATTTTAAGATCACATGAGTAAAGGTGGTAAAAGGTATTATGTTACTTTTATCGACGATTACTCTAGATACGCAAAAGTGTATTTGTTAAGTCATAAGGATGAGACCGAGTATAAGTTTATAAGTTATAAGAATGAGGTTGAGAATCAACTAGACTTAAAAATCAAAAGGCTTAGAACTGACAGAGGTGGTGAATATAGCACAGACTCTTTATAAAGTTTTGTGAAGAGAATGGTATTATTCATGAAGTTACACCCCCGTACACACCTCAGTCTAACGGAGTAGCCGAAAGAAAGAATAGAACATTGAAAAATATGATGAATGCCATGTTGGTTAGTTCAGGGTTGCCAGATAACTTGTGGAGGGAGGCAATCTTGACTGCTTGTCATATTCTGAACAGGTTACCTCATAAGAAGTTAGATAAAACTCCTTATGAGTTGTGGAAAGGCTATTCTCCCAACTTAAGTTACTTGAAAGTGTGGGGGTGTCTAGCCAAAGTTGGGATTCCTGATTTTAAGAAAAGTAAAATTGGGTCTAAGACAAAAGATTGTGTATTCATCGGGTATACTCAGAATAGTGCAGCATATAGATTCATGACTATAGATAACGGTGCTATATTGGAGTCTAAGGATGCTGAATTTTTTGAACATATATTTCTTATGAACAAACAATACGTTGGTGTGTCTAAATTTGAGATAGGTGAGTCAAGTAAATCTGTAGTTGAAGAAGAGGTTGTTGAACCTAGAAGAAGTAAGAGACAAAGAACGGAGAAGTCATTTGGAAGTGACTTTATAACAGCCTTCATTTTAGAGGATGATCCCAAGACTTACGGAGAAGCGATTAGATCGATAGATTCTAAGTTTTGGAAGGAAGCCATAGATAGTGAACTTGAGTTTATGTTAAGTAATAATACTTGGGAGTTAGTGGACTTGCCTAGAGGGTGTAAACCTATCAGTTGTAAGTGGGTCTTTAGAAAGAAACTAAAGGCGGATGGAACAATTGATAAGTTTAAAGATAGGCTTGTCGCTAAAGGGTTCACACAACAAGAAGGTATAGACTTCTTTCACACTTACTCACCGGTTGATAGGATCACTAGAATTAGAGTTCTAGTAGCACTTGCCTCCATTCACAAGCTTGTTATTCACCAAATGGATGTGAAAACAGCATTTCTAAATGGAGACTTAGAGGAGGAGATTTATATGAAGCAACCGGAGGGTATGATAGTTAAAGGTCAAGAACACAAAGTGTGTAGGCTTAAGAAGTCCTTGTATGGTCTTAAGCAAGCACCTAAACAATGGCACGAGAAATTTGATAACGCATTAGTATCTAATGGTTTTATAGTAAACGAAAGTGATCGTTATGTGTATAGCAAATTTAATGATTGTGATGGTGTCATTATTTGCCTTTATGTTGATGATATGTTAATATTAGGAACCAACATAAATGTTGTTAATGATACAAAATCATTGTTGTCTTCTTTGTTTGATATGAAAGATATGGGGAAGGCTGACTTAATACTTGGTCTTAAATTAATAGAGAAATGTGGGGGTTATTTACTTTCTCAAGAACATTATGTGGAGAAAATGTTGAGAAAGTTTAATCATTTTGATGTAAAACCTATAAGTACGCCTTATGACTCTCATGTTACTTTGACTAAAAACAAATTTGAGAGTGTGTCACAATGTGAATATGCTAAGATAATAGGTAGTGTAATGTATTTGATGAATTGCACTAGGCCTGACATTGCATATTCTGTGAATATGCTTGCACGATACACTCATAATCCAAATGACAGTCATTGGTGTGCATTAAGACGTTTATTGAAATATCTTAGAGGAACAATGAATTTAGGACTCATGTTTACAAGGTCACCTGCTGTTTTAGAAGGCTATTGTGATGCTAATTGGGTGACTGATCGTGATGAAATAAACTCCACGAGTGGATATGTTTTCACATTGGGTGGTGGAGCTATTTGTTGGAATTCATGTAAACAAACTTGTAGTGCTAAATCTAAAATGGAGTCTGAATTTATTGCATTAGAACTTGCTAGTACAGAAGCTGAATGGTTAAGGAATTTACTCGTTGATATTCTGTTGTAGTCTAAACCTATGCATTCTGTGTCTATTCATTGTGATTCTCAGGCTGCTATCACACGTGCAATGAACAAAATATACAATGGAAAAAGCCGGCACATACGTTTGAGGCACAACATTGTGCGTGAATTGATTAGTTCAGGGGTGGTAAACTTGGAGTTTGTAAGAACCAAATTTAACCTTGCAGACCCCTTAACTAAAGGACTAAACAAGAAGTTAGTCTACGAAACATCGAGGGGGATGAGACTTATTCCGTCTGTAGAGAATTCTTCATGATGGGAACCCAACCCACTATTAGTAGAGATCCTACAAACGGGGTTCAATATGGTAAGAACAAGTCATGAAAGAATTCTATGTTGCGCTATCTAAGTGTCTCTCCCTATGGTGTTGTTGTTGATAGTGCTCACTGTAATGACTTGAGGGTGAGATTTTAAGAATCCCTTAATGAAAAATTCATAGCCATAATGTTTGGTGGTGTGAACAATGTACACTTGATGAATTTCACCTATATAAGCTTGGAAGTGGTGTCGCTTCCTGTGAGAGCCTGGAAAAAATCTCTAGAGAGCTTATGAATCCTGAGATAGGTGCATGGCCGATATCGCACCAAAACCGCGAACTTGAAGAAGTAGATAATGATATGTCTTCTTGTTGTTCATATAAACAATAGTGGAGTAAGATTCAAGACGAAGTTCATCTTACTTCCGTTTATATAACTCAAGTTGTACTACCGGTGATTCAAGACCACAATTCATCGTATCCGTTATGTGTCATTATCTTCGATTGATAATGGAGAGGTTAGTTGTTTAACGTTCTGAAGTTGTTTTTATATAAGTTTGGATCATATGGAGGATTGTTGGAAAAGTACGTCAAAGTACCTTACCGTGTGCTCCAAACTTATATAGAATATGTATGAGGTTGTTTGGGAGATTGATGTGAAGTGTTGCAATGCTGGAGAGCTTCAGTTAGACGTGGATCTCTCACGTCAATCAATCGACGTGATCGATCCATGTTGATCTGAGGCTATCCGATCTCTCACAGTGAGAGATCAACGTACGTCGATCGATCGACGTGCCAGCGGACAGAACTTTTCATTTTGGGTTGCAACTTTTGATCCAAGGATCATCTCCCTTCACCTATGAACGGTAATCAACTGCCATAACTGATAGAAAAACTGCTGAAATGAGTTTCAAACATGGTTTTTAACACAATCCAAGGTCTATATATATGAGATCTTGCTATCTTCAAACATACACAACATTCTTGCAAAAATCTATAGAATTTCAGCATTCTTCTTCGATCTCTCTTCATTATCTTTCTCTTCTACACCAAGTTCAATCTTCTTCTCCTAGAGCAAAGGACAAGAAGAAAGCCGTTATATCTTGGGAAGCATTAGTCTTGTTGTCTACCTTGCTCAATCGGTAGAGGCTAAATTGCTTTAAGGACAGAGTCATCTTGAGACTCGTCTCGGCTTTGTTTGATCATCTTCTTGCTTGTTTGCTGCACTTTCCTAACACGATAGTCATAGCAGTAGATATGCATAAATAATTGAAAGACAAAGACAAAAACAAAAAACAAACAAATGCAAAGTCAACCTAAAGTGTAGAAAGTATCTAATCATTTAAGTACACTCTAAGGTGCCCCTATATCCTGGCTACACTTCCTTAACCTTATTCATCTGCATCCATAAACTCCTATCCTGGATTATGTCCTCAGAAATATGCAAATCTAGTAAGTCATGCCTAATCTGCTCATCTGAAGTCAGTTTGAGCATGCCTTTACTCCTCTTGCCCTCTAAAGTGAGGCTTTTAACTGCTTTGACAGACGCCGTTGTCTGTCTCCTCTCGACATGTCCAAGCCATCTCAGTCTCTTCTCTCTTATCTTACCTGTTATACTAGTCACACCTAATCTTTCCCTGTATATCTCATTTCTTGTCTTGTCTAGCCTTGTATGTCCACACATCTATCTCAGCATCCTCATTTCTGTCACTTCCATCTTGTACAAGTGTGTTCTCTTGATAACCTAGTATTCTGTTCCATATAACATTACCGGCCGCGCTGCCACCCTATAAAATTTTTCTTTTAATTTAGCTGGAAAATTCTTGTCACACAGCACACCTGAGGCAGCCCTCCACCTACACCAGTCTGCCTGAACTCGATGTGTTACGTCACTATCTACGTCTCCATCTTACTGTACAAATGATCCAAGATACTTGAACTTACTTGTAGGATCACTTGATCCTCGATGGTGAGCTGGCTATTCTCGTCGTTGGCTGCGCTGCTGAAGTCACAATGCAGATATTCGGTCTTAGGACGACTAATTCTTAGTCATTTTCTCTCTAAAGCACCTCGCCACTCCTCTAGTCTCATACTCAGGATATGTCTACTTTCCGCGACTAATATCTATGACCAACAATATTTTAAATCTACTAAATTTCAAATTGGAGGGTAATTATGACATTTTGCTACATTTTAATTTGGGTGTTGATAAGTATAATAGGGTGCGGAAATGGCAGCTCTCTAATATATATATATATATATATATATATATATATATATATATATATATATATATATATATATATATATATATATATATATATATATGTATATAATCCCTTATTGACATGCAGATTATTATATGATGTTATAGTATTGCGTCATTAGTTTCTTATTTACTCCTAAAACAACATAAGATCTCCTATCAGTTAATTTTTAGATCATCAAATAATAGAGATCTATATTATTCAAAGAATCTAAAAACTGAATAATCATTCAGTCAGTATATTAAATGTTCTTTTCATTTCAAAAATATTATCATAATTAGTATATATAAATAATTGATCAACCATAAATTAAGATCAAATCTTAAAAGCATTTAATGCAATAGTTTATACAATAACATTCATACCATTTAAAACTAAATAATATGTAAAACAATTAACGATTTAATTTTAAATGTCAAACTTTTAAAATAAATAATGTTTCATCAAATATAACAACATATTTAAAAATAGAAAAACACAAGCGAGCTTAGGCTTTTCCCTTCCAACTAGGTCTGTTAATCGAATCGAATGGTTTGCAAACGGTTCGAGTTCGATTTATATTCGATTCGAGTTTGTTCGTTAATTTTACTTAGATGAGCCGAATTCGAACAAATATTTGGGCTCGTTTAGTTAAACAAGCCGACTCGTTTAAACAGTTACAGGGTTATCGAGTTAAACTCGAACCAATTTTAAAACTCGTTTAGCTAAACGAACCAAATCAAACAGTTCGTTAAGCTAAACGAATCCGAATTCAAAAATCTATTATTCGGCTCGACTAGGTTGGTTAACAACCCCACTCCCAACCCACCTCACATAATCTTCGACGCCTTTCCCCTACGGTACCAATTCACTCATTCACTCACCTACCCGACAAAAAGCAAAAAGAGTGACAAAGAAAACTCAAACGAAAAGTCCCAAACCCACAAGAGCCCACAAAACGCGGCCACACCTATCTCTTCCCACCTTCCGGCAGCCACAAACGACCACCACCGACGATGATAGAAGAACGGCAAGGCCCTCCACATGGCATCCTCATAATAGTGGTAGTAGCAGCAGTGTTAATCATCCCAACATTGATAGGAGATCAAGGTGAAGCCATTACAGAATTCATAGCTGATCTTCTCACACCCATTGGTCTCCTTCTACTTCCTATTCTCCTCCTCCTCACCATACAGTTTCTTTCTTCCCAGAATGGATCATTTGTTTCCGGCATCTTCTCCACCGGCGAGCCTAACTCTATCCACCGTGTCAGTGGCTCTCCTGTCGGCGTTGCTCTTTTTCTCATCCTTACTTTGCTGCTTCTCTACTACCGTGTTTCGATCTTTGGTGGAGATGATGATTCTGAAGATTAATCTTTTGTCATCTAACACGTAAGAGTTACTGCATAAATTTAATGGGATCTTATTATGTCTTTTTTTCAGGTCCCAAATTGTTATGATTACTCATACCAAGCTTATTTAATATGTAAAAGATACAGCAGATTTTGTTTCTCTAGAGAAGAGACAATCTATGAGCGTATATTGTTGCTGGAGTTCGTACTTCAGCTTTGAATTTCTTGAATTCCTCCATTTCTCAGTGTTAGATTTTCTTCTGATGGTATACGTATACAATGGTTATAGTATTGTATGGACTACGTAGATGGTGGGTGACTTCGACTGTGACATTTACGGATATGCCCCACCTAGTAAAGGCAACTTGGAAGGATTGTGAGATATTTGTGTCTGACTTCCTTCAACTTATAGCGGTATGCGTCGTTACTTTAATTGTAATGTTACATTTCTATATATAATAACTTCTGTACGATATGGAAAGTTAAAGGATGAATCTTATAAGAACTGAAGTGAAAAGTATCCTAGTCATATATATTTGTTAAGCTTTAACCACTTTTTCTTTAAACAATAAAGAAAAAGTGATTGGGGTTAGAACCCCGACGTCCTGAGTTTGAGTCCGTGTGGAGACAATCCTTGTTGAAATATTACAAGGGTTGCCTCTGGGCTGGCTGAGTCTTGTGTGTCCTCTCCCTTTGCAGGGCTGCCGGTGGAGCACATCTCTCGATTTACATCCCACCTGGCTAAGGGGCCTCTGGTACAGGTGGGGAGAACCCACCCCCTCATCAAAAAAAAATATAATTCCTCCGCTCCTGAAACTCGCGGAACTTTTTCGCACATGGATATGGTAAACGATCTATTGTCTCCCAACTAATGATATCTTTCTGTCTTTTAACATAAACCAAATTCAATTTCTTGTTATTTTTTTATAGTATAACAAATCGAACTTGGTTCTTGTTAAAAGATGACGTCAGATCTAATCCTCATGCGTAAAGAGTATATATACCATCTTTTTAATGATAATATCATGTGAACACACAATGAAATAAGCAATGAATGTACATTAGTACCTTTAGTATAGTTACATAATTGTACATACTATGACTCGATATGAATATTTATAGTGAATTTAATATCGACATAAACTAGACGTACAAGTTAATACTAGAGATACGTGGTGTTTCATGTATTGAAATACTGTATTATCTTCGTAAAGATAATTTAATAAGTAAAATTTTAAAATGGTTTTGAAGTATGACATAGCAAGTGATGTTGTTATGTTAGATAAATTAGATAATAAATGAAAATTAGACAGTAAATGAAGAATTATATTCATATATGAGTCAAAATTTGATGTTTCCGTAACACCATAAAGCTACCAATTTTATGATAACCCTTTTGACTTAACTTTTCATTGAGAAAAGCTGCTTTGCTATGTGCATTCATCTTTCTTTTTCTTAATAATCTTTATCGCTTTGGCATTCTAAATTATTTCATATGGATTTTCTTTAATCACCACGCATTTCAGCACTTATATATGTCACCTTTTCCGTTGTCATTTTTCACCTCTGCAATTATATTCACTTTGTGTGAATTAGGAAAGAAGTGAGAAAAATCCGATGGAGAAAGGTATATTACTTTATTTCTTTATTGTGCAGAAAAAATAAGGTATTGTAGGAGCTGTGTGAAAAGCATACAAGTGGTCGTACATGGTTGGATCTTATGAATATTGCCCAAGATCCCAAATGACCAAAGAGGACATATATAATACTCTTGCTTATCAGTTTTTTAAAGGAAATATTCTGCTTAATTAGCTGGACCACATTTGCTCGCGAAGCCTCACATGAAAAGTTCAAAAAGTAAACGTGTCCATTATTGTCACTCCAGCATGGTTCATGCTTATTGTCGGCAATTATTTAACTTATTAGAACTATCTGAATGATGTAAATTAAAAACCATCGGTATTCTACATTGATAAAGTGTTAACCAAAATGTATACATACAAGGAGCGCATCGTAAACTGACCCCGTAATCCAAAACCTAACTGGGTCGAATTCAGGCTTTTGGCCTTCAGACCTAGTAGTATTGTTCCCGCATTGTGTGTCCTGGTTCGAAATGCACTTTTCTGTAGCAATGTCCTAACTCGATTGCTCGACAATTATTTTGATGCTAATAGTCGGCTTTTTTTCCTCGTTGGATGTCTAATAAAAATGTTGTACCCAATCTTGAGAGTTTCCACTATCTAGCCTTATGAATGTTGGAAAAGATTTAAATTAGGATCACTCAGCATTCTCTTGGGTAGGAGTAACAGAATTTGATGTCCACAAGGTGTCTAGGTCCAAACCTGCTCTCTTATAAGTAGTTGACAACGAGGCCTAAACATCTATACTGTGTCTTCTAAGATTCGAACATACAACCTTAAATGTATTTTACCATCCGAATTGAAAGATGACTTTTTTTTTCCTTCACTATATCTACAAAAACTTCTATTAAGTATATTTGATTTTTTTTTTTGGGAAAAGGGATCTTTCTATTATCACAAAAATAATATCTGAGTACAATTTACATTGGCTACAAGCAGACTACCAACTACGCCGTGCCAAAGAGTATGATCCTATGACTATGTGCCGCTAGAGTGTTGTCTACTCTATGTATTATCTGTGCTACAAAGATGTGAGACGGGAGTGGGGAAAGTCCATCGCTATGTAAGACTTTGTTTCGATCGATCGATGTGCCAACAATCAGAACTTTTCATTTTGAATTGCATCTTTTGGTCCAAGGTTCATCTCCCTTCATGTATGAACGGTAATCAACTGACTTAGGGGAGTTAAAAGCTGATGAATGAGATTTAAAAAATGGTCTTGAACACAACCAAATGCTTATAAATAGTATGCCTTGGTATTTTACAAAATATACAACAAGTCTTGAAAAACTTTGAGATTTTATCAGCTTTTGTCTTCTCCAACACTTCTCCTCCATTCTCAACACTTCTCTTTACAAGTTCAATCCCTTTCTCGTAGAGCAAACGAACAAGGAAAACCATTAAATCCCCGGAAACATTTGCTTGTAGGTCACATTGCTCAACCGGTGGAGGCGAAATTGCTTTTAAGGACAGTGATTTCATCACGTCTCGGCATTTGTGTTTTGTTGATTTCGTTTGGTTTTTCCATATCATATTCATATTCTCCAACATGCTAGTCTTCACTCCTAACAATATACAATGAAAGAAATAATGATAAGAATTACAGGATAATTATATGATTATTTTAACATGCAGCTATAATTGTTTCTTTAGGCGCAAAAAATAGTTTGTTGACACCAATCCCTACAAAGCAGAATTTGATGGAATGCTAATAAGAGAAAACGGGCAGACTCCTTGAGAAAGAATTTTTTTTTTAAAAAAAAAATGTTGAAAAAAAAGTAACAATAAAGGTTGAACCCTAACCAGTAAAGGTCCCTACCATACACAGTTTCAAAGGTAGTGTAGGAATGTAAATCAGGTACCCAATTGCCCGCTAGCATGAGCTTGGTCATTTACACAGTAGTCTGCACAAGAAGCCCCTAGCACTGCAGCCAAGCCTATAGGCCAAGGAACTCTCACACTATGCACTTGCTGGGAAAGAGCTCTTTTGCCATTGTCAAGAATTGAACCCCTGATTTTCTTTTCGAGAATCCCTTTCCGGAACCAGTTGGACTATGTTATAGGGGCAAGAAGTAAGAAGAAAGGTAGAGTCGCATTTGGGATAAATAGATTTACAAAAGGAATACAAGTCCGTTGATGGTAACACAAAACCTAACGAGTAAATCCAAATTGATCGAATGATGGATTTGTACACGAGCAAAAAGTAATATTCATGTTAGTGTTCAAATTAAAATATATCATATACGGACAAAAGCAAAAAATGATATCTAGAGCAGCAAGTGTGTAAAGACTGTCAAAAAAGGTTGCAATGCAGAACACCAAGACATAGTAATGACCCTGTACTTGAGAACGTTTGTAGAATGCCTGAATTGCAAATCTGGGAAGTCATTGAGGCTGCCTATGCCCATAAGGTTGATCAGAAGATGTCTTTACCCCATGCTAGCTTCGTTTGTTGAAAAGGGCTCCACTGCTGCTGCCTTTGGACTTGGAGCTGTTGGACTTGGGGTAAGTACCCCCTCACAGGAAGGGAGGGACCCTTGATTGGGTGAACTGATCTCCTAACTTGGTAGTTCTTAAAAATCCCTTTTGAATATTGTAGGTGGGTCAGGGAGCAAGGATGCAAGGAGCATCAAGAATCATTGGGGGTAGACATCAACGATTCAAGATGTAAAATAGGAGAGGCTTTTTATTACGCTCGTTTTGTATCTTTCCCAGTACATGGTCTATATTCATTCATATTTATCGCTGTAAATCATTGTAATTAAGCATATCTCCTTAGGTAAATTGCGACAAATAGTGGCCTTGCAAATCTCATATAATAAGTGAGCCGAAATGTATAAATATTACGGCACGGCAATGTAAAACACACGACAAAATACAACGCATGTTTTGCTTTACGATAGTCTTTTCACACTTGTTATTTTTATTTTTACACTTATGGACCGACCGATTTCATTAATCCTAAAGGTTCTAAAAAAATAAATCTCTGAACTGATTAAAGATGCCACTGGAGGATTAGGAGTGGACTATTGCTTTGAATGCGCAGGAGTGTCATCCCCACTGAGTTAAGCAATTGAATGGTCTAAAGTTGTAAATTACATAGTCAAGTGAATTTGCCATAAAATCTTCTTGAATCAAATAGAGGGTCCAAGTATTTATGACTTGTTGTAGGTTGCATTTCGATTTTCAAAATTGGCTTCTTTTTTTATTAGGAACTTGGACAGCAATGTTATTCCGAGCTGGATTGAACCAAGTGGATGTGATCAATTATATTCCTTTACTATGTGGGGAACTGTGAAAGAACCTGTTTAGAGATTGAAGTATAGAAGATGGAATTCTGGAAGAAGAAAACTCTTATTCATTTCGTGCTTAATTTATCCCATTGCCGAAGGCCTCTTTAAGTAGATACAAAAGGGGCTATAATTAGGGAATTAGGATAAAGCCTTCATAATTACAATATCAATCACACTAAATGTCTGTCAATCAAATATTAATCAAATCTTTCTTTCCTTTTTGTGCTGATACGCTAACACTCCTCCTCAAGTTTAGTCAGCGGATCTTCGATGCTCAACTTGCTCAACATTTCTCGAAATTGCCTCCCTGGAATCCCTTTAGTCAAAATGTCGGCCAGCTGGTCTTCAGACCTTACGAACGGTAGGCTTACTTCTTGATTATCGATTTTCTCCTTTATGAAATGCCGGTCCACTTCCACATGTTTTGTTCGATCATGTTGAACTGGATTCTCTTATATCTTGATTGCTGCTTTGTTGTCACACATTAGTCTCGGAACAACCTTTGGTGGAAACCCTATTTCTGTCAGAATCTTTCGTAATCATAATATCTCAGCTAGGCCTCGTGCGATCCCTCGAAATTCTGCTTCGGCGCTTGACAATGCCACAAACTTTTGTTTTTTGCTTTTCCATGTGACTACATTTCCTCCGATCAGTGCAAAGTACCCAGATGTTGATCTTCTGTCATTAGGATTTCCGGCCCAATCAGCATCTGTGTATACTTCAATGTCTAGATTGCCATGTTTCCCGAAGACTATCCCTCGTCCAACTGACCCTTTTAGATATCGAACGACTCTCATTGCAGCATCCATGTGGTGTTCCTGTGGTTGGTGCATGAACTGGCTGATTACTCCCACGGCGTAAGCTATGTCTGGTCTCGTATGTGCTAGATAAATTAGCTTCCCTACTAACCGCTGATATTGTTCCTTGTTTGCTAGGCTCGCCCCATGCTGAATCATAAGACCGTGATTTACTGCTATTGGTGTTTCTGCCGGTTTACAATCAAGTAGTCCTGTCTCAGTGAGAAGATCCAGTACATACTTTCTCTGAGAAATGAATATCCCTCTTTTTGATCTTAATACTTCAATTCCCAAAAAGTATATGAGCAATCACAAATCCTTCATCTCAAATTCTTCTGACAGTCGTTTCTTTAAGCTGATGATTTCTTTTTCGTCATTCCTGGTAATAATCATATCATCTACATAGATGACCAGACAGGTGACTCGATTCTGTTGCCGTTTTAAAAACAGTGTATGGTCTGAATTACTTTGTCGATATCCGCACTTTTTCATGGTCATGGTAAATCTCCCGAACCATGCTCGAGGTGACTGTTTCAGCCCATATAGGGCTTTCTTTAATCTGCATACTTCTCCCGTGGTGTACTCGTCTGTAAATCCGGGTGGAGGTTCCATATATACTTCTTCCTTTAAATCCCCATGAAGAAAAGCATTCTTCACATCCATTTGATACAGAGGCCATTCAAGATTTGCAGCTATGGAGAATAACACTCTGATTGTATCTATTTTTGCAACTGGTGAAAAAGTTTCTGAGTAATCAATGCCATACGTCTGTGTATACCCCTTTGCCACCAGTCTCGCCTTGTATCGCTCTATAGTACCGTCTGCCCGATATATTAGAGTGAAGATCCACCTGCAGCCTACTGGTTTCTTCTTTGGGCTTATCGTGCATTTTTCCCAAGTTTCATTTTTCCGTAGTGCATTCATTTCTTCATCCATTGCTTTTCTCCATTCTGGGTGGTTTAGAGCTTCTTCAACTGTTCTTGGAATGTGTACTGTACAGAGCGAAGTATGGAAGGCTTTTGCTGAGTCTGAGAGTCCTTCAGGTTTTTTGATCGGATATCGTGAGCCTTTGGGGGTGTACTCCGGTTCGTACCTTCTTGGGGGTACTCCACGGTTTTTACGGGGAGGGAGCACATATCTGCAATCTGAGGGTTCTGGTTGAACATGATTGGATGGTTCATTTGAATCAACAGTGGGTGCGTGAGTAGTGGGAATATTAGGTAACTGAGTAGAGGAAGCAGGCTGACTTACCTCAGGATACTCTTCCGGGGTTGATATTGGGTCATGATCCTGTGCGTACGCAGGCTCCCCTCGCTTTCTGAGGCTGATCTGGTGGTTTGGCCTACTTCTTCTGTCGGAACAGTATCTGGTAGGATTGGCTTATGTAACCATCCGAGAGAGTCACCCTGAGAAATCTCCCCCTGACTGTGAGGATGGTGGGAAAAATAATACTCAGACTCAAGAAAATTGCAGTCTAAGGTGGTATACAGATGGTGATTCTGTGGGTCGTAGCATCGGTAACCCTTTTTGTTGATGCCATATCCAACAAAGACACACCGGATAGCACAAGGATCAAACTTCCGACGTTGGGTTTTTGGAATATGTACATATACAGTGCATCCGAACACGCGTGGGGGTAAAGAGAGATAAAGAGGCACAGTATTATATTTAGCAAGGGTATCAAGTGGCGTTTGGTATTTTAGGATTTTGGTAGGAAGTCTGTTAATAAGATAATTAGCCGTGGCAATTGCCTCGGGCCAATATGTAGTGGGAACATGAGATTCTATCATAAGTGCCCGGGTGATCTCGAGAAGTATGCGATTTTTCCGCTCGGCTACCCCATTTTGTTGTGGGGTATCCGGACAGGTGGTTTGATGGATAAGGCCATATTTTTGGAAGAACTGTTGAAACTGAGTGTTTATGTACTCGATACCATTATCTGTGTGGAGAATTTGTATTTTGGTCTGATATTGAGTGTTCACCATTTGGTAGAAGGCCAGAAATTTCTCAAAGACCTCAGATTTGCGTTTTAGGAAAAATACCCAAGTCATGCGTGTACAATCATCCACAAATAACAAGAAATATAAAAAACCATTGGGACTAGGTGTAGGAGAGGGGCCCCATACATCCGAATGAACGAGTGAAAAAGGCGCGAGTGTTTTGGTATTATTTTGTGGATAAGTATTTTTGTGACTTTTTGCAACAATATAAGAATCACACTGCAACTGGGAAATATGACGGAAAATTTTAGGAAATAAAATCTTTAAGTACCCCAGGGAAGGATGACCGAGACGGCGGTGCCATAACCAAGCCTGCCTATCCACTGTCCCATGAGTGAGCGCTGCTGTACCCTGTTGGTTTACTTCATCAACGAAGTAGAGTCCGTCACGATCAGAACCACGTCCAATTATCTTCCCCGTCTGAATATCCTGCAGAAGACAGAAGGTCGGGTGCATTAGGACAGTGCAGTTTAATTCTTTGGTTATATGGCTAATGGATAGTAATTTATGTGATAGGGAGGGAACATAAAGACAATTTTTAAGGTGTAAGGTTGGTGAGATATGAATACTCCCTGTCCCTTCAACCGAGGAGCAGCCCCCATTAGCAGTACGAATTACATGTTTTATAGGATCAGTCGTGGATGAAAAATCACAGATATCGTATGACATTGTGTCGGTAGCACCACAATCAAAAATCCAGGGGGACTTTTGATTAATGGTGGCAGGGGAAGCATTACATAAAGTAGGGTTTGGGTGTAATTTTACAACCCCAAACCCTTTACCTCGGTATCCGCCGCTGCCATTTCCACTTTTCTCTGGAATCTTCTCTTCCCTTGACATTTTCGTCCCATGAGCAGCCCCTCCAAAGCTCTCCAGATTTGCCTCTTCCTCGCTGGTGACCTTCTGGTTGCCCGAGGCTGAGGCTGCTGCGCCTCCTCTTTTGCCCCTCTTCCGCGTATCTGGCCACCAGTCTGGGTAGCCAATCAATTGAAAACATCCTTCTGCGGTGTGTCTACTTCCGCCGCAATGGGTGCACCGAAGGTGGCTTTTGTCATCTTCAGAACGGGATGATGACCCAGGCTGAGATCCTCTCGCCGGATCTGACCGTCCTCCCCCTGTCTTTCCCATTTCCCGTCGGTGAGGAGGTCCGGCTGGCTTGCTTGTTCGCGAAAGCAGCCCACTTCCGATGCCTGCTGGTTCCTGTCCTGGTGTTTCTTCCTTTCCTCCTTTCATGATGCTCCTTCGGTTCGCTTCTCTGCGAATCTGAGCATAGGCTTCTTCCACTAAAGGAAGAGGTTCTGTCCTCAGAATGTCTCGTTTTTCTGCATCATATTCGGTACTAATGGCCTGTAAAAACTGGTACAACCTGTTTCTTTGTTGTATTTGATTGTACACGGTCATGTCCTTGGGGCAGTGCATTAGGTTTGGAATTCTGCGATCAATATCTTTCCAGACTGCCTGAAGTTGGCTAAAAATTCGTTCAAGAGGCTGTGTCCCTTGCTTTAAACTGTTTGCTTTAACTGTGAGGTCATAGATCTGTAACGATCTTGTCCGCTACTGTATGTGGATTTGATGCCTTTCCATAGATCCCACGCTGTGGGATAATCGATATATTGGTTTACGAGATCTGGTTCTATATTCTCCAATACCCATGTGAGAACAATGGAGTCTGATTGTCTCCATTGTTCATACCTCGGGTCCTCTTTTCCGGGAGGGGCGGCGGTGATGTGCTTGAGCTTGCCCCTCCCATCGATGGCGAGTCTAATTTTTCTGGCCCAGATAGAATAATTGTGATCGTTTAATTTTTCTGTTAGGTTTATCTGCTGATTGGATGAATTTTCTGCAGGGCTCTGTTTAGGTGCCCATTTTTGCAGTAGTTCCAGTACCTGAGACAGATTCATAGTCTCAGATAATGGTGTGGTTGCCCCCTCAGGCTGGGATGTGCTAGACTGAGGAGTATGGTCGGCCATGGGTGTTGCGTGTGTCAGGTAAGTAATTTGCTGGGTATGTGATGAGCGTTTGAGCTCCACCCCCTCAAGGATGGAAACCTGGCTCTGATACCATGTTTAGAGATTGAAGTATAGAAGATGGAATTCTGGAAGAAGAAAACTCTTATTCATTTCGTGCTTAATTTGTCCCATGGCCGAAGGCCTCTTTAAGTAGATACAAAAGGGGCTATAATTAGGGAATTAGGATAAAGCCTTCATAATTACAATATCAATCACACTAAATGTCTGTCAATCAAATATTAATCAAATCTTTCTTTCCTTTTTGTGCTGATACGCTAATAGAACCATCTATGTTGGAATCGGTTGGATTTTCAGAGTTGCACAATATGGAAGATATGGAAGCATGTTTAAAGCATTTGGAAGATCATTTGAGTAGCAGACATTGTAAAATTTGGAAGAATAAACTTTAAAATAGAAGAGTTGAATTTGGAAGCTGAATAGTGTAAAATTTTATTCAGACTTTTTGAGTTCTTCAATCAGAACCTCTTTACTGAATGTACACGAGTCTGCCTTTTATAAGGCTTGGAAGAGGTAAGACACCTCAAGCCACCAACGACTATATTCTATTTACAATTGTTTATTTGTTCCACTGAGGTAGTGGATATATGTACAGTATATTCGTATAAATACTTTTGTTGCACTATTACTCTGTTTATCTCTTCAGTGCTACCTCCAAGGTTTCTTATATTTGTCTAAGTATTTCAGCTCAACAGTGCTGTCTGTTGCTGCTGTTAATCTTTGTTCTGCTGTTGTTGGTTTGCTCAGTACAGCTTAGTCCATTTATTTATGCATTCACATTGTCTCCGCAGTTTGGCATCCGTCATTGCTGTTTTCTTTTAGTGTCTTCACTTCGTCACCTCGGCTTTGACATCATTTCTTTTAGCTCAAATACTGCATTACCTCGGCCTTTCCTCATTTTAGCTTACCTCCGTACTTCTTCTTTTGGCTTGGTACTCCATCTAGATTCTAACAGTTTTCAGCTTGACACTTTATCTCATCACCTCAGCATTGCATCGTTTCACTTCGGTACTGATTCCTGTCACCTCGGCAATGCATGTTTTAACTTGACACTTCTTCTCAGCTCGAGTACCACTTCTGAACTCACCTCGGCTAGGCACCTCGGTTCCGTATTTCTATTTCTGCTTCACTTCAGCTTAGCACCTCAGCTCAACACTCATATTTGATCCTCACCTCGGTATAGCACCCCGACTCGGTACTTCCATACTTCTTCCTTTACTTCAGCTAGGCACCTCATCTCGGTTAGTCACTGGTTTCTGTTCACTTCAGCTAGACACCTCAGCTCGGCTTGTCACTTTGTTTATTTCTACAGACTTCTTCTTCATCAGAATCCTTCATAAGGCGACTCTGTTGTCTATTCGGTAATGGCGCGGTGATTTGGACTTAGTTAGAAGTTAGCGGTTGCTGGTTCCACCTTTTACTCAGTTGGGTCCTCGAATTGTTTGCTGGCACAAGCCGCCAGATGGGCACTACAAGTTAAACGTCGATGGTTCATCAAAAAATGGCTTTGCGCTCGGCTGGCGGTGATGAAGTTTCACTTAGTAGTGGTATCATTATATTTGCTTTCTCTCATCCTTATGAATTTTGTAGTCCATTTCAAGCAGAATTAAAGGAATGGGTTGCAGTTATGATTGGAAAAGGGTGTGATTGCTGTCTTGGTGGAGAGTGATTCTTTGCTATTAGTGCAGCAAGATCGTCGTGCGGGAGTGAGTGGTGTGCTGCCCCACTTATTTCTTCAGGTGCTTCAGTTGCTCAAGGATGTGCGACCGATTTTTAGTCATATTAAGGCTAACCATATTGTGGATTGGCTGACAAGTTTTGCTTGTTTGTCTCAGCAAAAAAGTCTGCATGTTCATGTTGATTTGCCCAGCAGGATGCCTGAGGTTTTTCATCGGTCCGCGAGGGCCAGTGCTGTTTTCTTTTGCTCTTGTATTTTTTTTCAAACAACAACGAGAATAATATTACCCTCTTAGAGGCTTTCGTCTATGGCAGGGTATGAGAGGTCGGATGTACGCAACCATACTCATGTGTTAGAAAAACACAGTGGTTATTTCCCGATAAGCCATAATGAAAATTGCGTCAAAATGTGTCGATCAACTGTTACATCACATATAAGAAGCGCGACTAATTTAGTGAGTCGTTTTGGTTTATTTTGTCTAAAAATTCTTATTCTAACCATGGTTTTTCTCTGCCACACTCAAAGACAATTAATAAAATCTCAGAAGTACCGCCTATTTTTCCAAAGAAAAAACATCTTGCTAGAGTCAGACCAAATACCACACCTTCGCAATACTATCAGCAATTTCTGACTCTCTCTGTGCTCTCCTTAGGGCAACCTCAGCCTTGAATTTGTGCATCGTCTAAAATAACATTGCTCTATATGATTTTGACAGTGTAAAAATTGAAAACGAGTCCATACATACATGATACATATACGTTGGTACGTAGATGCAAGTATACGACTGGGAATCCTACGAGTTCATTCCCCCATATCTCATCAGTTGATAGCCATATATAAAACACCCTGCTGCTGCAATTTAATGTATGTATTCGTATTATTCTTTTTCCAAATTTATTTATTTATAAAATTTTACTGATATTTAGGTATAGCAAAAGCAGTAGAGTTACCATTTGTTACTTTTACATTCTCATCGTAAACCAACGGCTAACTCTAGGACAAACTTTCGAGTCCCAACTCACGAATGATTAGGGAAAAAAAAGAAAATATATCTGAATTCCATCGTTAACATAAACATAAGTATAGAGTATTTGAATATATCCCCTATTTCTGCTGAATAGGGATCCTTAAAACATAACAGATTACATTTCCCAGATAAACAAGAAACCAAAGAAAAAAAATATTTAAGTTCAAGGATTTTTTGCTTTCTTATCTGAATGAGTGCAAGAGACTAAACATTTAAGAGAATCTTGTCCATACTCTATGTGACATCTGCATCTCATTCTGAAATCCAAGCCGTGGCCAGTTTTGAATACTAACTGGCGTGCCAACAGCTGTTCCATAGCCTGCAAAATTCTGAGCAGGAAACGTTAACCCATTGAAAGTATTGGGAAACATCCCTGGAACAGAAGCTGAGGCTGGGGCCTTTGGCAGCGGCGCTGACATCTGATACAGATTACTCATAACCCCATTAGCAGATGGATGAGAGACATTTAGCTTTGCAACATTTATTTCCCTGGTCTTGAGAACAGCATCAATTGATGGTCTTGCCTGCTTGAGCATCCATTCAACAGTTTCTCCAGCGGTCTTGTGTCCTAATTTTCCTTGAAGTTCAAAAACAATTTTGGCACATGGAACTGGAAGGCGGATTCTTCTGTCTCGCCCATCAACTTTTAAGTGACGGTCGGCAGAAGCCTTACTAGGCTTAGAGGGTTTTGAAGGGTTGATTGAGTCTGAAGAGTAGCTGCGGGGGCTCATATTTCTTCAGGTGAGAAATTCTTTTGTTTGGGTTGGGTGTAAGATGTGAATTTGTTGTCCAAAATGTTGAGTATTTATAGGTCTTTAGATGGAAGAAAATATTATGAAGATATTCATAGACATGCACTTTGCATCATATCACAAAGATCCTAGGATTGTGAGAACCCACCTCTAACATCTTGTACCAGGATTTTTAGATTGTGGACATCACTGATGGGAAAATCTCTCATTCCGGAGGACTACCGTTGAAGTCTCAAGGAGCATGTATGAAGGATGCAAATCAGGAGCCCAGCAGCCTTTTAGGTTGGATGAGATCTTAAACACTGACCCACACAAGGTGTCTTCTCATAAACTAGGCCGAAGGCCTATCAGCAGAGGAACACTCTTACTGTGCACGTCCCTAAAATCGAACTCGCAAATCCCAACCCGAGTACAGGCCACTAGTGGGAAAATCTCTAACAACTTGTGGAAGGGACTCTAGATTCTAGGGGACACTAATAGGGACCTTAGGTTGTGGGGACTACCTTTGGGTTATGGGCCACATCTGAAATTCTTGGACATGGATCTTGGGGTGAGAGGGACATCTCTATAACATTCTTGTTGGAATCCTCTTGCACGAGTAGAAGTCTTTGTACATTGCGACCATCTCTAAGATCATGTGCCAGGAAATCTTTGTTGTGAGGGCCACTGGTAGGGACCTTGGATTATGGGACCAATTCTGTGTTTTGGAAGCCAACTTTTGTTTGTGGTGGTAATTGGTAGGGACCTTGGATGGTAAGAACATCTCTAGAATCCTTCAAAATGGACCTTGGAGTTTTAGGCCCAGTTGGACTTTTTTTCTTTATCTACTAAAAACATTTTTGTGATTGTAGATACCATACAACAACAACAATCATATCCATTATATACCAACGACAGCAAAACATGATTATAGATAGTGGGTTAGGATCCCCTCACCCCAAATCCCTCACCCCATACGTCACCGTGCGACACGTGGCAGCAGGGATGGGTGGTGAGGCTAGATGCGGGTCACCCTTATCTAGCCTCACCACCCACTCCTGCTACCACGTGTCGCGCGGTAATATGTGGGGTGGGGAAAAAGTGGGTGAGGCGATATCATCCCGTAGATTGCATGTTGCAACTAAAAACTCACAGGTAAATTCGTTCTTTTTAGTATAAATATGAAAATTTTTTTTCTTAAGCGGAGATTTCAGTGGTGAATGGATGTTTTGGATTTTAACGTTATAATCGATTCCAAATGGGGAAAAAATTATTGTCACAGCATGAAAGACTAATCAATCAGTTATTTCAGAAAATGAAAGTAATTACAGAAGAAATCATGATGATAACTATTCTAACTAAAATTTTCTGGCCAAAACACCTTTCATACAATTTATTTTCGATCTTACAGTAAATATAATCGTAGATTTATTGTTTGGATGTTCGACTTGGAAAACAAGATATTGATGTGATGTAGTTTTCTTCTAATCGCTGTGGAATGAGACCAGTTCGTGATATGATGTAGTTTTCTTATAATCGCCTGTTCTCATATACTCAGAGATAAGGGGTTGGGGGAGGAGGGCGGGGTCGTATGAATCATTTATGCCATTTGAAGGTTAACTGATATGAATATTGCATAGATAAAGAATGTGGCTACCTGAATATCCGAAGGTTATGGAAACTTCGTATATCGTTAAAAAGATATGAAGGCCTAGAAATTCTATCCAACTTAGTTTTCTTTTATGTTTTTTTCCGTGTAGATATTGAGTTGTGAACGGTTCATTCATCATCTACTTTAAAGGTAACGCTGTTAGTCCTCCAAATAGATAACCAAGAATCAGGAATGATCCAAATAGATAACGCTGTTAGTCCTCCATGAATTAGTTGAAGCTACCTTCTTGCTGACTTGCACAAGGGACATCGTTAGAGGACCCGATGGCTATGGCCCCAGGTAAAAACCTCTGACGCTCAAGTAGTAACGGGTATTTTTATGACGGTATATGTGAGTGTGAAGGTTTTAGTTTCTGGTAAAAAACTGATCTTCGACTGTTTTTACGGTGAAGAAGATGGTCAATTCTCTCTTACTGTTTTTTTGTCTTGTTTTTGACTTGTCCATCTCTCTCTCTCTCTTCCTGATTGTTTTTATGTGCTCGGATCAACCAATGCATGCCTCAGCTGTTGAGCTTGCGGCACGTGTTGTGCCAACAATGGTAAAGTATGCTTCTGCATGTTAGCCACATGGCGCCAGCTGTTGTAGTGCTATGCTCTGTTTGGCACCTAGCAGGAGTCTGCTGAGGTGTCTAAGCCGAACTCAAGAGTAGCCTTGGGTAAAAACCTAGTTCCACTTAGTAGAGTTCAGAGGCCGACCTCAACGGCCGGGTCTGTCTAGGATAGGTAAAATCTTGCAGAACTGCAGGCCCGAGACCACTTAGCTGAACTGTGGCCGAGAGAAGAACTTGGTCTTGACCTGCTGTAAGGCTGAGCTGACCTCGATGCATTGCTGGGCCAAACTGACCTCGAGGTGCCGAGGTTGACTTGGTAACGTTGACCACTCTTTGTCTTGACAGAACTTTATCATTTTATGCAGGGAGTAACTTTTACCCATCACTTTGTAGATATACGTGTGTATGATTAAGTACTTGTGTATGCTAATTAAATGTACGTACCTGTGTTGTGTACCAAGGGTAAAACATATAACATACATAAGTACTTACACATGCATGTATATATATATACGTACATTTATATACGTACATATATATAGATATGCACAAAAACAAAGGACCTTGGTGAGTTAAAATATTCCTTAAAATTGAAGTAAACATAAGATAAAAGGGCTTTGAATTGACAAAATTGAAATATGCTTTGGAAGTTTTCATTTCCAATGGAGGAAATGACACATTCTTTCTGTATTTTGGAATATGATGGAATCAAGCAAAATGACTAACTAAATTGGGTGTGCTTTCTATATTATGAAGTAGCAGTTGACCACTATAGCTTGACGCAATTTTCATCATGGATCATCGGAAAAAAACATTTGTGCGTTTCTAACGCGTGGATATGGTTGCGTACATCCGACCCCCTCATACCCTGCCATAGACGAGAGCCTTTGAAGCAATGGGGTAATATTGTTGTTGTTGAATTATGCTTCGGAACTGCTGGACTCTGCAGGCTTCGTTGGTAGCAAACCTTTCAACAGTCCTATGGAAACATATGGCAAGCTCATGGATGGAGACTCAAATGCAATACAGGATGTTAGCATGTATAGGAGGTTAATTAGGAAGCTGCTCTACTTAACTATAACAAAGCCAGATATTTCGTTCTCAGTTCAGCAACTGAGAGGGTTACTTGACTGTCCAACTGGGCCTCATCTAAAAATTGCACACACATTACTGAGATATGTAAAGCATACATCAGGTCTGGGTGTCCCCTGCTCAGCTGATGGGGAACTCAAGCTGAATGATATTTGTGACTCAGATTAGCTGGGTGCCATGAGACTTTCTAGTCAGTCACTCGATATTGTGTCTTTTTTGAAAATTCAATCATGTCTTGGAAAGCTGATAGGTGCATATCAGTTTATGCATTTAATGGTTAGTTCAGAGCATATTTCATATAGATCTAGGATCGATTTAAAAAATAATTGTATACTTGAGCTTGAATTCTATTTTTTATGTTTCGTTCGCATTGTATATTTCCTATGTGCTTGGGCGATTTTGAAGGGCATCATTCGAAACAAAGAGGGTCGATGCAACAAGTTGAACGAGCATGAAAGAATGTGTGGAAACAACCATGGCGAGTCCGTGCCACTTACAGACAACTTCAGCTTTGGCAGAAAGATGCACCGCGAGGCAGCGCGAGGGTGCGCCATGTCATGGGGGAGGCCGAGCCATTAGCGGAAATTTGTTTTTAAAAGACCATTTTGATAACGTGGAGGTTCTTCACTGGATAGCATTCAAGGAGGCTCCAACACTACTACAAATACTTAATCTTTTAGTTAATTTTAGCCTTTATATACTCAGAAATTCTTTCTACTTAAAAGTATATTTCTCCTACTTGTTCCAATTTTAACTTTTAGTGTAAGTCTCAAGTTCTTTTTTTTATTCCTCTTTGAAAATTGATTTCTCTTACAAATTTTAATTCAAATTCTTCTTCTTCTACATTTTATCTATTCTATGTCATTGCAAATTTCTAAATTGGGTGTTGATATATGCAATGAATACCAAGTGTTTGATGAAATACCAGAAAAGAAATTTAGCTTGAGAATCTTGGATTTTGATACATTTCTCTCTAGTTACCTTCAATTCTAGATTAGAATAGCTAGATATCATGATAATTAATGCAATTCATTGGGTAGATTAGTTTAATTGTCTTGATCATTCAGGGGTAAAATTTGTAGTTAGTTTAATTTTACTCAATTGATTAGGACAACTACAATGGATTTGTCTTCATTTGCTTTATTCTCACACTTCATTACATAAGATGAGATGATTTCCTATGTAAAGATGAGTGGGCTAGTTTGATAAGTCTACTTGTTAGTGCCACAATACTGTAGAATTTTATTAGACTAGGCTTGTTCTTACTTTAGGATTCATATTGCATAGAATTGCATGCTATCTCATAATTTGTCTATTCCAACGTACTACACTTCACACACCTGAACCTAGGTAAGGAATAGATATAGTTTGGCATTGCTTGGTGAAATCTGGATGATAGATTGTGGCTCCCAGTGGATTCAACCCTATACTCATCACTAGTTAGTATTAGTTAGTCTAAACACGGGCTTTATTTGGGGTGGATGCAGTCCCATCAAAAGCTAAGGCGCAGTCAACAGTGTCTAGAAGTTCATCAGAAGCTTAGCATAAAGCAATGGCATCAGTTAAATGTAAAATCCGTTGGCTGCTGTATGTGTTGGATGACTTGCACATTGATCAGCCCCAAGCAGTTCCTGTTTTGCAATGTCAAAGCTGATACACTATCGAAACCATATTGACAAACTGATACATTTTTTACATATGGCTGGGATTTGTAACTCTTATGGCAAGCTTGGCTTGAGAGAGGGTGTTAAGATAGATGCAGAATGTGATGCTGGAGGCAAATCTGAAGATGTGAAAAAAGAGGATAATCATCTGTGAATCAAAGAAAAAAGAGTTGCGTAGATCCAACGATTTACAAGCAAGGCAGAAAGTTAGGATTGAATTGTTAGTTAGTGTTGTTCACTCTAATTAAACACGTGATTGAGCTGAAACGCAGTTGAATACTTCTATTTATAGTTCTGATCATTGTATAAATTGCAGAATGGTGTAATTAGATGAAGTATCAATGCAAAATAAGACAATTTTCTCTTTCCATTATTTTCTTCGCTTTCATCACGTTTTCTGCAATGTTGCCGCTTCAATGGCTGCTTAACTTTGTTTTGTTTAAATTTAACACTTAAACTTGAGATATTAGAATGTAAAATCGAACATTCACCTAAAGAACAACGGATGAGTTGTATGGAAATCTTCTGACTCATGAAATTGAACTTGAAGAACAAGAGAAGAATGATCCTATCAAACATTCACCTAAAGCTTTGGTATGTGACACGGATGATTCAGATGATGAGTTTGGGCTTCTTATAAGGAGGTTTAAAATATTTGCTAGAAAGAATGAAGCAAAACGATTCATCAAAGGGACTCTATCGAAGGACAAAGACAAGATGAAGGACCAAGATAACAAATGTTTTAATGTGAAAAATATGGTCACTTCATGAAAGATTGTCGAGTAAAGGATCTGCGCCAAAAGATAAGAGAGTCATCTACTAAAAGAAGAAGTCTCTTCAAGCAGAAGTAGCTCATTGGGATTGTCTCTTATCCGACTCCGAAGGTGACCATCATGATGACAAGGATCTTGCTCTTATTGCCGTGAGCGATAATGATCTTGAGAAGGCATATTCTTGTTTCAAGGCCATCAAAAATGATATGGAGGTTTGCACTAAATCTTCTCATTATAATTTGCAAGATGAATTTGATAATATGATTGAGAAGAATGATTTGTTGAATCTCAAATATAAGCATGTTAAACGAGATTTTAGAAATTGCATATATGAGTATAATACTACACTTGAAAACAACATTGCATTGCAACTTGAGTATGATATTCTTATGACCATGCATAAAGTAGTTGCGGATGAAAATTGTTGTTTGAGATATGAAAGTGAGATTCATTTGAGTACAATGGATAAAATGTTCGAAGGCAAACATGCTCTAAATAAGATGCTAATAAGTCAAAGAGCTAGTATTGATAAAACTGGATTAGGCTATGATGCATCTAGCGTGATCATGAAATCAAATGATAAATCCTCAACCATGCCTTTGATCGAATTTGCTAAATCAAGTGATGCATCCATTTTCTTCTTCAAAGGATCAAAGTCCTTTTTGAAGAAACAAAGGCATATGTCTCGTGGTAAGAAAAAAAGCAACCAAGGTATCAAAAACTTCGGTTGAATCCGTTGCCAAAACCTATTCCTTTGTAAACATGCATAAACATGAATCACAGATTATTCCTACTCATATGCATCATGATCATTCTTACTCTCACAAACGTATTCCTACATGCTTCTATTGCAATAAGAAAGGGTATGTAGAAATAGTTTGTAGAGCTAAGAGAAATACACATCTTGTATGAGTGCCAAAGGGTCAAGTGCATGTTAATAACCCTCAAAGACCCAAAACAAAAAGGTACCAATGTCATATGTTAATTTTGTAGGCCCTGTCATTAAATGAAGAAATCAAGGACAAAGACATCCAATGGGTCATGGACAGTGAGTGTTCCAATCATATGACTGAAAAAAGATTGTTTCATAAGATCACTATGGAAGATGGAGGAATTGTCCACTTCAGAGGTAGTAAGGACCAAATTAAAGGACACAGTAAAGTGGGTAACGACTCATTCTCTCTTATTGGTGTGCTATATGTGCATGGGTTTAAGTATCATTTGATTAGTGTTAATTAATTGTGCGATGCTAATTGTAAAGTTACATTTGTTAAAACCAAATGTATTGTGAAAAAAGGAATGTTGTTATGTTTGAGGCTTTGAGGTATAAAAACATTTACAAACTTATCATCGATGATTTGGTTCTACAAAATGTATCTTGTTTAGTTGCTATAAATGATTTGGCGCAACTATAGCATAGATGCCTCGGACATGTTGGATTTAGAACTTTTAAATATATTTGTGAAAATGAAAAGGTCCGAGGCCTTCCTAAAATGAATTTCGAAAACTTAGACCTTTATAGCACTTGTCAAAACACAGAGCTTGTTAAAACAAGTTTTAAGCCCAAAACCAATATTTCCACCACCAAACACGTATAATGGTTATATATGGTTTTGTATAGGGATGTTGGTACAAAATGTTTGGGTGGCAAACATTACACTTTTGTGGTGGTAGATGATTATACTCGATATACATAGGTGATGTTTTTTGCTAAGAAAAGTGATGCATGTCATGAGTTTTTTGACTTATGTAGGCGATTGGAAAATTACATGAGTGACACCATCAAGACTATTAGAAGTGATCGTGGTGGGGAGTTTGGTGGAGACTTTCAAAGTTTTTGTGTATCCAAAGGATATGTACATAACTTTTCAGCTTCAAGAACTTAACAACAAAATGATGTAGCTGCACGGAAGAATAGAACCCTACAAGAAATAAGTAGGACAATGCTAAATGAGTTTGGTTTGCCTAAGTACTTTTGGGCCGAAGTGGTCAATGCCGTTTGTCATGTAATCAATCGCGTCTATTTGAGACCTTACCTAAATATAACACCTTTTGGAATGGCAAAGTCCCCAACATTGGGTATTTCAAAGTGTTTGAGTGTAAGTGTTTCATAGTTAACAATAAAGACACTTTGGACAAGCTTGATCTCAAAGTGGATGAAGGTATATTTTTAGGTTATGCCTCAAATAATAAAGCATTTCGTGTATTGAACAAAAGAAATCAAAAGATGGAAGAATCAATCCATGTTAAGTTTAGTGAATCACTTAGTGATGAACCTAAACTTAATGAGTATAACGAAGATGATGAAGTTGATGCTTCTCAAGAAGAAATTCCAGATGCCATTCCAGGGCTTGTTCATCAAGAAGAGATTGTTGATGAACCACCTAGAAGAAAAATCTTCATTGATTTGAGAGTTGATCCTATTGAGGGTACTCAACCACCTAGTGTCCATGAGCAAGGTGAAATAAGTAGAGATATTTCACATGTTCCTTTTGATGATACACGAAATATTGATGATGCATCTCATATTCTGGAAAATGATTCTCATAATGATGATGTTGATTTATCGCTTCCGAAAAATGATCATGAGGAAGTTGGAGGGAATGTTTCCAAACTTCCTAGGCCATTTAAGCATAAAAGTTCTCACCCCTAAAAAGGAAATCATTGGTGATATTAATTGTGGCATCACTACTCGAAGGCAATATAGAGAGAACAATTTTGTTTCTCTGATATAGCCTAAGAATGTTATAGAAACACTTCTTGATGAGGATCGGATTTTAGCTATGCAAGAAGAGTGATAGAAGTAATGCTTGGGAGTTGGCTCTCAGACCTCACGATCATCATATCATTGGCACAAAATAGGTATTTCGTAATAAAATAGATGATCAAGGTAATGTCACAAGAAACAAAGCTAGATTGGTTTCTCAAAGGTATCATCAAGAAGAAGGCATTGATTTTGATGAAACATTTGCATCCGTAGCACGGATTGAAGCTATTAGAATATTATCGGCTTATGCTTACTACAAGGATTTCAAGCATTATCAAATAGATGTTAAATCCGCATTCTTGAATGGTATTATTCAAGAAGAACTATATGTGGCTCAACCTTCCTATTTTGAATGTCATGATTCTCTACACCATGTTTATAAACTCAAGAATGCACTTTATGGGCTTAAACAAGCTCCTAGAGCTTGGTATGATAGGCTGAGTACATTTCTTATCAATAGTAGCTTTTCAAGAGGTGAAGTGGATACTACCTTGTTTATTAAACAACAAGGTAAAAATCATTTGCTAGTACAAGTATATATGGATGACATTATTTTTTGCTGCTACTAATAATCTTCTTTGTGACAATTTTCTAGCTTGATACAAGGTGAATTTGAAATGAGCATGATCGTAGAATTCACTTATTTTCTTGGACTTCAAGTCAAGAAAACTCAAGAGGGTGTATACATTTCTCAAACTAAATATACAAAAGACTGCTCAAGAAATACAACTTTGGTGAAGGTAGACATGTGAACACTCCTATGAGCACAAGCTTGAGGCTTGACAAGGATGAAAAAGGAAAGCAAATTGAAGTAACATTGTATCGTGGTACGATTGGTAATCTACTTTATTTGACAGCTAGTAGACCGGATATTTTGCATGTCGTATGTTTATGTGCTAGATTTCAAAATGATCCTAGAGAAATGCATCTAATTACGGTGAAACGTATATTTCGTTATCTTAGAGGAACTTTGAAATTTGGTTTTTTTATCCTTAAACTGCATGCTTTGATTTGAGAGATTATTGTGACTCTGATTATGGCGGAAGTCTTGTTGATAGGAAGAGCACATCTGGGACATGTCAATTTCTCGAAGATTGTCTTGTTTTTTGGTTTTCCTAGAAACAAAATAGTTTTGTTGTTTCTACGGTGGAGTCCGAATATGTTTCGGCCACCTCATATTGTGCGCAATTTTTGTGGATGCCTCATACCTTGAATGACTATAATGTGCATTTTTCCAGGGTGTCTATTTTGTTTGACAACACTTCCGCTATTAACAGTGCACAAAATCCGTTTCATTATAGTCGAACTAAACATATTGAAGTGAGACATCATTTCATTTGGGATAGTGTGCAAAACGGGGTTGGTTTGTGTGGAATTTGTTCCCACAAATGATCAATTAGCGGATATATTCATGAAACCTTTGCCTAGTGAGGTTTTTGAATCAATTAGGAGTCATTTGGGATTGCTTAACACTGGTTAAGGTCAAATAGTTTGAAAATGTACATTTTCTTTTGACTTTAGACGCTTTATGTTACTTTGAACTTGCGTTCAAAGTCAGTTCAAGCGCTTTATGTGTTCGAAATATTGGTTTGAAATTTTGAGAATTTTCAAATTTTATAAACTTTAAGCGCTTTATGTGATAATTACTATTGTTCAATGTGCCATTATTCGCTTGACTAAGCACTTAATATGGACATTGCATGCTTGACCAAGTGCTTTAGCCTAGGCAGGTTCATTAAGAATTTGAATTTCAAGCGGTTGAAACAGTCGAATCCTTCTATTTAAATCTCACATCACTACATTATCCGTTACACCCCCTCAATTTGAAAGGTTTTCCATCCAACAAACTCCCACTCTTTCCTCTAAAATCATCTTTCCTTCCCATTCCCATCACAACTCCTCATTTTTTTCATCTTTCTCTCCATAATCTTCATATTCTTCAAATCTTCATCGTCATAAATGGATTCCCAAGGAGAAGGAAGTGGAACCAAAAGGGCAAAGTCGGAAGCTCGAAGAAGCATGCTGAGATGGACCTTGAGGATGATATTGGCATGGGATTCGAGGGTGCAAGTGAGAGTGTTCTTGTGATTGACGATTTGAAAGGAAAATTTGCTGCCTTGGAGAATGAAGTGGAGGAACTCAAGATTGCAAATGTTAGCTTTGTGAAAATGCAAAGCCTAAACGATGTCCGCTATGAATATCTCAAGGTCAAACCCAAACATTGGGCGTTTACTGCATTTCTTTTGATAATGCCCCAAGCCTACCTAAATTCCTCTCGATTGTTTTCTCCCTTTGGTTTCCAAGCTTTTTTGATGATTTAGGGGGAGAAATGGCCTGGTTTGGTGAGGATTTCTTGTTTGGGTGTCTTTGGTTGTTTCTGCTATGTTGGCCCTTTGTGGTCTTTTGAACTTCTTGTTAGCTATTTGTGTCGTTGTGGCATTTGGGTGACATTTGGGTGGAGTTAGTCTTAGTTGATAGGTGTTGATGTGTGTCTTGTAAGTGTTGATTATGATATTTTCATGATCTTTGGATGTTTAGATGTTATAGTTGCTTTCAAATTTCATATTCTTATTAGTCCATTTCATATCATGCTCTCTTGAATATATACTCTTGGCATATGAAATGAAATCAATCATAAGAAAATGCATCGAGTGAGGGAGAGTGTAAGATGCATCTAGTAAGAGGGAGCTCATTGTGAAATCATCAAAAAGAGGGAGATTGTTGGTATATGATTTGGTTTTGATGATTTGCACAAGTCTTATATGTTAAAAGGTTCAAAGGCTGGTAAACAAACTTTTTCAGGCTTCAAGCGCTTGATCAAGCGCTCCATCTTTCATAAAGTTTAAACAGAAACTTTGGATAAAACATTGGGCGCTTCACAAAGCGCTTCATCTTTGAATAAAATTAAAATGTAAGACTCCACTCTCTTCACAAAGCGCTTCATCTGATCTGCTTTAAAAACGTGAGACTTCACTCTCTCTGATAAAGCGCCTCAGCCTTTGAAACTCTAAGCAGAGAGTTTTGGTGGTAACATGATGCGCTTCATAAAGCGCTTAATCTATGTGAAAGTAATTTTGTATTACTTCACTCTCTTAACAAAGCGCTCCATGTTGTGTATTGTTTTTAAATTCAAATTTTTTTCCCTCTAACAGGAATTGATAAGGTTGTGTATTGTTTTTAAATTCAAATTTTTCCTCCAACATGAATTGATAAGGATGAAGCGCCTCATGCATTTTTGTTCTTGAGTGTAATGTCACTTCAAGCGCTTCATCTAAGCACTTGATGTCTAACAATTTCCATCTACATACACAAACTTCTCTCTCATATATTTTAGTTGTCCGATGTACTTTTTATCTTCCCATGTGATCATGACACTTGTAGCTTTATCCCAAAGGTCAATAATCGGGCAAATCTTTTTCCTATTGAGCTTAAAAAATATAGCTTCCACAAGAAGCTTTGTCTTCATCTAAGAAAAGATTTTTCAAGATGGTGATGTGTCAACAAGTGGGACAAAATCTCATCCTCCCTTCTTTCTCTATTCCAATGGCTAGGAGGCCTTGCTATAAGGCTTATAAGACTCCATTTTTGAAGACAATTTTCTACTATCAAGTTCTCAAGTCTTCCTTGTTGTTTTGCTCTCAAAATTGTTGTAAAATTACTTTATTGTTGAGAGTGTGTGATTATAAAGAAGAATAGTCTTCTTCTAAGTGAAGATTGTAAGAAGCAAGGTGTAGATTGTTGGTCAAGAAGCAAGTGTGTCTCTTGTTTGGTGAAACTTAAGATTCCAAGAGTTAATTGATAGTGTAGGAGTTACACCATACTCCATAGAAGGATTTTTTGGTACAAAGAAGTCTTAAATAGGCTAGGCTTAAAAGGAGTTGAGTTGTCATTGTTCAACAAACTTAGTTTGCCATTGTACTTTCTTTGTTTGTTGTTTGAAATAACAATCTCCTTTGTTACAAATTCCTATTGTTCAAAGTAAAAAGGTAGAGTTGTTACAAATTCCTATTGTTCAAAGAAAAAGGTAGAGGAGTAGAGTTTTAGACTTGAAACTCTGTAAATTCGGTGTTCTTTCATTTTTGCAAGTTTATTTTTGTGAAAAACAAAAAATGTTGGTTTATACACAAACATTGCAAAAAGATTTCAAAAAGAACCATACTCGGTAACAGTACGATGCTGCCAATAGCAGCAAGCTTATCACAGACTGAAAAGTGCGACCATACTCGGTAACAGTACGGGAGCCACGTTTGGGGAATTGTAGTTCATCTTTTAACTGAATTTGATGTGCTTTTATCCGATTACTGCTGGCGTTCCATGGCAACCCAGACTTCACGAGAATTATTGCAACCAAGGGTTTCAGCGAGGGCCTCTTCAGTAAGGGAAGAAAGGAGAAGGCTTATGAGATTACGATCTAGAGAAACCCATGTCTGATAATTAATGTGCAGTAGGAACGGGAAGGGACACCCGTAGCAGGTGTGCCTTGGATGAATTGTGAGGGAGGCAACTCACTGCTATCCAGGGGCGTTCAGAGGGGGGTCTGCCCCCAACTCGGAGAAAAAATTTAGGTAGTAGGTAGATGCAGTTGTATTTTTGATTATCTAAATTTAAGGTATCTGTTTTTTAATTCCAAAACTATCTCATGATATGTGATATATGTGTGTTACTAGGAACTAGGGGAAAAATTTTGATTAGTAGATACACACTTCACCGAAGCCAGCACAGATTTAGTTAGATGTGTGATGTGCCTTGATCCTTCCAATTCTTTTGAAAATTTTGATCATAGTCAATCCCTACACCTTGCCGAGTTATATCCAGATGATTTCACTGCCAAGGATCGAATTGAGCTCAACCATGAACTTAAAAGTTACATCGGTGATATGAAATCAAATAAAGTATTCTCTCATATTACTAATCTTGGAGTTCTTGCAAAGAAGATGGTGGAATTGAATTATCACAATTACTTTCCTTCTCATATTACTAATCTTGGAGTTATTGCAAAGAAGATGGTGGAGTTGAATTATCACAATTACTTTCCTTTAGTATATCGGCTCATCGAGATAGCACTGATCTTACCTGTCGGAACAGCGAGTGTGGAAAGAAGTTTTTCTGCGATGAATATAATAAAGACTGATCTGCGCAACCGATTGGGAGATGACTTACTATCAGACTGTTTACTGTGTTACTTCGAGAAAGAAGTTTTTGGAACCATTTCAAATGAAAACATTATGCAACAATTTCAGAATTTGGGAACTTGAAGAAATTTGTTGCGGCCACCGATAATCCCTCCTGCTGCTCGTCCTTCATTTCGTAAATAAAAGGTATGTCGAGCGTCAAATTAATAACTTTTGTTGGATATTGCTGCTCGTTACTGTTGCTTATGAATAACTTTTGTTGGATATTGTTGATGGTTGCTTATTATTGTTGCATTTTGATTAGTGGATGTGTTGGTTTAGATTTTATGTTATAATATTTGCATATATCTATACTGTAAGGGAGTTTTTGCCGGATTTTCGATGGAATGTCTATTAAGTCCGAAAAGGTGGACGGTGATCCCATAGTGTGAATTTTGCTCCCCAAAAAGTAGCCACTGTGTCTGCCACTGATAAGAAGAGGCCATGGCAGCCATGGATGGTGGATGCGGCCAACAGAAGGTGGGCTATGGTTTAGTAAAATATGTAAAACTTAGCTTGATACCATGTGGAAGTGGTAAATCTCACCATACCAAATATGTGTGATGGTTCCATTTTTTATAATTAATGTAATACAAGATAATAAGGAAATATGATAAAGCAATACATAATTGTATGAATAGAAATAGGAAATATATATCAATTTAATTATTGATATCAGATTACTTAACACTTATGTTCTAATTCTAGAACATAGGATTTTAAAAAAAAGGAAATGCATACTTCCTTGTAAGCATAAATGTAAACATAGACCAAAATGATTTATTCCTTATTGCTTCATAATAGAGAGCTAAAACGAAACAGAGAGCATTTTAAAGATAAACAAGAAAGCAAACAAACAAATCCTTAAGTTCTATTAGTTTTTGCTTTCTTATTCAGATGACTACAAGAACTGAACATTAGAAGAAATCTTGACTAGGTCCCCTGCGAAATCTGCATCCCATTCTGAAAACCTAGCGGCGGCCACTGTGGCATTACCGGAGCTGTGCCAGTTGTTCCATAGCCTGCAAAATTCTGAGCAGGAAGCATTAACCCATTGGAAGCATTAGGAAACATCATTGGAACATGAGCTGAGGCCAGAGCCATTGGCGGGGGCCCCGGCTTCTGATGCTGATTATTCATAAAAATTCTGCCGCCATTGAGAGCAGCATGGATTGATGGTTTTGCCTGGTTGACTATCCAGTCAACAGTTTCACCAGGATGCTTGTGGCCAAACTTCCCCTGAAGTGCAAAAACAATTTCAGCACATGAAAATGGCAGACGTATTCTTCGATCTCGACCGTCAACCTTTCGATGACGGTCCCTAGATTTCTTACGAGGTTTAGTGTGATTTTTAGTAAGGGTTGAGGCTGTGTTTGAGTGCATGGTTGAAGAGTTGGTGTGGCGGGCCATATTTCTTCAGCTTAGAAATTCTTTTTGGGGTGTAATGTGATTTTCTTCTACCAAACTGTTGAGTATTTATAAGGCTTTAGATGAAGACAAATATGATGCTACGGCACTTTGCGGAATATTAGTATCCTAAGGTTGTGGGGACGCTTCTAACGGATTCTAAATTATGCCTTGATAGCTGGAGACCACCCCTAATATCTTGTAATGGTGATTCAAGATTGTTGAGTTTAGTAGTAGATTTTGTAGGACCACCCACCAATGATTGGGTTGACATGGATCTAGGGTGGTGGAGACCAACCCCATAATGCTTTTTGCATGGCACATGTCAAAATTTTAGTATGTATGGATCACGCTTAAAAATAAGTGAGGTGGAACTTATGTTGTGAGGACCACTCGTGGGAACTTTGGGTTGTTGTGAGGACCACTCGTATAAACCTTAGGTTCAGAGAATATTTATGGATTTTATGTTGTAAGGGCCACTTGTAGAAACCTTGGATTATGAGACTATCTATGAATTTTGATGGTTAACGAGGAGACTTTGAGTTTGTTGTTGTCTAAATTGGGACAAATTGGTTTTGATGATTTGCACAATGTTGAAGTTTCAAAATTGTGTAATAAAGTGCCACTTGGATTTCAACCGTTTAATCAAACATTTTGTTCCTCAAAAGGTTTTGACAGAAAACCTCTATTCAAACATTAAACGCTGCATTAAGCGCTTAATGTCTTAAAGGCTCAAAACAGAAAAGTTCTGTTGAAACATGGAGCCGCTCCATAAAGCGGTTAATCCCTCAAAGTTCTTAGACATAATGTTTTGGGAACAACATAAATCACTTCATGAAGTTTTGGCCTTGAGTGTGAAGTCGCGTCAAGCAAAATTTTCCACAAAAACATTAAACACCGCATCAAGCACTTCATTCCATAAAAACTCTTGGACATGATGCTTAGTGAAAAATATAAAGCGATTCATGGATCTCCTGTTGCATGGCATCTCATGAGTGCTTGTGTTTGACTTCCTGGTAAAAGAACTTTGGCTCATCCAAAAAAGTGTTGGCCGCTTGAAAATCATGATGTGCATGAGACAATTTGGAGTAAGAAAAAAAAGCAAAATAAGGAATGTACTATAGAGTTAGCTGTCGGAGAAGGAGGGTGCAAAGATGGTCTAAGAGATGGAGGCAAGTGGACTTCATAATCAGTCAAATGTTTGTGAAGGCGAAGGTGACAGTTTCCAACTTGACTTGTAACCAATGGTTCAATAGAGATTTCGTCAGCATGTGATAGCGTTGAGGTGGTGACAATCACGTCATCTATCCATCCTGGAGAATCAGCACTTAATTTACTTTCATGCACACACTCAGAAGACAAGCTAACCTTGATGCAAATAGAAATTCATCCTTTTAAAATGTATATCTCGTGAGAATAGACTTTGTGTGTCTTTATTGTTGGAAGTTTAGTATGAATATGGAAACTAAGTATAAACAATCAAGCCGAGATGTGACGGATTGTCATTGTTATTAAAGTAATTTTGCTTCTACCAAAAAGCAATGTAGTCTTCAAGCAAATGCTTCTCAGGATATAACGGCTATCTTCCTTTTCTTTGCTCTAAGAGAGGAAGATTGAACTTGCATGTTGAAGGAAACAATAGAGAAGATAGTAGAAGGAGAAGAGTGCTGAGAGTTTTCCTTAGTTTTTGCAAGAATGAATTCTCTTGTTGAAGATACCAAGGTCTACTATATATAGACCTTGGGATGCGTTAGAAAGCCTTTTTGAAACATGTCTCAGCCTCTTTTCAACCTCCAATAGCCGTTGTTTACCGTTCATAGGTGAAGGGAGATAAACCTTATACCAAAGGATGCCATTCAAGCTGAACAGTTCTGTCCGTTGGCATATCGATCGATCGATGATGTGATCGATCGAAGTCGGACAGAATGCTTCGGCCTTACATCGATCGATCACTTCGATCGATCGATGTCACATAGATCGATCGATGTGATCGATCTATGCTGGACCGAAAGCTTCCAGTATTGCAACACACCACATCGATCGATCGATGTCCCTTACAGGAATCGATCCAAGTCCTCCAGAACACTCAATTTTATTTCAGCTTTCACTTGGTTCGATCCAACCTAAACATGAATCGATCCAAGTTATCTATTTCAAGTTTAAAGTATTCATTACATCATTTCAAACTCCCGAACAACATTGTATAAGTTTTATATAAGTTTGGAGCACTTCGAAAGAGTACTTTAACGTACTTTTCCAACAATCCCCCACATGATCCAAACTTATATACAAACATTCCAAAACGGTAATAAACTGACTTCTTTACTATCAAAGGAAGATAATGACACATAACAGAGCAGTGACAAACGTCTTGAACTGTCCGGTTGTACAAATTGAGGTTATATAAACAGAAATAGGGTGACAACCGTCTTGAACCATATATTTCACTACTGTTTATATGAACATACAAACGACATGCCATTATCTAACTTCATACAAGTTCGCGATGTGGTGCATTAAAGGCCTTGCACCCAATCCCAGAATTCATAAGCGCTCAAGAGAGTTTTTCAAGCTCTCATAGGAAGCAGCCCCATTTCTGTTAGGCCTGAAACACACTCTAGAGGGGGGTGAATAGAGTGCTTGGCACTTTTGCGGAATTTTCTTATTTGGCTCAACTCAAAAGAAATTCAAAATCAAAGCAAGAATGGGAGGTGAGAAGCAAAAGAATGAATACACCCGATATAGAGTGGTTCGAATCGTAAATGATTCTACTCCACTACCACTTTATTGCCAAAGTGGATTTTCAACAACTAGTTGTCTTATTAGAGACAATAAGAACAACCACAGCAACACTTACGCTAACACCTTAGTGTAAGCAACAACAACAGCACTTCTTGCACAAACTACACTTGTGCAACTACAGCAACTACAGCTCTAGCAAGAACAACTTCTTGCTACCTCAATCCTTCAACAAAGTTCTCTCAAGAACTTTCTCACAGTGGGTAAGGAAATAATAAGGTTCACACTTTCTCACTGGTCTAAGCACAATCAAGAGATCAAATATTTATGGTTTCTTTTGTGCTAGACTCTCTATCTCTCAATATACAACAATGAAGAACAAAGAAAAGCTTAACAAGCTTTAAGCACTTTTATAAATGCGAGAGAACTATACAACAATGGAAGATGAAACTAGATGATGGTAAAAGTGTGTATTTGCCTCATCGAAGCTTCTCTCATTTATAGATGAATTTTACCACATTTTTTAGGCATCCACCATGTATTCAACTACACCAAATGTCAAGATAATGTCCAAATAGTCTTTACCACCCTATAGAGTGATTTGATCCTCAATAGCCAACCTAGGATTGCTTACACATGGATACAATAGTCAAAGAAGCATGTAGTATGTTGGAGTAAAGTCTACAAGAAATTTGAGCAAGGTTGGATAGAGAAAATACCATGAATCTCCCTTGAATTTTGTTCCAACGTTCAAAAAAAGTTGAATTCTGGGACATCGATCGATCTATGTGCCTGGGGGAGAGATCCATGTCCTCCAGAAACTTTGCAGTTTTTGAAACTGCTGGACATCGATTGATCGAAGTCCCCTCTGGAGAGACTGATGTCACTTCGATCGATCGATGTCCCCTGGACTGATAGATCGATATTGGACAGAAAGTATTCTGTCTGACATCGATCGATCGAAGTCTCTCTGGGGAGAGACTGAAGTGACATCGATCGATCGATGTTTCCAGGTTGAGAGATCGATGTTGGACAGAAAGGTTTCTGCCTGACATCGATCGATCGATGTCTCCAGTCTGAGAGATCGATGTTGGACAGTGAGTTCCAATATCAACCATTTTTGACATAATGTAATTTTCTCATTTTGCATCACTTCTCAAGTATAAATTTACCTTATTTAGAAACATCTTTTCATCATCAAAACAATTTATATCTTAACAATCTCCCCCTTTTTGATGATTTCAAAACCATGATTCTTAAGATGTTTTTGCTTGATAAATTTACCTCTAAGTTTGCTATTTTCAAACTCCCCCTTAGTTTATGCCCTTTCATCATATGAATATATCAACAATTCCCCCTCAACATGCAACCTTTCCACAATTAATAATTATGATGACAATATCAAAATACTCCTCCTCAACCTATGCACCACATTTCATATTTTCAACAAGTGTACTATCAACCAAGCATATCATAATACCCATACCAATGCCTAATCATTATAGAGGTTTCCAAGCATATCATTCATTCATTTTGTACCTTCATTAAGCAACTCATGCAACTAATTTCTAAGTAACTTATAATGTCACAAAACAATTCAATGCCAAAATACCATGCTCCATGCCATGTCAAATCCAACTTCTCAAACCAAGCTATGTTATGTAATCCAAATCCAACTTCTCAAATCAAGCTATGTTATGCAAAACAAATCCAACTTCTCAAATCAAGCTATGTTTTGTAAAACACCAAGACTTAAGCCAATCTAAACAATGCCATCAACAATCAACACATCAAGACTCAAACCATCAACACTGCCATCAACCATCAACACATCAAGACTCAAACCATCAACAATGTCATCAACAATCAACACATCAAGACTCAAACCACATTCTCTCCCTTTTTGAAAACATCAAAAAATGATAAAAGACACAAAAATGAAGTTAAATATCATTAAGCAAAATACGAAGTTTGTGAGATACATGAGTAATCTCAACTTTTAAGCTATTCCTGTAGCTACGGTGGAAATGGGAAAACATAGAGTAACTACTCTTTATCGGAAGAGAAGCATAAACCAGAGAGGGCCGCATTGAGCTTTGTCTTCAACTTTTGATACTTGGTCTTTTGAACGGTCAGGTCCGTTTGCAGCATCATGACCTGAGTATGAACTTTCATTTCTAACATTTTGACACGGTCCTAGATTGTCTTATAGTCCTTTTCTAGATTATAAATGTGTACGGCCTCCTTGGTCAAGTCCTCCTCCCATTGACCAAGTGTACGGTTGATTTCCTTGATCTCAGCCTCCGCATTGAATTCCTCCTCTGAGTCACTAGCTTCTGCCATTGGAGCTTTTCCTTTGTCTGCTTGGGAGGTGGAGCTGGGTTGTGAGGACAGTTGTGTTTGAGGGTGAGATGAGGGTTCAGTGGGTGATGGTGGAGGAATGGGATCTTCGGGTGGGATGTCCTCAGCTTCTTCCTCTTCTTGATCAAGTTGTCCACCCCGCCTTTGTGCCTTCTTTCGCGACTTGTGTATCTGTTGGATGTTAGCCTTGGTGTAATAATCCTTATTGGATATTTGTTTAGTTTATTCCTCATCCAACACAACATTAGCCTTTTTGAGCAATCTATAGATGAGATTGCTATAGGGAAGCGCCTTTGATTTCTTTGTTACGGCTTCCATCATATTTGCAAACACAATCTCCCTAAAATTTACACTTTCCCTCATAGCAATACGGTAAGCAATGTAAAAATCTAAATTGCTTGGAAGTTTAGACGACTTATCATTGACACAAAAAGTGACAATGGCTAGCAAGACTCTATACACCAAGGCATGTCATTTGTGTTTTGGTGGGGTGAAATCCAAGGAATGTTTTAACCTCATCCTTGGAAATTTGATACTTATATATATCCCACCTCCATAGATCAAAATCCTCCCAACCCTCACCAGGAACCTCAAGCAACTCATTGATGGTCTTAGAACTAAATTCTAACAACTGACCATCTATGACGGAATTTAAAGCATAAGGCACTCCATTTCTGTAGTCTACCCATAGATTAGCATAGAACATCCTAGTGTATCGGGTAGATATATTTGTCATTTGAGAGACCTCCCAAACAAGTCTCCATTTTTTATCATCAAACCAACCGATGATCGGTCTTAATTCCTCATTGCTCAAAATGTCTTCAATTTTGAGCAATTTTAAGGGAATAGTAGATCTTTTCTTGTTTTCCCATTCACTGAATAGCAGCTGTGCTCTAAGGGAGATATAAGCAAACTTACCTGTGCTCGTAGGCTCTTTTAAAGCATTTTTGTACTCTGCAGATTTTAGCCAGGGAAAATTGTTTAGAGTGAGCCTTCCCCTTGTCTCACTCAACATTGTCTCATAGTGGCCTTCTTCCTCAAAATATGCGTCCTTGAACGCGTTGGAACATGAGGATGTGATTGTGGAGGCACATTTGCTTTCTCCTGAGATGTTCTTTGCCTTTTGGTGGGGTTTTGCGTTTTGGGAGCCATGAATGGTTAGGGTTTGAATTTGTCCAAAAGTAGAGATGGAAATGATGAGATTTAAGGAATGGAGGTCTGATTTGTGGAAAAAATAGAGACTTTGGCAAGGATTTTGAGCGTAGAAGAGGAAATGTTGCGTCTTGAGCAAAAGAGAGTTAGGGATTGCGTTTGGGGAAAGAGGAAAGTGAAAAAGAAGAAAGGGATTCGCAGCTTTTAAGTTTTTGCCCGCTGACATCGATCGATCGATGTCTAAGACTTCATCGATCGATGTCTACAACTTTGATCGATTGATGTGCGTTTTACATCAGTCTCTCAGACAGCTACATAGATCGATCGATGTATGCTGAAATTCCTCTTTTTGACAATTTTAACCCTCTAAACATTGATTATCATCCCTAATTTTGCTCTAATTGATTCAAATGTCTCAGTAGAAAGGGATTTAGTAAAGATATCCGATGGTTGGTTATTGGTTGGAACAAATTCAACGCATACTAATCCTTTTTGAATGTAATCTCTTATGAAGTGATGCCTCACCTCAATATGTTTTGTCCTACTATAGTGAACCGGATTTTGATGTGTTCTTTGACTTTGTTATCTCAGCTCAACATATCATTGATGATGTCTGCTATAAGTCAAAGCTTTCCGTCTGGAGAGAAAATGGTAGAAAGTTGGGAGAGGAGATTGTGGCAACTGGGCAGCGGAGAAACTAGAGAAGGCGGTGCCCAAATCGCGAAGCAACTAATGGACTTTATCAATATTCAATACGTCGCTGCCAATAGCAGCAAGCTTATCACACAGACTCTAAAAGCGTGACCATACTCAGTAACAGTAAGGGAGCCACGTTTCAGGAATTATAGTTCATCTTTTAACTGAATTTGATGTGCTTTTATCCGATTGCTTCTGGCGTTTTCCATGGCAATCTAGACTTCACGAGAATTATTGCAACCAAGGGCTTCTGCGAGGGCCTCTTCAGTAAGGGAAGAAAGGATAAGGCTTATGAGATTACGATCTAGAGAAACCCATGTACTGTTGGCAAAGGTTGAACCTCAATCCAAAGGGCCCCCACTGTATGAACCTTTTGGAGCTGTCTGAAGGATGTAAATCAGGAGTCCAGCGGCTTCGGTGAGATCTTACACAGTTACCAGGTGCCCCACAAACCAGGCCTTTGGCCTAGCAACATAGGAACACCCACACTTTACGTGTCCCTAGATTCGAACTCATGACCTCTTGTTGGCAATTCTCAACCCGAGTATCAACTGAAGTATACCCTGGGGCAGAGAAACCCATGTCTGATAATGTGGAGTAGGAACGGGAAGGGACATCCGTAGCAGGTGTGCCTTGGATGAATTGTGAGGGAGGCAACTCACTGCCATCAACGAGAGACATAAGATTTTCGGGAGAGGATTGATTCAACTTGATTTTCCCAGAAAAGAGAATAAGTAGATGATGACTTCACCATTATATTGTGTATCATAGTAGCAAAAAGAAGGGTGGGGAGATCACCACGGAGGAGGAGAAGAAGAGACCATGGCTGTAGTGCCCCGCTCCCGAGCCCTAGCATCCGGAACAGTGCACCCGCCGTATCTCGCTAAAGAGAATACAAGGCATCGAATCAATCTCTTACACGTCAGAAATGACGTAGAAATTTTTCTCACGGAAACGTAAATCATAACTTAAATTAAACTCCAATAATCGTCATTACATTACTGAATAAAAATTCTAATAATAAAAGTAATAAAGAAGTCTGAAAATCCCCAAAAGATAACTACGAACAATCTGCTGTAGAGTTCACCCCGTATCCTGGCTGCAGCTATCAACCAGCCCATTCAGCTATGTCTGTCCCGCCCTCAACAAAGATGAGCTCGTAGTCCTCATCCGGCTCACCTGGGAAGTAGAGGTGAGTGACAGAAAATCATCCAGTAGATGCCCGCCTCAAACCAATACAAAACGTGCATACCGAAATGATACAACCACATAGCACATAAATATAAGATAAAACCACATAACACATAAATATAAGATAACATGCATAAGATAAAGTAAATGCGGTAAGTAAAGCACTCCACATAAAATGCGCAAGTACGTGATGCATGCTCAATCAACGTGTCACACGCAACAAGAATCATGTCATGCAATATGCCCCTAGACCTATATGCAATGCATGATCCCGTGATTGACTGGATGCCTATAGCCCGTACACTACAATCCACCCTGACCGATGCCCGTGGCCCGTACACCACGATCCACCATAACCGATGCCCATGGCCCGTACACCATGGTCCACCATGACCGAGTACCCATGGCTCGTACACCATGATCCACTCCACTCGAGCGTCTGAGACCCGTACACCTCAACCCACTCCAAATGCAATGCACATGTCATGAATGCAACAACCAAGTCGCCTGGGGGCCTTACGCCCATCCTCACCATCTCCGGCACTCAATATTTGGCTTTGTAAAATTTTCGAATATTGAAAAGTGGTTATTTATCACCACCCATATTTTTCCTTAGCTTGTATTAATTTACAAGAATTTTCTACTAATTTCCCCTATGTTTTCCATACTTAATTCTATTTATTACTATTAATTTCTAATTACTTAAATTTACCAAACTTCAGAAATTAAGTGAAAATAATTTAATTTTAATCTTTTATATTTTATGGAATTTATTTGAATTCTTATTGGTATTTAATTATATTTTCTTGGCCTGATCCGCCAGACCCGATACATTTTTTTGAGAGGTTAATGGGCCGCCTTCGGTCCGACCCCCTGGCCAGCCGTCCCGGTCCGTTGGCCGGCCTGTTCTCTGCTTTAATTTAATTAATTATTTATTTATTTAATTGGATGTTCCATCAGTGGCAACGCGCGTTGTGATTTGTTTTTCGATCCCAACCCTCATTTTCTCTTATTTCCAGTCTATAGGAACCTATTCTAAGGCCAAAACATAACTTTTTTAAAGGCTCCTAATGTAAAAGTTTCCCTTTTTCCCCATTGTTTAAGGATATTTTGTTTTCGATTCAATCATGCCACCAATTTCACACACATACACGCACATAGCAGCCATAACCATATACCTCATGCTTTCCAAGATATACAAAATTTACAAATTAAACAAATAAAAACAGCGAAACAACATTTACAACTTAAACAAATAAAACAATGAAACACATTCGTATACCATCAAAGCATGCATGAATCATACCCGTTTGAGAGGGAAGAGGCACCTACCTTTTTGACGAATTAACTTCCTTCTCCTCTAGGCTCGAATCTAAATAATTGTAGTGTAAACATCAATACCTAACAATAAAGGTTAATTTGGCTTACTTAAAATGATTAGTTCATCGCTCTCTAATAATAATTTTTTTTCCCTATTTGTCATACTAACATATATGCCTAAATACATAAAGTAAGCAGTACTTATATTCAAATAAAACCATCAAAAAATATTTTTTTTTCTTTTAAAAATGGTCGGCCAGTGTATGCTCCAAATGACCACCTAATTTTTCTCATCCTACAAATATACACCACATCACCCGTACATATATTTATAAATATACAAATGTTACAAAAATTACAACATTATATACATATATGTAAACGTAGGTCAGAAAATGGCCTTTACTTAAATTCAACTTCAGAACTTATAAATTCACATGCTGCAGGCCACAACTTTTTTTCTACTCTATATTCTTTTATTTCGGCCCTTTTTAACAAAATTTACAATTTCAATTTCATAACTACCTTTTTTTTAAGAAACAAAAGCTCATTGCATTTCTGAACCCTTTCCTAATTGTTGATGAGCACCATAATATGTACGAAACCAGCAGATCAACAAAAATCTATGGTTAAACCTCTGAAACAAAATAAACGAACCATTTGACCTATTTAGTCGCATTCTAGTCCCTAACACCATATTAAAAGGTCAACAAAGCAGGTGCCAACCAAATATCACATTGATTATAAATTGAAATCCAACATTCTAAGGTGAGATTTCAATTTCTATAAAGATCATCAGCGCATACCTATATATACATATATGAGAATATTCGGCCATTTTATTAAAAATTTACTAAAATTCCATATTTAACTATATATATGTACTTACACGGCCACACATAAATACCGCAACAATCTATTCAAACACATATACGAATACATGATCCAAAGTTAATACCAAAATAATGTATAGGTTTTCGCAAAACATAGCAAGTATAGAGGGATTACTTACATCTATTGATATGCTATACCGTAAGATTGAATTTGGCTTGGTGTTGGACAAGAATTATTCTTTTTCCCCAAAAGTACTTCTCGGCTGGAATAGCAACAAAGTGCAACAATCTTTTATTTTTCTTCTTTGCTTTCTGATGGGGTGGGGTTGAAAGTTTGGAAACAAATAAAGGTATTTGTTGTCATTGTTGGCTGATAGTGTGAAAGAAGATTGCACCATATATTTCTTTCTCCTTGTTGCTGCTGTGTCGACAGAATTGGTGCATAGGGGGGAAAAGATGCTAAGGGCGGCGGCTGCAATTTTTTTTTGTGTGTGAAGAAGGGTGCCGGCATCCTTATATATAAAATATATTAGGTTTAATTTAGGGTATATGCATATATATAGATGAGTGTAATTAGGTTTTCTATTTGGTATAGTTAGTTTATGTAAAGTATAGCTTGTGAGAGTTAAATTTTTATCCATATCTCCTATTCCAATCCTAATGGTATTAGGATATTTATTATTTCATATTATAAAATTATACTTTTCCTCGTAAGTATTTTCCTATAAAAATTATTTTTTTTCCTTTTTTTTACAACACGGGGTGTAACAATCCTCCCCTCTTACAATAAGTTTCGTCCTCGAAACTTGTGTGCTTTGTAATCAATGACTTAGTATGGTTCTACTTGTTCCATTTACCTAAATAATGTAAACCATTCACTTCCTTATCATGGATAAGGCCTCCAAATAATTTCTTGTATACTACAAGGTAGTTTCTAAGTCCGTTATTCTCTGATTATTTAAGATCATAACCTATCTTCTTAAAATTCTAAGATCAAACTTAGGGGTATTGTCATCATATACTGGGGTTCTATAACATAACTGTCATTCAATATCGTATTTATACCCGTGTTCATAAGCCGCCCTCTAAACTCAGTTCTTCGGTGCACTACAATCTTTAACTTAATTCTCTACAATTAGGACTTTTAAGCTTCCATTTATACCACTTGACGCGTATCATCCATCTTATTGTAACCTACAATTTCGAATTCTTAACCTCATCACGTATGATTTATCTCTTAGTTACATGTCCCTCTGAGATATCCATTTAGTCTTCCAGTATGGAACCAAGTCCTCGAATTCAATTCTTATATACATACGAGCTAGCTCTATGATCGTGCCCTTACCTTTCTCAAAGATATCATCAACAACCTAATGTTCGAAGTATGTGTATGGACATATTTTTCTTCAAGAAAAGTAGCTAACGTAGCTATAATTTGAAATATAGCTTTAACTATTTAGAATAATATCCGTTCTAATTTTTGTGAACACAATAGCCAAAGTATCATATATTTATTTTTTTTTTCAACATGGTGTCTCAATGACCATTTATAAAACAATGATATAACTCGTTAGCAAAAGGATTGCGGTTAAAACCACTTCAAAACAATTGAGACACAACAATCTTAAAATTTCTTTTTTTACAAAAAGATTTAAACGCGGTGTCTTTTTTTTCCAAACAAAATATATATTTTTTTGAAAGCTATGTTTTGTTTCGCAAAATACATCGATCGAAAATTCAGTAAATATAAAGTTCTATAAAACAATTTTGAATACGTTACCTTGCTTTTTCAAAAATAAGTTCATATATTTTGAAACTATTTCTGCTTCGCAAAATTAAATAAGTTCGTCGCAAGCAAATAAAATATAATCAAAAGCATTTAATGATAAAATGCTTGCAATATCGATAGTTGGCAAATAAAAATATTTTAGCAAATTAAATACAGCTAAACAAAAGTTTGAGAAATATAAGAAATATATAAATATATTAGGGGTGTACATGTTTTTTAAAAACCGGTCGAACCGCACCAAACCGGTCAAACCAAACCGTAAAAAACCGGACCACGGTTTTATGGTCGGTTTAATAAATGCTAAAAACCGGACTGTTTCATTTGGTCCGGTTTCCGATTTTAAGAATTTCAAACCGTATAAACCGGACCAAACCGGTTATATATATATATATATATATATATATATATATATATATAAATTTGATTATACATTATATATTTAATTATATTTTATACATAGTAGTATTTTAGTTATTTGTTTATATTGTTTGTGAGTTTGTTTTTTATTGGATGTTTATGACTTGGGGAGTAAAAACTCAGTTGATTAATCATTTTTTGGTGAACAAAGGTTGGTACCTAGTGGATTTGTCTGGTTATACCTAAGAAAATATTAGTTTTTTGCTTTGATTTATTTATCCTCGTTTAATTACTTCTTTGATTTTTAGTAATTCTTAGTGTATAATTATTTTCACACATTGTTTATTATCCCGTAAAAGTATGAAAGAATTGAAATTTTGTTATTTGGATGATTATTCTGTATGCAAATAATGTGATTACATGATTGAGTATTAAAGATACATGGATGATTTTTCGATTAAACTACTCTATCACCTTAATCCATCCTTTTGTTGAGGGTTAGGTACTTTGTGTAATTTATTATAGTATGAGTTTCTTGCCAAGACATGATAACTTAAGGTATAATAATATTTTATGATAAATTAAGGTATAGTAGTATTCTATTAAGGCAGTATAGTTTCATTTTAGTTTGAAAAAAAATCCTATCAGGAAGAAAACTTGTCCTCAATTTTGATTATGAATTTTGACTTTTTCTCATCAACGTTATCAATGTTTCAGGTGAATAAAACCGGAAAAAACCGAAACCAAACCGGACTAAACCGGACCGGTCAAACGGTTTGTTGACTGGTTTGGTCCGGTTTTTGGTTTTCTATTTTCCAAACCGTAACAAACGGTTTGGTCCGTAAGATTCTCAAAAACCGGCCGAACCGGACCATGTACACCCCTAAAATATATCGTTGTTCGAAAAATCAATATTTTGAAATATATCAGTTTTGTCAGAGATAGTCGAAATAGTTGAAATTCCATTATGCTGATATACAAATTCAGAAAAGAATATAGCATTGTAAAGTAATATACTATATATAAGAAGAATGAAATTAGTTGAAATATTGGAAGCGAAATATTTGAAATACCTTTGGAATGTAGAATATATCTTGGTGTACGTGCTTATATGAAAATAGTTGGCTACTTGAAAATTTATAGTCCAATACTTCGTATAATTTTTTTTAAGTCACCCTTTAAGGTTAGCGGAAATTCCACCTATGTACCGTTTCTTATAGATCTTTTACTTAGGTTGTCCAATCCTAATATGGCACACTAAATGTTAATCGACTTAAGGTGTTCTAATTCACCATGCTTCCGCACGCCGCACTGACCCACCGCACTTCCTTACTTGGTTATCTCATCTGCAGGTTTTAACTTAGTTAGATCTCACCTGAAAAACAACTTGTTCATACTTACTCTGCTACAATTCAAGCCTACTCGGTACATCTGTACTTACGTGTTTCTAGGGATCAACACTTAATCCAATTTGTAATAATTCGTCATTCCACTGTACTTATTTTAGTAGTGTTCACTTATCACTATCAATCAATATCTCTAATAGGACTAATATCTTTGGCTTATTTGACATTCTAAAATTCAACCTCTTAATCATGGCTATAAACCCCTTTGTACGATATTCTTTGCTAAACTTTACTGATCATAATGCTAATGAATCCTTTTCTTAGTACTTCGTTTTACTATCATTCATTCCCTAGGAACTACAATCCCGACTTAGACCTAGTCGCGTTCCGACACTACTGTCAAGGTAGAGGCGTGAACCCGGTTCATTTACCGAAATGGTACCAGGTTAGCATGGTTGAATCCAAGGAATTATACAAATGGTTGTAATCAGAACTTAGATGCTACAATTAATTCAAATCGTATGGGACGCCCTAGACATAGGTGGGCAAATCCCTTATCCAATCATCACTTAGGTCTAATGTCATGACTTATTTCTAGAATCGATATTTGGTATCATCATTTCTTACGTCTAAAATCATTACTTATTTCTAAGTTCAATGCTTATAATCATAGCTTATGACTAAGATCAGCGCTTATGTTCAAATCATCACCTGATGTTCGGATCACCACTTATGTCTAAGATCACTTCTTATTTCCAAGTCATATTTGTTATATAATCAGCGTTTATGACTAAAATCAATGCTTACGACTAAAAATCGATACTTATGTGTAAGATGTGACTTATGTGTAAAATCGTAACTTAATTTCTAAGATCATAGCCTAAATATATGCTTCCGCTGTGGATCTAGAGCCATGCTCTAAAAGATCACACTGTCGAACATGCAGTACTTCTTAAAATTATTCCAAAATTAGATCCAAGTGATCGGTGGTGTCAGTTGTGTTGCACTGCACCATCACTGCTCCGTATCTCCTTGTCGAAGAATCTTAGGTCCGAATGAGATGGTGGTGGAGGCGGTGCATGCCAGTTCAGCAGCTGGTGCTACTGTGCTAAGGTGTTGGTCATGGTGACAATGACATCTTCAAGTGCTTGGGGATGATCCCCTGATTCTGGTGGTTCTCACCACCATTTCCAGCCGGCTCACGTCGTGGAGGCATTTCTGTAATTCACGAAAAGAAATCAGATTAGTCAATAGCGAGTTAAGAGGGTTGGACCCGTGGTAAAAGGGTAATTAGACAGGGAAAGCTCACCATCGGTATACACCTCCCATAACCCGATCATAGCCTAAGTCTAAAACCATCTCTTAAGTCTTCTTTGTTTATTAGGGGTAAAAATCGTCCTTTTACAAAAGATCGTAACTTATGTCTAGGTGATCTAATTAATCCTGCGTTTCTGAGGCGGATCTGAAACCTCGGCTCTGATACCACCTGTAGTGCCCCGCTCCCGAGCCCTAGCATCGGGAACAGTGCACCCGCCGTATCTCGCTAAGGAGAATACAAGGCATCGAATCAATCTCTTACACGTCAGAAATGACGTAGAAATTTTTCTCGCAGAAACGTAAATCATAACTTAAATTAAACTCCAATAATCGTCATTAAATTACTAAATAAAAATTCTGATAATAAAAGTAATAAAAAAGTCTGAAAATCCCCAAAAGATAACTACGAAAAATCTGTTGTAGAGTTCACCCCGTATCCTAGCTGCAGCTATAAACCAGCCCATTCAGCTATGTCCGTCCTGCCCTCAACAAAGATGAGCTCGTAGTCCTCATCCGGCTCACCTGGGAAGTAGGGGTGAGTGACAGAAAATCACCCAGTAGATGCCCGCCTCAAACCAATACAAAGCGTGCATACCGAAGTGATACAACCACATAGCACATAAATATAAGATAAAACCACATAACACATAAATATAAGATAACATGCATAAGATAAAGTAAATGCGGTAAGTAAAACACTCCACATAAAATGCGCAAGTACGTGATGCATGCTCAATCAACGTGTCACACGCAACAAGAATCATGTCATGCAATATGCCCCTAGACCTATATTCAATGCATGATCCCGTGATTGACTGGATGCCTGTAGCCCGTACACTACAATCCACCCTGACCGATGCCCGTGGTCCGTACACCAAGATCCACCATAACCGATGCACATGGCTCGTACACCATGATCCACCATGACCGAGTACCCATGGCCCGTACACCACGATCCACTCCATTCGAGCGTCTGAGACCCGTACATCTCAACCCACTCCAAATGCAATGCACGTGCCATGAATGCAACAACCAAGTCGCCTAGGGCCCGTACGCCCATCCTCACCATCTCCGGCACTCAATATTTGGCTTTGTAAAATTTTCGAATATTGGAAAGTTGTTATTTATCACCACCCTTATTTTTTCCTTAGCTTGTATTAATTTACAAGAATTTTCTACTAATTTCCCCTATGTTTCCCTTACTTAATTCTAGTTATTACTATTAATTTCTAATTACTTAAATTTACCAAACTTCAGAAATTAAGTGAAAATAATTTAATTTTAACCTTTTATATTTTCTGGAATTTATTTGAATTCTTATTGGTATTTAATTATATTTTTCCTGGCCTGATCCGCCAGACCCGATACATTTTTTTTGAGAGGTTAATGGGCCGCCTTCGGTCTGACCCGCTGGCCAGCCGACCCGGTCCGTTGGCCGGCCTGTTCTCTGCTTTAATTTAATTAATTATTTTTTATTTAATTGGATGTTCCATCAGTGGCAACACGCGTTGTGATTTGTTTTTCGATCCCAACCCCCATTTTCTCCTATTTCAAGTCTATAGGAACCTATTCTAAGGCCAAAACATAACTTTTTAAAGGCTCCTAATGTAAAAGTTTCCCTTTTTCCCCATTGTTTAAGGATATTTTGTTTTCGATTCAATCATGCCACCAATTTCACACACATACACGCACATAGCAGCCATAACCATATACCTCATGCTTTCCAACATATACAAAATTTACAAATTAAACAAATAAAAACGGCGAAACAACATTTACAACTTAAACAAATAAAACAACGAAACACATTCGTATACCATCAAAGCATGCATGAATCATACCCGTTTGAGGGGGAAGAGGCACCTACCTTTTTGACGAATTAACTTCCTTCTCCTCTAGGCTCGAATCTAAACAATTGTAGCGTAAACATCAATACCTAACAATAAAGGTTAATTTGGCTTACTTAAAATGATTAGTTCATCGCTCTCTAATAATAATTTTTTTCCCTATTTGTCATACTAACATATATATATAAATACATAAAGTAAGCAGTACTTATATTCAAATAAAACCATCAAAAAATATTTTTTTTCTTTTAAAAATGGTCGGCCAGTGTATGCTCCAAATGACCACCTAATTTTTCTCATCCTACAAATATACACCACATCACCCGTACATATATTTATAAATATACAAATGTTATAAAAATTACAACATTATATACATATATGTAAACGTAGGTCAGAAAATGGCCTTTACTTAAATTCAACTTCAGAACTTATAAATTCACATGCTGCAGGCCACAACTTTCTTTCTACTCTATATTCTTGTATTTCGGCCCTCTTTAACAAAATTTGCAATTTCAATTTCATAACTACCTTTTTTTAAGAAACAAAAGCTCATTGCATTTCTGAACCCTTTCCTAATTGTTGATGAGCACCATAATATGTACGAAACCAGCAGATCAACAAAAATCTATGGTTAAACCTCTGAAACAAAATAAACGAACCATTTGACCTATTTAGTCGCATTCTAGTCCCTAACACCATATTAAAAGGTCAACAAAGCAGGTGCCAACCAAATATCACATTGATTATAAATTGAAATCCAACATTCTAAGGTGAGATTTCAATTTCTATAAAGATCATCAGCGCATACCTATATATACATATATGAGAATATTCGGCCATTTTATTAAAAATTTACTAAAATTCCATATTTAACTATATATATGTACTTACACGGCCACACATAAATACCGCAACAATCTATTCAAACACATATACGAATACATGATCCAAAGTTAATACCAAAATAATGTATAGGTTTTCGCAAAACATAGCAAGTATAGAGGGATTACTTACATCTATTGATATGCTATACCGTAAGATTGAATTTGGCTTGGTGTTGGACAAGAATTATTCTTTTTCCCCAAAAGTACTTCTCGGCTGGAATAGCAACAAAGTGCAACAATCTTTTATTTTTCTTCTTTGCTTTCTGATGGGGTGGGGTTGAAAGTTTGGAAACAAATAAAGGTATTTGTTGTCATTGTTGGCTGATAGTGTGAAAGAAGATTGCACCATATATTTCTTTCTCCTTGTTGCTGCTGTGTCGACAGAATTGGTGCATAGGGGGGAAAAGATGCTAAGGGCGGCGGCTGCAATTTTTTTTTGTGTGTGAAGAAGGGTGCCGGCATCCTTATATATAAAATATATTAGGTTTAATTTAGGGTATATGCATATATATAGATGAGTGTAATTAGGTTTTCTATTTGGTATAGTTAGTTTATGTAAAGTATAGCTTGTGAGAGTTAAATTTTTATCCATATCTCCTATTCCAATCCTAATGGTATTAGGATATTTATTATTTCATATTATAAAATTATACTTTTCCTCGTAAGTATTTTCCTATAAAAATTATTTTTTTCCTTTTTTTACAACACGGGGTGTAACAATCCTCCCCTCTTACAATAAGTTTCGTCCTCGAAACTTGTGTGCTTTGTAATCAATGACTTAGTATGGTTCTACTTGTTACATTTACCAAAATAATGATCGTACTAAATATCGATTGGGTATTCCGATATGTAAACCATTCACTTCCTTATCTTGGATAAGGCCTCCAAATAATTTCTTGTATACTACAAGGTAGTTTCTAAGTCCGTTATTCTCTGATTATTTAAGATCATAACCTATCTTCTTAAAATTCTAAGATCAAACTTAGGGGTATTGTCATCATATACTGGGGTTCTATAACATAACTGTCATTCAATATCGTATTTATACCCGTGTTCATAAGCCGCCCTCTAAACTCAGTTCTTCGGTGTACTACAATCTTTAACTTAATTCTCTACAATTAGGACTTTTAAGCTTCCATTTATACCACTTGACGCGTATCATCCATCTTATTGCAACCTACAATTTCGAATTCTTAACCTCATCACGTATGATTTATCTCTTAGTTACATGTCCCTCTGAGATATCCATTTAGTCTTCCAGTATGGAACCAAGTCCTCGAATTCAATTCTTATATACATACGAGCTAGCTCTATGATCGTGCCCTTACCTTTCTCAAAGATATCATCAACAACCTAGTGTTCGAAGTATGTGTATGGACATATTTTTCTTCAAGAAAAGTAGCTAACGTAGCTATAATTTGAAATATAGCTTTAACTGTTTAGAATAATATCTGTTCTAATTTTTGCGAACACAATAGTCAAAGTATCATATATTTGTTTTTTTTTGCAACATGGTGTCTCAATGACCATTTATAAAACAATGATATAACTCGTTAGCAAAAGGATTACGGTTAAAACCACTTCAAAACAATTGAGAAACAACAATCTTACCTGTCGGAACAGCGAGTGTGGAAAGAAGTTTTTCTGCGATGAATATAATAAAGACTGATCTGCGCAACCGATTGGGAGACGACTTGCTATCGGACTATTTACTGTGTTACTTCGAGAAAGAAGTTTTTGGAACCATTTCAAATGAAACCATTATGCAACAATTTTAGAATTTGGGAACTCAAAGAAATTTGTTGCGGCCACCGATAATCCCTCCTGCTGCTCGTCCTTCATTTCATAAATAGAAGGTATGTCGAGCGTCAAATCAATAACTTTTGTTGGATATTGCTGCTTGTTAATGTTGCTTATGAATAACTTTTGTTGGATATTGTTGATGGTTGCTTATTATTGTTGCATTTTGATTAGTGGATGTGTTGGTTTAGATTTTATGTTATAATATTTGCATATATCTATATTGTAAGGGAGTTTTTGCCGTATTTTCGATGGAATGTCTATTGAGTCTGAAAAGGTGGACGGTGATCCCATAGTGTGAATTTTGCTCCCCAAAAAGTAGCCACTGCGTCCGCCACTGATAAGAAGAGGCCATGGCAGCCATGGATGGTGGATGCGGCCAACAAAAGGTGGGCTATGGTTTAGTAAAATATGTAAAACTTAGCTTGATACCATGTGGAAGTGGTAAATCTCACCATACCAAATATGTGTGATGGTTCCATTTTTTATAATTAATGTAATACAAGATAATAAGGAAATATGATAAAGCAATACATAATTGTATGAATAGAAATAGGAAATATATATCAATCTAATTATTGATATCAGATTACTTAACACTTAATTCTAGAACATAGGATTTTTTTTAAAAAAAGGAAATGCATACTTCCTTGTAAGCATAAATGTAAACATAGACCAAAATGATTTATTCCTTATTGCTTCATAATAGAGAGCTAAAACGAAACAGAGAGCATTTTAAAGATAAACAAGAAAGCAAACAAACAAATCCTTAAGTTCTATTAGTTTTTGCTTTCTTATTCAGATGACTACAAGAACTGAACATTAGAAGAAATCTTGACTAGGTCCCCTGCGAAATCTGCATCCCATTCTGAAAACCTAGCGGCGGCCACTGTGGCATTACCGGCGCTGTGCCGGTTGTTCCATAGCCTGCAAAATTCTGAGCAGGAAGCATTAACCCATTGGAAGCATTGGGAAACATCATTGGAACAGGAGCTGCGCCCAGAGGCATTGGCGGGGGCATTGGCATCTGATGCTGATTATTCATAAAAATTCTGCCGCCATTGAGAGCAGCATGGATTGATGGTCTTGCCTGATTGACTATCCAGTCAATAGTTTCACCAGGATGCTTGTGGCCAAACTTCCCCTGAAGTGCAAAAACAATTTCAGCACATGAAAATGACAGACGTATTCTTCGGTCACGACCGTCAACCTTTCGGTGACGGTCCCTGGATCTCTTACGAGGTTTGATGTGATTTTCATTAAGGGTTGAGGCTGTGTTTGACTGCATGGTTGAAGAGTTGGTGTGGCGGGTCATATTTCTTCAGTTTAGAAATTCTTTTCTGGGTGTAATGTGATTTTCTTCTACCAAACTGTTGCGTATTTATAAGGCTTTAGATGAAGAGAAATATGATGCTACAACACTTTGCTGGAGACCACCCCTAATATCTTGTAATGGTGATTCAAGATTGTTGAGTTTAGTAGTAGATTTTGTAGGACCACCGACCAATGATTGGGTTGACATGAATCTAGAGTGGTGAGACCAACTCTATAATGCTTTTTGCATGGCACATGTCAAAATTTTAGTATGTATGGACCACGTTTAAAAATAAGTGAGATATAACTTATGTTGTGAGGACCACTCGTGGGAACTTTGGGTTGTTGTGAGGACCACTCCTATAAACCTTAGGTTCAGAGACTATTTATGGATTTTATGTTGTAAGGGCCACTTGTAGAAACCTTGGATTATGAGACTATCTATGAATTTTGGTGGTCAACGAGGAGACTTTGAGTTTGTTGTTGTCTAAATTGGGACAAATTGTTTTTGATGATTTGCACAAGGTAGAAGTTTCAAAATTGTGTAATAAACTACCTCTTGGATTTCAAATGTTTAATCAAACATTTTGTTCCTCAAAAGGTTTTGACAGAAAACCTCAGCTCAAACATTAAACGCTGCATTAAGCACTTAATGTCTTCAACGCTCAAAACAGAAAAGTTATGTTGAAACATGGAGCGCTCCATAAAGCGTTTAATCCCGCAAAGTTCTTGGATGTAGTGTTTTGGGAACAAATAAAGCGCTTCATAAAGTTTTGTCCTTAAGTACAAAGTCGCGTCAAGCAAAGTTTTCTACAGAAACATTAAACACCATATCAAGCGCTTCATTCTATAAAAACTCTTGGACAGAATGTTTAGTAAAAAAATATAAAGCGCTTCATGATTTATTGTCTTTGAGTGCGAAGTCACGTTAAGCGTTTCATCCCAATGTCTGATGCGCGGACAGATTGTGTTCAGCAGGTACAATTTTCTCTCTCTTACATCTTTTAATTGACAAAAGTGCTTTTTATTTTTCCATGCAATCATGACTTTTGTAGCTCTATTTCAAAAAGAAAATCAAAGATAGTTGGGAAAATCTTTCCTTTTTGAGCTTAAAAGACAAAGCTTCCACAAGAAGTTTTGACTTCTTTCAAGAAGAGATTTTCAAGGCAATGAGGTGTCAACATATGAGAAGAAGTCTTCCTCTACTCTTCTCTGTTTCCAACGGTTGGAAGATTGGTCTATAAGGCTTGGAAGACTTCATTTTTGAAAAACAACTTTCTATCTTCAAGCTCTCAAGTCTTCCTAGTTATTTTGCTCTCAAAATCATTGTAAAGATTACTTTATTGTTGAGAGTGTGTGATTGTAAAGGAAAAGAGGTCTTCTTCTAAGTGAAGATTGTGAGGAGCAAGATTTAAATTGTTGGTCAAGAAGGAAGGGTGCTTCTTGTGGGGCAAAACTCAAGCTTCTAAGAGCTAATTGATGGTGTAGGAGCTATATCATACTCCATAGAAGGTTTCTTTGGTGCAAAGAAGATCTTAAGGAGGCTAGGCTTCAAAGAGGTTGAGTATTCATTGTTCTTGAGCTAAGGTTGTTAAACTTAGCTTATACTTGTGTATTCTTTGATTGTTGTTTCCCCCAAAGAGAAATAACAATTCCCTTATTCAAAAATCCTTCTTGTTCAAAGCAAGAAGGTAGAGGAGTAGAGTCTTTGACTTGAACCTCTATAAATTTTGTGTTCTTTCATTTTCTCAAGTTATTTTCTTCAAAGAACACATCAAGTATTGGTTTAAACACTTCCATCGTAAAAAGATTTGAAAAAGAACCATACTTGGATAAACACACTATTCAACCTCCTTCTAGTGTGTTTCACTGACCTAACAGAGTTAAGAGGACCACCTTTATAATCCGTCAAAATGGATCTTAGAGCGTTGGGCTACCTCATGTGGAAGATCTTCACTTTTCTAATAAGTAGTTTCAAACATTCCAACTCATTAGAATATGTCATAAGAGATTTGTGAAATACCCTTCCGAAGTAGTGACATCATCTAAACCATACTGGCGCAAAGGAGGAATCCCGTTTGATATGAAAATTTTGAGACCATTTGAATAAACGCATATCGGAGCTATTGATAAACCATATAACTTCAACCACATCCGGATAAAATATTCGTCCAAAGCAAGAGTGATAAACATATGTTTGACATCTATGAGGCCTATGTTGTATGCGCCCTTTAGCCCAAATAAGGCAAAATTTTACATATAGTTTCCATTGATGGCTTACCATAGGAGAAATTAATGCCAATTAATGAGAATTATAGCGTTCATCAAGCTAGGCCACGTCTTTCTTGATGAACAAAATCGCAGGTTTATCAGAGGAAAGCCGAAGCTCCTTGAAGTCTATGGCGGCAAGAACAGAATCATGCGGCTCTGAGAGTATATATATGCAAAAGACTTCTTCTTAGTGCATGGAGATGCAAAAGGGACCAGTGATTTTTGATGATCAGGTAGAATGAGGCTTCTGGCAGCTGTGACATGTATGCGCAAACTTGATATGTGTCTCTGTATTGACCTTTATATTCTTTCTTTTAGTTGTTACAAAGTAGGAGAGTAATATCAGTATAAAAGTAGAAAAAACTGCACTTATTAATACTTGTAAACATTTGAACCCAAAACCTTTTGGTATTGAATCTTCGACCTTCAACTTCTGAGCTTATACCACTTTAGTTCTAGACATTTGGTCTTAATCAACAAAGCTTGATAGAAACTCTCAAACCTTCAAATAAAATTAATTTTTATTTTCTAATTAAAAAAAATGTCAATTGACGAAAATTATTCAACTGCCGTTTCGAATCAATAATTGTTATGAACCATAAAATTATTGCCATTTGGTTGGTCCAACATTCTCATGTCGTGAACAAGTGTGTGATATACAGTATGAAATAGAATGGAGATCGCCATGAAAAAATGCATTGTTGATATCGAGTTAAAATAAATGTCAATCATGAATTGCCGCAACCTCAAGTAAGAGATGAACTGTGATTAATTTATCTAAGGGTGCGAATGTTTTATAAAAATCAACTCCTTCAACTTAAGTATAGTCCTCGGCAACAAGACGTGTCTTGTAACATTCTATACTTGACTTTGTAGGCCCGTTTCGAGTCAATGGCGCGTTTGCCTGTGGATAAAGAAATAAGTATCCATGTGTGATTAGCTTCTAGTGCCTTGATCTCTTGGTGCATGGCATCTCTTCAGTACATGTGTTTGACTGTCTCGTGAAAGAATTTTGGCTCATCCAAAAAACTGATGGCCGCTTGAAAACCATGATGTGCATGAGACAATTTGGAGTAAGAAAGAAAGCAAAATAAGGAATGTAACATAGAGTTAGATGTCAGAGAAGGAGGGTGTAAGGATGGTCTAAGAGATGGAAACAAGTGGACTTCATAATCAGTCAAATGTTTGGGAAGGCGAAGGTGACGGTTTCCAACTTGACTTGTAACCAATGGTTCAATAGAGATTTCGTCAGTAAGTGATGGCGTTGAGGTGGTGATAATCACGTCTTCAATCCATCCTGGAGAATCAGCACTTCTTTTACTTTCCTGCACACACTCAGAAGACAAGGCAACACTTGGTGTAAATAGAAATTCATCCTTTTAGAAATGTATATATCATGAGATATAGACTTTCTGTGTCTTTAGATCATAGACCTGTTAACTAGACAACAACAATAGTGATTTATGAAATTTTTGGTATTTCATTCACACCTATCTCCGTATACTTCTTCCTTTACTTATACAAGTGTTATCACCCTATACAAGGCAAACAATCTGCTCCTACGATCATAATAAATCAATCCCTATGATTTCGTCTATTAATTACAAATCACAATCATCCTATACAAGGTAACTATTTATTTCCTAACACTCTCCCTCAAGTTAAGCAGGGAAATCTTCAATGCCCAACTTGACCAATGTCTCGTCAAACGCCCTTCCTGCCACAGCCTTTGTCAAGATATCTGCTAGCTGGCCCTCACTCGGTATGAACGGTAGCTCCACCACTTTATCTTCAATCTTTTTCTTTATGAAGTACCGATCTATCTCAACATGCTTTGTTCGATCACGTTGCACGGAATTTTCTGAAATGTTAATTGATGCTTTATTGTCACAAAACAATTTTGCCGGAAGCGACACTTTAACGCCTAACTCAATCAACACCTTTCTTAACCACAAGACTTCCATTATTCCTTTTGCGATCCCTCGGAATTCTGCCTCAGCACTGGACAAGGCTACCACTTTCTGTTTTTTGCTTCTCCATGTGACTAGATTTCCTCCCACCAATGCAAAATACCCAGAAGTGGAGCGTCGATCTACCAAACTTCCTGCCCAGTCCGCATCTGAATAAACATGAATATTTAGATGTCCATTATTTCTAAACCAAATACCACGACCAGCTGTTCCCTTTAAGTATCGAACAATCCTCATAACTGCTTCCATATGATGGTTCTAAGGCTTGTGCATAAACTGGCTTACCAGACCAACTGCAAACGAAATATCTGGACGTGTGTGCGCCAAGTATATTAGTTTCCCGACCAGTCGTTGGTACCTTCCTCGATCTGCATCAGGTTTTCCCTCTTCAAAGTCCATCTTCGGATTTACCAACATTGGTGATTTTGCAGGTTTGCAATCCATCATTCCAACTTCAATAAGCAAATCCAAAATGCATTTTTGTTGAGAAATAAATATCCCTTGTGCAGACCTGTTAACTTCAATCCCAAGGAAATATCGCAACTCTCCTAGATCCTTCATTTCAAACTCCAAAAATAACTGTTGTTTCAGAACTGTCACTTCCTCCGAGTCATCTCCTTTGATAATCATATCGTCAACATAGATTATAAGACATGTTACCAGAGACCCTTTTTCTTGACAAACAATGTGTGATCAGCATTACTTTGTTGGTAACCTTGCAAAAGATGTAAACCTTCCGAACCAAGCCTTGGGAGACTGTTTTAGTCCATACAAAGAACGCCTTAGTCGACATACTTCATTTTCCGAGAAATCATCTGCAAATCCCTAAGGTGCACTCATGTATACCTCCTCTTTTAATTCTCCATGCAGAAAGGCATTCTTTACATCAAACTGGTGGAGAGGCCATGACTTAGTAGCCTACCCTCTTGTATGCACGAGACGCGCAATAAGAAGCTAATGCAGCTATCGAACCTCCTATTTATGAATTCGTCGTTAGATCGATACTCTCGTAAGGTTTTCTGCTACTGAGAAGAGAACCCTGATAGTGTCAAGCTTTGCCACCAGTGAGAAAGTCTCAGTATAATCTATGCCGTATTTTTAGGTATATCCTCTTGCAACCAACTGTGTTTTATATCTCTCGATACTCCCATCAGCTCTGTACTTGATCGTATACACCCATCGGCAGCCTACTGGATGTTTTCCAGGTGGCAAGATAACTTTCTCCCAAGTGTTATTCTTGTACAACGCACTCATCTATTCCTTCATCGCTGTATTCCACTCAGGCTTACTCAACGCTTCCTCGACCAAACTGGGAATAATTGCCTCACATACTGACGACACAAATCCTTTCGCTCCCTTTATTGGGTACAGTGTTCCTTTCGAAATTTTACTCGGCGAGTACCTGACTGGTGGTTTTCCCCTGTTTTGTCTTGGTGGAAGCACTCTACCCTGCTCTCCTGAAAGCACATCATTACCCTGAATAGTTTCACACTCCACAGGAGGATCTGGGCTAGGGAGATTATCAAGGGTATTAGTTAAATCAGAAATAGATGAGGCCAAGATTGGGGACTAATTACCTGATCGTGTAGGGCATTCGTCGGAGGATCACTGGTGGACTCAGAAGTTGGGACTATATCTTGTTCAGGAAAAGCACAGTCGGCGTCACCTACTTGCCGTGTTGGAACCACCTCTATTGGATCAGGGTTATGGAGCCCGTCGAAGGTCTCACCATATGTCTCCCCCTGAGACCCAGAAGTGGCAGAATAAAAATACTTCTGTTCAAGGAAAGTACAATCCATGGAAGTATGAACATGACGAGTACGAGGATTATAACATCGATACCCTTTTTGAGATGTAGAGTAGCCTACAAAGACACATTTATTTGCACACGCATCTAGTTTGGTGCGTTGAGAAGAGGTGACATGGACAAACACATTACATCCAAATACTTTTGGTGGTAGAGTAAGAGCCGACGGAACCTCGGAGTGAGCAGAAAGTAAGAACAAAGGTACCCAGAATTTTAGTAGGTAATCGATTAAGAAGGTAGGCAGCGGTAGCGACAGCTTCAGGCCAAAAAATTTTGGGGACATGAGACTCAAGCATCATTGCTAGGGTCATTTCGAGTAGGATTTGATTTTTTCGTTCAGCCACATCATTCTGCTCTGGTGTGTGTGAACAGGTAGTCTGGTGTAAAATACCCTGATATAGGCAGAAGGACTTGAGATGATGATTCAGATATTCTCCACCATTACCGGAGCAAAGAATTTGGATTTTTTGTGGAATTGAGTGTGTACCATCTGGTAAAAATGAAAAAACTGGGAGATCATATCAGACTTATTCTTAAGAAAATAAATACAAGTCATACGCGAGAAATCATAAACAAAAGTCACAAAATATTGAAAACCCTGAGGTGTAGCATGTGGGGCTGGGCCCCACACATCAGAATGCACTTAGCTAAATAATTGTTTAACACGAGTATTATTTGATTTATAAGTAGAACAGGTGTACTTAGCACGAAAACATGTCTCACAAGATAAAGATAGTCCAGACTGAATCAAACAAGGAAACAATAATTTCATGTAACCTAAAGACCGATGACCAAGGCGACGGTGCCATAACCATAATCTATGTTCAGCAGTCCTGGTGGCAAGATTGGACCGGCCCTGTTGCACCACATCTGTCATGAAATATAGTCCTTCCTTCTCAATGCCACGCCCAATGATCTTCCCCGAGCGAATCTCCTGTAATAGGCAATAAGAAGGGTACATTAGTGCAATGTAATGTAAATCCCGGGTAAGTTGACTAATCGACAATAATTTTGATGACAGTCCAGGCACATAAAGACAGTTATTTAGGTGCATGTTAGAATTTATTAAGATTGTACCACCTTTGGAGACTGGTATAAGAGTCCCATCAGCAGTTTCAATATGTGTTTTGGTAGGGGTTGTCCACTGGGAAAAGTCGTGAGGATCATTCGACATAGTGTCAAGGCACCACTGTCTAAGATCCAATTGGATTTTGTGGTGGCAGAGAGAATATGTGCATTTTGGGAGGTAGGAATTGTTTTCATGGAATCATGAGGGGCTTGGGCGGATTTATGGTGGACAGTTGGGGCATTGGTAATATTTTTTGAAAACAGAGGGTCATTTGAGGGAAAAACAGGAACAAAAGGGGTTAAGGATACATTTTTAGAAACTTCAGGAGTGAAAAACGGCGTTTGTGGAACATGATGGACTGATCCCGTATTATGTGAATCTAAAAGGGTACATGATGCAATTTCCTCAAGGGTATTTATGTCTAAGCAAGGAATAAATGGGTTGGTGTTAAAAACTCCAACCCTTGTACCTCCTTTACATGCGGCCGCCTGTTCTGAGGGTTCTCCTTCTTCTTCATTTGTTGTGGCTGCTACCGCCATGCCTCTCCCCTTGCATGCTTTGCTCTGCTTTCTTTTTCCCTCGTACCAGTCAGGATAACCAACTATCTGGAAGCAGTTTTCTTTAGTGTACCTCCTCTGGCCACAATGACTACAGACAAGGTTTTCCTTGTCTTCCACCTTCCACTGTCCCCTTGGGTTTCCACGGCCTCTGCCCTACGAAGCTCCTCGTCCCTGTTCTTGGCCATGGCCTCTGGTAGCAATTGTTTGCGTTGCCAGGCCATGGCCTATCTCCTGTGATGGTTCTTCTGAGGGGATTCGTTGCAACACAATCGTCCTCTCTTCTGCTCTGCGCATTTCTCTGTAAGCTGTCTCTAGCGTATGTAACGGGTCTCTCTTCAACAAATCATTTTTTTCTGCGTTGAATCTTTCGTCAAATGCAGTCAAGAATTGATATAATCTTAAGGCCTCCATTTTTTGGCTGTGAATGTTCCCAATGTGTGTCATCTGGGTTGGGCTCTTGTGCATCTATGGCTGTCCATAGATCTTGCATCCGACTCCACAGAGCTTCAATACTCCCTCCCCCTTGGCGAACTAAACTGGTTCACCTATAAAGATCATAGGCTTTAAGGGAGTCAGTTCCTGGCCCATATGTGAGGGCCAATCCGTCCCATAATGTCTTCGCAGTAGGATATCTGGTAATATTTACTACTAAAGCTGGTTCTATTGTCTGGATTATCCAGGTTAACACAGAATTATCTGCCTGCTCCCACATGGAAAATTATGAATCTGTCGGTTGAGGAGGGGGAGGCACACCCGTCAAATGGTGTCTCCTGCCTCCCAATAATGGCCCGAAGCACCAATGGTGCCCATACTGCATAATTATTTACATTGAATTTTACTGAGATGGATAAATTCTCATTATGAATTTGTACGGTTGTGGACTGGGTGGTCTGCTGAGGTGGTCTCAGTGGTGTATTTTGTAAGATGCTAGCCACTTGCACAGCTAAATCTGCCAGATTGGGTGTTTTCGGTTCACTGGTTTCAGGATTTGACATGGTTTATTTCTTGTGAACAGGTAAATGGTTCTCACTTGGTCAAATCCAAACACGGCTGGGAATTGGTATGGCTGGGAAGGGTATAATCAGGTAAGTTGTAGACGATGATGAATATTTTTCTGAGACTATACTCAGAAAAAAAAAACGATTTCAAAGGGTCAGAGTAGGATGAACCTCTCTGATACCATGTTAACTAGACAACAATGATGATTTGTGAAATTTTTGGTATTTCATTCACACCTATCTCCGTATACTTCTTCCTTTACTTATACAAGTGTTATCACCCTATACAAGGTAAACAATCAATCTACTCCTCAATCTGCTCCTTCGATCACAATAAATCAATCCCTATGATTTCATCTATTAATTACAAATCACAATCATCCTATACAAGGTAACTATCTATTTCCTAACAAGACCTTTATTCTTTCGTTCCATAAGGATACCTAAGAAAAACACCCGACACAGATCTCTCAGCAAGCTTATCTTTATGTCCATGATACTTATATCCATAACATAAACAACCAAACTCTCTCAAGTGATCGTAATTGGCAGCTGGCCCATTAAAAGTTCGTAAGGTATTCTATTATTCAAAATAGACAAAGACATACGATTAATTAAATATGATGCTGTCAAAACACAATCTCCTCAAAATTTAATAGGCAAATGCACTTGAAACCTAATGTGCTGGTGCGACCTTTAATTAGAATATGCCAATGTTTACGTTTTACCACTCTATTTTGTTGACGTGTATAAATGCATAAGGTTTGTGTAGGTTTGTGTTTCAATACCATGTGAGGAATAATAATCAAAGATCCCATGACTTGTAAAATCTAATTCATTGTCAATAGGAACTCCTTTAACTTGTACTTGAAATCGAGTAATGACCCACTTAAAGAAATGTAATAGATAACATGTGTCAGATTTTAATCTCATTAAATACGTCCAAGTTGCAAGACTATAATCATCCACTATCGTGAAGAAATAATGTGCTTCGGTGAGACTAGTTATTTTGTAAAGCCTCCTAAATATCACGATGAATCAAATCAAAAGTACGTTGAGGCTTATTACCGCTAACCATAAAAGATAATGGAGTTTGTCGTGCATGTCAACATGCATCACAAATAACTGTATAAGAAGTACGAGGGCTTAACTACTGACAAAATTACCATATAGTATTCGGTTCACTTTTATACTATGGTTTGTTGAATGATGTATTCATGCACATACATTCATTCAAGTTAGTTTAATGTACAAGATGTATTTCTCCTTTTATAAGAGTTTATATGGCTGTCAACGGCTTTATTTTTTCTTATAGTAATTTAATTTGATGTCTAACGGCTATAATAGTAACAACTAGTTACCTGCTCAACTCGAACATATGTACAATTAAGGTTTCTAAGCTACTATATTTACATATAAAACGCTAAGTGTTTCAGCTCGGCTTCAGCTTTGCTGTCTAACTAGTTGTTCATTCATCTCGTCACCTCGGTTCTGTACACCTTTATTCTGGCTCTTTTTCTTCGTTCTTCTTCACCTTGGTTATTCACACTTTTGTGCCGCTCTTCACTTCAGCTCTTCATTTTTTTGCCTTAGTCATCTTGGCACGGTAGTATTACTTCGTCTGTTCAGCACTGCTTCACCTTTATATGTTACTCCTTCATCACGAAGTTCGGCCAGACTTATATTTCTACAGCAGCCACAAGTTTCTAACTCTCGTGATTTGCAATTGTGATTCCATTTGCTCTTTTTGTGCTGTGTTTTCTTTATTATCTTCTCCGTCTCTCTCTAATATTGTGAACTCATTTTTAGATTATTTTTTAGATTAAAACGTGCCAAGACTACATTCACGTCATGGGACAAAAGAAAACTCGTGAGAAACAGTTACAAAGAACTGAAGAAGAAAACTTGGATGCTTGTGCTAAATTGTTTACACTTATTCTCTAATCAGACTTGCAAACAAAAGAAAGAAAGAAGAAACAAATAATAGAAAAAGGAAGGAAGGTTACTTGGATTTAGGAATAATGGGATTGCCGTCTAGCCTTGCAGAACTATCACATTTTAATAGTAACTAGTGCCGCCTAAGCATTTACAAGCCTTCATTTTATAATAATTGGAGCTCCAGGAGCTTCCATTTGTTCGTACCAGACACAATATCTCCAATTCACTTAAATAATCCATCATTACGAGGGCAGGCCTTAGAGCAACTGATAAGGTTTCTACTTTATGATCTTAAGGTTACGGGTTCGAGCCACAGAAACAGCCTATTGCACAAAATATAGGGCAAAGCTGCGTACATCAAATCACGAAACGATCCGGCTCCTCTCCAGACCCTAGTGCACCGGTAACGTCTTCTTTTTTTATCCGTGATTTCATTCTTTCTATTTCTATCTACATATCCGTTCTTATTATTCTTATACCGGTTCTAGTTTCATCTTGAATAAGACAAATATATCCTTACTTAAAGAACTTTTAGACACACCAATAGAAGTAAATTTTTCCATCAAAGTAACCAAAACACCGTGGTGTGTGATTACATTTTAGTTTTGTTTGGAAACCTTATTTTTTTCAATTATGTGAACGAAGAAAACAAGTGAAAAGAGAGGCTTTTAACGGGAAAGACTTGCAAGTAAAATACACAATATATATGTAACACACACACACAGATGCATATATCTATGGTTATGCATCAAGGAAATGTTATCTTCTAAGTTTTGGATTAACTTGGAAGTTGGAACAGTTCGATAACAGAGAATCCCTATGGTGGAAAATTTTACACAACAACTGTACTAAATACACATTGATCTAAAAGAAGACGCCATTTTTTCCGCAGCATAGTTATCTTTATAAAGCTGCGTAGTTTTATAGCCTTGGAGGAAATAAGTAGTTTTATAGTTGTGGAGTATATATATGGAGACAATCTTTAAAGATGATTCAATGTCTCCAAATTGAGAAGCATGGAAGAGTCTAACATACAAAGTCTCGACCCATTCTTTTCTATAAAATTGTAAAATGTATTAAAGAATTGCCTTTGTTGTAGTTAGTACATTTATGTTGATTTGATATAACAAATATCATTATGTTAGACTTTCCAGTATATATAAAAATAATAATACTATAAAACAATGGAAAGGGCAATTTAGACTTTTACATACCATCACATGTGGACGTTTAATCTGTTGAGAAAAGAGCACCGGCCAATGTTCTGTTTTATTTTTATCTATCACCGGCTAATAATTTGGACAGTCTACATATGCATGCGAATACGCCTGTCCAAAATGCAGAGAGCGGCAAAGGAACAATACAAAAACGATCATCAAACCATATCCTGACCCCTTTGCTAGAATCCTCTGTTTTCATCATCCCTCTTCATAGCAGTCAACATTTTGAAAATTGGTTCTGCACGCAACCAGGTGGACGGCCCAGATGCAGCAGAGTAGCATGGACGCTACTGCTCTATATGATCACTCTGGCCATTGTGTCCCTGGTGGCAACGATGTTGCAGATGCCACCATGGCACGGTGGCTTCAATCTGTAGGCCTTCAGCATCAGGCTTCCACTGGCGTTGATCATCGCGGTATCTCTAATCTTATGACGCAGGTGCATAGTTTTGTTTTCACTCTGCACCTGAATTTCCTGATCGAAATGAAGGAAAATGCATACCAAAGAACACAAATTGACTACTTGTTGTACTGCGTTCAATACTGTAATACCTTGTACCACATCAGAAAGAATTTCATAACGAAACCTGAAAAGTTGACGTTTAGTTTTGTCAGGTTAAGCAGTGCGGAAAATTTTTTCTTTCTTTATATGCTAATTGTGTTCATGAGAAAACGTAGGAAACTGATCAAAGGAGCTAAGTTTATAACATTTTCTATTTTGGTGGTTCATGCTATTTGGGTGGATTTTTGCACCTTTTTTTTGTGATTTTGTTTTTTTATCTTTGTCTTGCATTATATGTACATATATACGTTTATGACCATTTTTCATATCGGGAGCCTCGTATTTGTATTTACTGAATTTTTTCACTAACACAATAGCACGCCATATTCCTATTATTGTGTCATGTATGCAAGTACAGCCAGAGCCGGGGTCTCACTGGAATCAAACTCTCTATCCCTAGGGATAGAGGTATTGTCTCTCTATCCCTAGGGATAGAGGTATTGTTTGCCTGCCGCTCACCCTCCCCAGACCCTAACGATAGTCTTTGCTGTCGTTGGGATATACTGGGTATGATGATGATGATGATGCTATTCTCTGAGTTGTGCATTTCAATCATCTGCTCATTGCTAATGTCATACAGCCTGATATTTGCAGCAGGGATGTGCAGAGCAATCTACAGAAGAGAAGCAAAGGCTTGTCAGGCAAATGAGGAACTTGAATATGAATTGTCAACCTGATTATGAGGCTTTTACTTCAACTCCTCAATACTCAGGAGGCTATTCTGCATCAGGCAGATATTACTCCCCTGAAATTAGTGCAGATTTTGGTGCTGGACTTTTGGATTTGCACTCTATGGATGACTCAGAGCTCTTATCAGAGGTTAACAGAAGATACTTGATTTATTATGAGGAAATGATAAGTAGTTTCTTTCGGACTCATGGTGCTGCTTGCTTTGATTTTTTGTTCAGCATGTCATACATGAACCATTTGAGCCATCACCTTTCATCGCTTCTGCAACCAAAGCCTTTGATACGAAGGTTAATGTTTTGGACAATCAGCAGAAAAAAGGAGAATGTGGTTCAGAGTTTCCGTCTCGTTTTCTGCAAAATGACAGGGAGTACAGTTCAAAAGATAACAACATAGCTAAGATTAAAGTCATTGTAAGTTTTCTATGTCGCATTTACTATATGTCTGAAGCATTATAAACGTCTCATTATATTGAAGGGCAGAATCCATTTCATACTCTTCTCTCATATTGCACAGGTGCGTAAGAGACCATTGAACAAGAAGGAAATTGCTCGTAGAGATGAAGACATCGTGGATGTTCATGAGGATAGTCATTTAACCGTTCATGAACCAAAACTGAAGGTTTGACGATCTCATGCTCTCTTATATGCTGTTGACTGTAGGTAGTTGAAATAAGAAAGAAGATAGTTGATCTGATGCCTTCAGCTTTTGTTATTCCATTTTTTTTGTATTATAAATCATCGGAAACAACCTCTGTATGTTTCTAATACATAGTTATGGTTACGTACATCCGACCTTCATACTCTGCCATAGACGAGAGCTTCTAAGGCAATAGGGTATTGTTGTTGTTGTTTTGTCTTACAAGACTAAATGACCTTTTCTTTCTGTTGTAAGGTTGACCTAACTGCCTATGTTGAAAAGCATGACTTTTGCTTTGATGCGGTTCTAAACGAGCATGTGACAAATGATGAGGTAATCCTACATATATGCCAGGCTGGAAATATTGAAGAAATCTTATGCTATTTAGCCTTCAATTATGTGAATAATATATGTCAAAATGCAAACCCGTCATGTTAAATGATGTTCCCCATTAGCACCACTTGTTCTTCTGCATTCCTATATTTTCTTTCCCCTATTTGAATCATCATGGAATATTAGAGGTGCCCTTTTTCTTCTTCTTCTTTTTTTTTTTTGGTGCCTTGTTGCGGGAAGTAATGGATTTTAATTGGGTTTTGCAACACAAATGCGATTTTATACATGCAATGCATATTCATGGCAGATCAATGAGTTGCATGATTTAACTAATGACCAGGTATATCGAGTTACGGTCGAACCAATCATCCCTACCATCTTTCAGGGCGTAAAAGCAACCTGTTTTGCATATGGCCAGACAGGTATATAAATCTCTTTTATGTGCATGCCTAACATTTGCTAATCGTGCCACCGACACTTGAGACCCCATTTTGTTTTTTTCTTTCCTCCTCCAGGCAGTGGAAAGACATATACGATGAAGCCATTACCTTTGAGAGCTTCAGAAGACCTTGTTAGATTGTTACATCACCCAATGTACCAGAATCAAAGATACAAGTTATGGCTTAGCTACTTTGAGATATATGGCGGGAAACTATACGATCTTCTCAGTGATAGGAAGTTAATATTCTTCTCCAATTGACCATTTAACTTAAGCATTTCATCACATTGTGCATGCTAAATGTCCCATTCATTGCTGTAGTAGCAATATCATATTGTTTAAACCTCACAAACAAACTGACCATTCAACAAACTTTTTTCTTTTGTTTTTTTGGTCATAGAAAATTAACTATGAGAGAAGATGGAAGGCAACAAGTTTGCATTGTGGGTCTGCAAGAATATGAAGTCTATGATGTACGTGTTGTCAAACAATTTATCGAGATAGGAAATGCAGCCAGAAGTACAGGCTATACAGGTGCAAATGAAGAATCATCTCGTTCCCATGCAATATTACAACTAGTTCTGAAAACGCATCAGGAGATTAAAGAATTCAGGAGGAGTAACAATAGCACCGAGTCCAAAAGTTCGAAAATTGTAGGGAAGATCTCTTTCATTGACCTTGCAGGTAATGAGAGAGGTGCTGATACAACAGACAACGACAGACAAACGAGGTATATATTTCTGTGAAGGTCAAGTTCTTTGTGTTCTTGGTTTTTTTCAATTATGGGAGGTTGGTCTAAGGTTCAGTTCTCTGAACTTGCAGTTCCCCTTTGTTAGTATGCCCTTATACCTGGCACATAACCATTCCTTCTAAAATCTGATTCATTTTTGTCTATCAATTGCTCATTTTCTTTTCCATGTTCAGAATAGAGGGAGCAGAAATCAACAAGTCTCTGTTGGCCCTTAAGGAGTGTATTCGCGCCCTTGACAATGACCGTATCCATATTCCCTTTCGTGGCAGTAAACTGACTGAGGTGCTTCGCGACTCTTTTGTTGGCAACTCGAAGACTGTTATGATCTCTTGTATCTCCCCAAACTCTAGTTCATGTGAACACACCCTCAACACATTGAGATATGCTGACAGGTTCGCTTCTCTATGTTATTTTGAATCTCAGTTTTAGCCACCACGTTGCAAATCTTATGTAAAGTGAACTTATGCACTGCATGAACTTCACAGGGTCAAAAGTCTGTCCAGGACTGGAAATACCAAAAAGGAACAGGGCCCCGCTGTGCTTCCCCCAGGTCCTGGGAAGCTCCGACCAGCACTATCTTCTGCTGTTGGTGCGGAGAATGTTTATAACCAGCATCCAGAAACCAAGTACTTTGATACAAGTAAAAGGGTGGTGGAGAAAGAATTGTCCCCTTACGATATTTCTATAGATACATTGCCTCCAAGGCGGGCACCGAATCACTCTTATCATGGACGAGAGGAAAGCCCTGAACCATCCACTCTTGAGAAGGATAATTTTGATTCAAGAAGCATATCTGGTGATCCTTGGAATCAAAAGGTGTCATCAACAAAGCTTTCTCGAATTATTGATACAGAAGAGGTGAGGGAAGTATCTCCCCCTCCGCAAGTAGCATATGAGAACGAAAGTTCATTTGGTGCTTGTAGGACTTACAAGATGTCCTCAGAACAGCTCCCGCAAAATACTGATACAAGAGAAGAAATGAGGAATGCATCTCCAAGTCGTCAAAGAGCTTACAAAAATGAACCCATAGTTGGTAGCTCGATGACATACAAGAAACAACTTCCCCAAAATACTGACATAGAAGAAGTGCAGAAACTACCCCCTCTTCGTCTTAGAGCTTACGAGGATAAGCGCCCTGATAAGCATTCCCAGAATGCTTACAAGATGTACCCAACGCAGCATTGCCAAAGTACCAACCCAGAAGAAGTGTTCGAAGTCTCTCCCCCTCGTGGAAGAGGTCAGGAGGATGAAACTGCTTTTGATGGCTCTAGGACTTGCCAGATGTCTACCAAACAAAATTACCAAATTACTGATGCAAGAGAAACACTGAAAGTATCTCCATCTCTTCAAAGACCTTATGGGAGTGACTGGCATGACAAGCAGGAAGTGTGGTCAAGTAAACAGATTACTCTTACTTCTGGTTTGTCAGCTGCAAGCAATAAAAATCAACATGGAGGACATTCATCTGCCAATTATACAAAGCATGAACCCGGGACACCTTGCTTTGGAGATCGTACCAATGAATTACAAGAGGTCAGTTTCTGTCCCTGATTTCCCTCCCAGTCCCCTCTTTTGCCCCCAAATAACCAACTCCATTTTTACTTTAGAAGGAGGTGGAGACTCTGGTTTCTGCTCATAGAAAAGAAATTGAAGAGTCGATGGAGATTGTTCGCGATGTAAGTCTATCTCTTTTGCTCTGGGTTGATTATATTACTCTGGATTCATGCCCGTTCCCTTTCTGAAACCTACACAATGAACTCTGCCCCACCATTAACGTTTCCGAGGTAGTCCATCAGTTTTGCTAGTGTAATGCATACAAGATAATCAATTATTACAGAACACTCATCGAATTACATATCATTAGGTCCTATGAATGATAATCTTGTGTCTAATTGTATTGTAATCTTATATAATCTAATCTCAAGCATATGATCATCTAATATGGACTGATACATGACCTAGCAATATAAAATAGTGTTATGGCGGACATCATGATTACAATAATGGCATTGCAAAGCTAATTCTTGAGTGAACGGAACTTTTAGGAACGCAAGTCCCTACCCTTCATAGAGGACTGTTCTGGAAATGTATTTGGAAGATGACTAATATTTCTATTTCAGGAAATGAAACTGCTGGCCGAGGTGGATCAACCAGGCAGCCTAATTGATAATTACGTGGCAGAGATGAGCTTCATACTCTCGCGCAGAGCCGCAAGCCTGGCTAGCCTGCAGGCTCGCCTTGCAAGATTTCAGCATCGTTTGAGAGAAGAAGATATTCAGAATAGAAAAAGGACACACTATCAATAACATACTGTGATATTATAATCTTGAAACCATATTTGTAATTGAATTCATCAATGCTCATGATTCTCAGGCAAAAAAGGGTAAATGAATATTCAGGCCATGGAACAAGTTCAGTTTAGAGCTTCTGACAAGTGTTTGAGGAAACACCAACCAACTATTATCCGAGTATAACAAATACCCTAAAAACGGGAAATGCACGAATGGAAGAGGAAGAAAATTACAGCAAACAAGGAATAGTAAAGCAAATACACCCGCAGATGAGTTGGATCTAATTATATTATGGCATTGCAAAAATTGCCAGTAACATTTTTGAAAAGCTCTTCGCCCACCAAAAGTTCAGAGGGAGCCAGGCATTAATGAAGGAAAAAAGCCAAACAATTACAAAACAAGGAACCAAAAAAAGAGAAAAAAGGAGACCCTATCGTTTACTACAACAAAAGATAAGCTTTCTACAAGTGATTGAGTCAAATACTAGGTTAGCCAGTCCATGTAACATCCCAAGAATAATAAGGCTTCACCAACTATGTTTTAAAGCACTCGGATCAAAAGAATGCGACGGATAGAGAATGAGGGGGAGCCTTCCCACCTTCTTTAGTGTGTCTCTATTGAGAAAGAGCCGTGTTTTGGTTAGTGGGGGAAGAAAAGGCATGTGCGAGGGCATCATATTTCTGTAATCAGCCAAGGGGTTCTCGCCTTCTGCGTCCCTGTTAAAATTCCGGACTTATCAACCTCTTGCTTCCTGATATTGCAGGGTTTCCAGGTTAAATATCAGCTATCATTATGGTGGGGAAAACAAACAGTCTTTCATGATTTGCGCAGACCTTTCTCAATGAGATCACAAATCCAGCATCCCCAATATTTTCGCAAAAAAAGGACTCTGAACAATTTTGTCCAGCACAAGGAAGCCTATTTGAAGGGTTTGGGCTGGTAAAGTATTTCATTGTGTTATTTCAACGCAGATGTGGTCTTATTTTACCCCCAACACATTGTTTTGGGAACTAAAACACGTAACTACTGCAACAACAATCATAATCATACCTGATATATTCCAACAAAAGCTATCATTACCATGAAAATTACTAAATATTTTAATAGTTATTATTAACTTATTAACCAATAGAGTATATACAAATACAAGGTAATTGACATGCAGTAATCAGAATAACAAAGAAACAAACTCTCATTATTTTCTAAGTGAATAAATAACTGATATGATATACTATGTTAAAACTTGTCAAACCAACAAAGACGAACTTTAAAATCAGTTGTTAATTAATAAAATAGTGGGTCTTTATATATAGTGACATAAATAAAGTAAAATGATTAAAGATTTAAATGAAAAGCTTAGAAACAATATCTAATTCGTTTGTCTACAAACCATCAAGTAAAATCAAGACAAAAGAACATATGTCCAGAAAAATAAAAGGCCTTGGACACATAATGGATCTTGAACTACTATTTCTGCATCTTCCTGACCAAAGCCGCCTACATTAGGATTACTCTTTAATGGATGATCCAATTTGACGGGTACTGGACAAGCTCTAGGGGAATAATCTCTTTCTTCTTTCTGCCTTTCTTTCCCATGACGACTAGGAACAGGCAAATCAAAAATTTCACTTCGAATTTCGGACCTCAACATCCTGCTGCTCATGGTGTTTCACGATCAGTATTAGAAATGAACGGAGAACCTGTATCAAGTTTTTTTTTTCTTATTTCACAAAAACCTTCTAATACTATGCATACCACAACGCCACAAACCTCAGCAACTGTTTACGGTGGAATTTACAGATTATTCACCAAGAATGATCGATGTCAACATCATTTAAACATAAGACTTTTTAAAATCGAAGTGGACCAACCTTATCAAATAAATAGTCTGAAGTAAGTCGTTTTATACCTGGTGAATGAGTCGGAATGGCCAACTTTAAAAAAAAAATTTATTAACAGAAAGTTAACACCACGAGTTGTATAATTATATGAGGCAAAACAAACTGGTTGTAAGTTAATGAAAAATGTGTGTGAAAATGTAACACAATATACGAGGAATTGATTCAGCACATCTTATATGAGATGCTTCTCATCAATTACATGACTAAAAACACAGAACCTATGAACAAATCAAGAAAGGGAAAGATTAGGCATACTAATGTGTAGAACAGGCCTAAACAGCCCTAATAACTTGTCCATTAGAAGGAAATCTTCCAGTCTAAAATTCCCACAATGACAAAATTGAATTATGCATCTTATCTTAACAAAAATGTGGAGAAGGATTATCCCATTACATCCAAATGCCAAAAAAAAAGGTGCCAAAAGGCTGGTTACATATACATAATTGCTTCTGTAATGGCTCAAATCAGTCTTAGCAAGAATTTCTTTGCTTGAAACTGAGCCTTGGAGTTGAAAGGCTACAACACTTTCCTGTGTTATTGAACTTACAAAAAGGTCTATAAATTCGATGACCTATTTGCGTATTCTTGGACCAGAGCCCCAAATAGAGAGTGTCTCTCCAGCAAAGCTGATGGGCTGTCGAATTCCTTCGCCCGTCCTGTCAAACAACCAAGCAAAATTTCAGATCATCTTAATATTATTGGTTGAAACAAAACTAAAAGGCGTTCCCGGTCCACTAGGCTCCCGCGTTTGTGCAGGGTTCGGGAAGGAACCGAATCGCTTTGCGATAAGATGTACGCAGCTTTAAAGGCTGTTTCCACGGTTCAAAATCTGGATATTTTCAAGCAGAAACTTTGTTGCATCAAGACCAATGAGACTGTAGAACTCATATAGGATAACAAAATACATTTTGCTACTTTTGCATACACCATAGCCTCATTGATCTTGTGCAATGAAAAGCCCATGTGTTAGAATTTGACTGGGATAGATTTTGCTGTTGTTGGGATATATCGGATATGATTGTTGTTGTTGTATTTCGGTAGTAGAACAAAAAGGAGAGAAAACGGACCATCATCTATGACAAGAACCCTGTCACAGTCGATAACCGTGGGTATTCTGTGAGCTATGGTAATAATTGTGCAGGCGGAAAACTCCTCACGGATGATCCTCTGAATCACAACATCAGTTTGTGAATCCACAGAAGCTGTAGCTTCGTCCATAAACAAAATTCGGCTGCGCTTAAGCATCACCCTCCCCAAGCATAGAAGTTGCCTTTGCCCCACGCTGAAGTTGTCTCCACCATCCACCACTATACACAATAAACCTCGTACAGATTAGCACCTACAAATGCTTACACAAGAGACAGTTAAATTTGAGACAAAGATCTACCCAGGGAAAATACCTAAGGCATCTAGCTTTTCTGGTTTTGCAGCCACTACATCTTTCAATTGGCAGCGTTCCAGACTCTGCAGTGAAATGAAAGAAAAGTTAGTTGACAAAGCATAGATCAAGATTCGATTTCTTTTACTGGAAACTTTTTAAATAGCTCCAGAAGTAATGGCTGATACAATAATGGATAGCTCGATTTTGAAACAAGGGTTGAAGAAGGAAAGTTGTAGATACCTTCCATATTTCATCATCAGAATACAGCCCAGTTGGATCAATATTACTTCTAATAGTTCCTTCAAAAAGCACAGGTTCCTGCGGAATGATGCCGAAGCGAGACCTAAGATCATGAAGGCCTAACTTGGAGATGTCAATTTTGTCAATAATGATGCTTCCTCCACAAGGTTCCACCAGTCTAAAGAAAACTTGGATCAAAGTAGACTTTCCACTCCCAGTTCGGCCAACAACGCCAATTTTTTCTCCACCATGAATTTTCAGAGAGATTCCTTTTAGCACCAAGGGTGTGTTAGGTCGATATCTAACCTGTTCAAAGAAGTTACAGGGATCAAATTCTCAACAACAGAGTTGAAAGTTAGACCTATTGCAACATAAACAACTACTGGACTTACAGAAACACCATCTGCTATGCAGTTGGAAACGTCTCGTAGTAAGATAACTGATTTGATTAAAGTCATTTCAAAGCACATATACCAGCAATGTCTCACAATATAATTGAAAGTGTAATATATTCGCAAGGAGTTACTTTTGGAGGGATATGAGCAAGATTTCATAGCAGTGAAATCATCAAATGTTCAGTATTGGAAATGGTTGCTACCGAAATCAAGTTCATATAGGTAAGTCTTGGCCTCGTTAACAAGAATGGTCTGATACACAGACGACAAGCACACACAGACTCCAAAAAGAAAAAAAGAAAAAAAGAAAAAAAGACAAGGTAGCTTAAGCTAATTAGGCATAGACTTGCATAATAGAAGATTCTTCATAGTTACCTGCAAGTTATTTGTCTCGATGTCACCACGACTAGGCCAATTAGTAGATGCAACAAAATTCATCAATTGCCATGGAGCTTCTGAGGGGATATTTATAAATTGCTTTATCCTTTCAACTGAAACCATGCGGTTCTCCACAAAGCAGCTCACATAGACAGTCCAGAACAGTACACCATTCAGTGGGAGCCCGTAAGAAAGGGACAAACCGACATACTCTGGGGATGAATCAATTAGTAAGTCAAGCATTCCAGACTTTTGCTTTAGTTAGTACTTCCAATATTGTCTAGAAACATCAGCAGTGATTTGGTGATGACATGAAATGTAAGCAACGCATTTAAGGTTCACACACGACATAAATTTAGTTCGCAGATATCCAAATGATGATGCTTTATGCTTGTGTAAAGTAGTCCTGTTTTTTATGAGTGTGGTCCTACTGCTTTAGAAGAAAGGTTACTACGTTTAGAATAGTAAATTCACCTGGTTTAATGATAGAACTAGGCAACAGGACCATGAACAATGTGGCTACACAGAGGAGGAAGCTACCAATAATCTCCAAACGGAAACCCAGCCACTCATTCGATCCATTATTGTGGAAAGTCATCTGCAGATTTGCATTCACTCTACTAAAATTTTCTTGGAAGAACTGGTCTTGCTTCCTGAAGCAACGGATGGTCATTACTCCAGAAATTGTTTCTGAGAAGTGATGGATAACTGGAGCTTTGGTGATTGCCTCGAGTCGTGTCAATTCACGAGATGATGCAATGTAATATCTCTGCAAGTTTTGAAAGAAAAAAATTGAATTGATAAACTAGATACATACAAGAATGTGCAAATTGATGATCTAATGCATATTGCTTCTGTACAACCCCAGTCAGACTGCACAAATAAAAGTAAATTTGAATAACTCTGGAACTTCAAAAAGCCAAGATAAAAGAGAGGCATATATTCAGTATAGGGATAACTTCCTGATAGATACAAAAGACCGAAGCGAAATACGAGCAGAAGATGACATACCCTGTACCAGAGGTTAAGCCAAGCCAAAGGGATTATGAGGAATATTGACGGCCAAGCATATTGGCACATGATGAACAATATGCTAAGCAATGTGAAGTACATCGCAATTGCCATACTCAGAAAAAATGGAATCAGGAAATCCACATTGACCTGGTCACTCGATACCTGAAAATGTTGGCTTGTAATTAGTCAAGCTATAAGAAATAATTTATCAGGACACCAAATAGAAGAATTGAAGCTTACACGACTTAATATTCTTCCAGATGGAGTAGTGTCAAAGAACGACATAGGAGCACGAAGAATGCTATTGAGAATTTGTTGGAAAAATATCTGAGATGTCTTGAGACCGAGAAAAGTCACAAGATATGATCTAGCTCCCACTAATATACACGACAAAACGGCTATGCCAGAGTAAATATATATGAATAGATAAGGTTCAAAATGATCTTCAGAAGTTTCATAAGCCAGCCAATAATCCCCAGCCATAAGAGATGCCTGCCACAACAACGATATAATGACTACACCTACTACTCCCCACCATCCATATGCCTCTGTGCAGTACTGTCTGTAAACATCGAAGCTAACACGACCAGTTTCTCTCTCTTCATCTTCAATGAGTTTTGAGTTACCAGCACTAGAATTGGCCCGATCCAAAGGCTTGCTTTCAGCGTTGGGTTCTTGGCTTAAGGGTAATTGATTATGAGGTGATCTGGGCGTATGTATACGAGGTGATTTTGGTTCTTGCTGGTTGCTTTGTTCAAGCTTGTCATCAGAAAGATGTGTGCTTTTCTCTACAAGGTCTGCAGAACTTTCATGGGCAGCTACTAGTGCTCCAAAATCCAATCCAGATTTTAAAAGATCTTCATACATCCCAGATTGCACAATATTTCCATCTCGCATTACCTGGTTAGAAATGCCCAAAAAACAGGCAAAGACAATTAAAAAGGGCTATTTCTTTCCTAATTGTTTTTGTACACAAACTAAAACCAAACAGTTCTGAAACAATAGCATAGTGGCGGAGCCACATTAGAAGCGAAGGGCACGAGTCTACCCCACCCCAACCAAAAGTTCAAAAATTCTACAAGTAATATGCATCTTTTACACAATACTTTAGATACTGTTACTCCAACCTACAAAAAAGGATAGAAATCTTAGCGCAGCCACTGCATTTGTATGATGATTGTACGACTAGTTAAAATAGAAAAGGCGGCTCCTCTTGAATAGTTTTTCTATTTTCATATCCTTAAGTCTGAAGTAATACAAAGTAAAAACACTGGTTTCACCAAGAGAAGACCAGTAAGCCAATCTCATGTATCACTATCTAAGACCCTCTCTCAATGAAAACGAAAAGAGATATGAGGCTAATCAGTCGGAACTAGAACCATGACAGAAATTAATTAATGCTGTTTAAAAGATGGTCATATGTTAATTTGAAGTACTCGACTTGCAGTCCAGATGAACAAAATCAGAAGATTGCATACTTCAATATAATGCAAGTAATAAATGATGTTCAAATTATAAGCATTCCTTATCGAAAGACGCACTTCAATACACACGTTCCAAAATTCCTGGCTTCTGATATAATGTTGCATAAAAGCAAAATAACACACAACGACAATAAGCAAAAGGAGGGAAGCTTTGCATTGCTCTCACCATGATAAGATCCGCATTATGAAGGAAGTCAACTTGGTGAGTGACAAGTAAGATCGTTTTGTTCTTCAAAACTCCTCTCACACATTCCTGCAAAACTCATTCCTGTTAGATTGCACGCATAGAAGCCTTCTTTATAATTATTTAAGTGCTTCATTCTACAGAAAAACTTGTGATTATAAGAAAATGTTAAAATTTTCTGTTTTAGAGAGAGAATCTTTTGTGCAGCAATGGCAACATCAACAGAAACAACGGTATCAATTACCTTAAAAATCTCTGATCCAGTATGGGCATCAACTGCACTAAATATGTCATCAAGAAGATAGATATCACAGTCTTGATACACTGCTCTAGCAAGTTGTATACGTTGCTTTTGTCCTCCACTAAGGTTGATACCTCGTTCTCCTATCTCAGTTTGGTCACCATGATCCATAATTTCGAAATCCTTCTCCAGTGCACAAGCTCTTATGACATCCTTGTATCTTTCTTTATTCATGGTTGAACCAAACAGGATGTTTTCTTGGATGGTAGCATTACATATCCATGAGCTTTGTGCAACATATGCAGTTGTCCCACAAACTCTGACCTGCAAAGTGAAATATAACCGTATTGTAATGGTAAGCAACAGATTATGATTGTACAAATATTTGAAAACAGGTTATACCATCTCTCTGGAATAGAATATTGTCCAAACTAAAGGCTCACTATGTCACTTTTAGGGGAATACTTCCAAGAGACTAATTTTTATCTAATAACTTCTACAAAATGCACATCGATTTTAGTGCAGATTGTGACACACTATTCTAATTTATTGAACATTAAGTGTTAAACTATTATAACTTTATGCTGTTATATAACCATTTACAGTTAATGGTGTACTTGGTTGAAATTGCCAGGCCAAAAAGGTAATAAGATTAGATTTATTGCTCATTGATTTGACCAATATCTAGTGACAATTAGAAACTAAAACCTTCCAATTAAGTTCAAAAATTACTTCCTTTTAGTTATTAATCACTTTCTCTTCTTGGTTCTGTGTCAGATTACCTCTTGCCTGTGTATCTTATAGTTATCCCACCCCTTCCCACTCCAAAAAAACACCAACACGAGTGAAAATCGACATGCATACCTTTCCAGTAGTTTTCCTTAATTCACCAAGGACTGCAGCCAGCAAGGAAGATTTCCCTGAACCAACAGTTCCAACAATAGCAGCAAGCTCTCCTTTCTTAATTTCAAAGTTTATATTCTTCAAAACAATTTCATCTCCTTCATCTTCCCATGAAAAATTACCATCTTTCACCTCAGCTGCTACTCCATCTCCACATCCTTCCACTCGCTCCACGGAATTAGTTTCCAACTCATTAGACGTCAGAAACACATCCAACCTCTTCAGAGAGATGAGTGCTTGAGAAATTGAGATTAGAGACTGTGGAAATGTTCGAATAGGCTCCTGTAATATTTTCAGAATAGTTGTTATGGTGAATACTTTTCCAGCAGCAAGGCTGACATCTGCTAAACTTGCAACAACAAATGTAAGAGCTGATATCATAATTGGTATGCTCCACAGGACCACAAGGTTGAAAGAGAGCATATACATGAATTTGCTAAGCCAACTAAACTCTTTGTCTCGGAAAGATTGAATCCTCTTCCTAAAGTGTTCTTCCCAAGCTTGAAACTTGATCACTCGCATGTCATTCAGCAATTCAGTTATTGTCTTCAGCCTTGAATCGCGACTTTTCATTACATTAAACTGGTAGAAATTGTTCTTGGAGGTAATCCAAAGAGTAAGTGTCATAACCGCGATAATAGCACCAAAAGAAACAAGCATTGAAAGACCGATATAACCATAAAGGAGAACCAATGAAACTCCAATTTGGAAAGGCATCAGCCACAATGAATGCAACTGTGGCATCATATCAGAGATTTGCTGAGTATCCACAGCCATGTAATTCACAATTTGTCCTACTCCATGTTCCTGTCTAGAGGAACAAGAAAGTCTAAGCCCCTTTTTGTACAGAGCAGCAGTTAAAGAGGACCTAATAAGCATTCCAAGGTTCTGAGTCTGAAAATTGAAATGATGTGAAGAAAGAACTTCAACAATCTTCGCAATCAAGAGAATCAACACCAGATAATATCCTTCCAATGGACTACTTTTGTCCCCAGCAGTGAAGTCCACAAAACTTTGAATTAAAATAGGACCAGTGTACTGCACAAGCAACCTCAAAAGGGCTATTAATCCAGTAAGAGCAAGCGGCTTCCAGAAGCACCGAATCAGTGTCGTACGCACTTGGTTATTCACATTTTCACCAGGCTTAGGCCAATTTTTCTCAAAATGTTCTGCCATTCTCTCTGCACAAAAATGAGGTGGAAGTGATGGAACTTCATTCAACTTCAAAGCTGATTTATATCCATTCTTCAACACTGGATTCATCCATAACCACATTCCTTTGGAGATCCAAGAAGCTTGTGCATAGCCACTAACGTTAGAATAAGCCACAAGCTCTGCTGTTTCTGCTCTATAGTTCTCTCCCTTTTTTAATTCCTTAACAACCACAATTCCAGATGACCCTTTGATTGCAACTATGAATAGGAACACATAAATAGGAAATCCAACCAGGGAAAATATATCATCAATTCTAACATCTTGGTCCAAGATCAGCCCACTTGTTATAATACGAATAATAGCAGCAGCAGCGAACAAAGTTGCAATAACGAAGCTCCCTATCCAATAGATTCTAAGAGACATAGGATGATAAATTGCTCCAAATTTCTTTTCATGAGCAATAAGGGCCACAATTGCAACATAAGTTATAGTCTGTAGCAACCTAAAAATGGATTCCACAAAATCCCATGATGATTTAACACCTCCACAGAAAGCTAATACAGAGACAACCAGAAAATACAGAGCTAACAGAGCAGTTAAAACCAGAGATATCCTAGACCAAAGGGTAGCTGCAAACTGAGGCTTTTCGGCTTCAAGAAGAGGCTTATCAATATAAGATTGAGAATCTTTTCTAGCAAGAAATCTTGAAGCTAACTTCTGGGCAGCTAGTATCACTAGAGTTAGCAAGAAAAGCAAGTTAATAGCTGAAAAAAGAAATCTTTGGGAACAAGGAGATAGAAAAATGAATTCTAACCACTGTCCAACGTTGACAAGACTAGATTTACTTCCCTGAGATTGGATTATTGAGGGTGAACATTCAAGGGATGTCAACCATGAAAAAGATGACATGGTTATACGAAAGCTTCAAGCTTTTTTCCCCTTTAGCCTACTTAAAGCCTAACAAAAATCTGTAATCAGGATGACAAGAAAAACCCAGAATCAGGTGTCATGGAATGGCAAAAGAGATTTCATTGACACCTTCCACCAAAGACAGAAACCATTTTTATTTTCCAAGGTTGTGGTTGGAGATTGAAAGCAATGAAAGGTGTAAATTTTCACACCTCTTCCTGTTTCTTGGTATTATCTAATGGAGCTTGGAATATGGTTATTTATAAGTGGTAGGTTTCAGTTAATGGTTCTTGAAGTTGGAGTTGAATTTGAAGAAGAAGCCATCAACCAGTTTACTTCACGCAAAAATAGAAATAAGAAAATATTACTTTTTATCTCTCATTTTACCACTTTTTTACTTAAGAATATTTCAAAAGTAAGTTTATTTGTTTTAAATGATAAAAGAAATATAATTTTATCTATTTGACCTATTAAACACATATCTTTCGGGGAGCAAACTTGAAAATAAATGCAAAAAGACCAATTTTCTTAATTTATACGTTGTTACTTATATTTTAAGACAAAATAGTATGGAGTAACTTTTGCTTAGAGCTTTTTGTTTGTTGTGTAATATATCATGTAATGCTTTACTCTCCAAAAATTTTTAGCAAGTCTTAAAAAGGTCCAGAAGTAGAGAGTCTTAGTTCTTTTAATCAACTATATTATATATATATATATATATATATATATATATATATATATATATATATGGAACACATATTTGTACATGTTCTGTTATTACCAATCATCTTAGATATGGTTGATGTATTACATTAGATCCCCATATATTTTTACTTACCCTAAAACTTCTCCACCGTTTTAACGTCAGTAGACTTCTAATTTACCAAGTCAAGGCTTTGGTCCTTTTGTATTTGGCTTTATATGTTTGCATTTCATTAACAGCTAGTCATGAGTTATTTGCTATCAAGGCAATGAATTTAATTTTCTAACATGAAAGTGAATAGAAGAATAATTTTGATATATTTGAATTTACTTATCATGTGTGCATGGATAGAGTTGTAATCACGTTAAGAGAGCCGTCCAACAGCATACCAGGACATTAAGACAACACAAACTCATGTATTAAATATCAACAAAAGAAAGATTATCGTCAACATTGGATTTATTAATGTATGGCATGTGCAATAGAAGAACTTTATGGTACTATTTTATATATGTCAAATTGGACAAATAGGTCCTTTTCTTCTATATATATATATATATATATATATATATATATATATATATATATATAGGACAAATAGGTCTTAAAAGTAAGGTGGAGTAAAACAATAATGGCGGAGAAAACCAGGTATGGCGGCAAATTCATGACTTTTTTTTTTGTAATTATAAGGCTAAAGTGCAGTTTTCCTAGGCAAATTGTATGTGACTGTAAAAAAATGAGGCAGTATTTACCCGCTGCCCATAAATGTATTTACCTTTTCCATATATATTGTGAAGTAAGATGAAATTAGTTACGCTTCTTACATTGTGAATTAGCAGTTGATTGACACAGCTTGACGTATCATTATGGATCATCGGGAAACAAACTCTGTGTGTTTCTAACACGTGAGTATGGTTGCGTACATCCGAACCCCTTATCCCACTGTAGGCGATAGCCTCTAAGGCAATAGAGTAATGTTGTTGTTGTACGTTGTCATATTTAAAAAATGACTTGAAAGAACATGACATAAGAAAAGTTTTGAATAATTAATTTAACTTTGGTTAATACAAGCGATAAAGACTTTCAGAAACTTAAAACGCATTTGGCTTGTGGTTATAGTCATCATTGATTTAAATGATACTCAGTGTCATTTGATTTAAATTATCAGACTGAAAAATATTGGTCAATACATTTTTAATTCATAATATATAAAATGTTCGGTAGTTGTTATAATTCTCGTAACATGCTCTTTAATATGATGTAGTTGATCATTACAACAGTGTCAATAATTTGTAGATATTCATTGGCTTCCAAAATACTAAAACAGTTGACTTCACCATGGTTTATTTTGCAGTATGTGCAAGTCAAATTGTAACAATATTTTAAAAATAGAGGAAATAAATTATTTATATTTCAAATGTAAAAAAAATATGATAAAAAGAAGTTAAATTAAAATATAAATTACAAAAAAGTGTATAGGTTTTTTATGGTGATTTAGTTTATTTTTTTTCGAGCGCATAACTACCTCACTCATAAGACTCAAATGTTGGTGTTTGAAGTGTGATATCTTACTTGACTATCACATAGATTTAACGTACTCAAGACATAACTCAGTTGCTATCTGGGTTGGGATTTGATCCATGATGAACCAAAATAAACTACCTGTTAGTCAACAACAGTCAACGGTAGATGTTGGGCGTAAATGTGGTAGACGTTGGACGTAAATGTGCTAAGTCCCACATGTCGGCACAAAAGCACTGCTGCTCGGCCAAATTGCACTTTGATCATATTCTTATCATCAGAAGGTGCACCTCGGCATCCGGACTGAACTGCAGTTCGGCAAGAATGCACTTCAGCACAGCTCGTCTAAAAGCTTATTGAAATAGCCAAGGCCAATTCAAATATAACTCCTGCTCGGCTCGGCTCGGCCGAATGCCTGAGACAGGCCGGCATTTGTTGACACATGGACAAGAACTGTTGAGGTCTAACACTATAAAATGATTCATCTCGGCTCGGCAAAGGCATATGTTTACAATCGGCCTCGGCAGAATGTTTAACTCGGCCTCGGCCACATACCGGCTCGACCAAGTAAAGCCAAGAGCTGTCGGATAAGATCAAGGGAAGATATCGTCAATTATGCTCTGGGACCCACTTAGCGGCTCTGCAGAATACTTTCCAGATGTCAAGCAGTAATTGGCTCAGTACAAAGTCATCATTACAAGCCGACCCACACAACAGCTACGAACTCAGGCTTTCGTCCCATCACACTGCAATTCTGTAACGGATTAGACCGCCATCTCAGACACATCGTTGTCCCATCACTTGGCAGGGGGCAGACCTCCTCTTTTTCTAGTATAAATACCCCTCAACTCACAACGGGAGAGGGGGGATTCTGGGAGAACAACTGGAGCGTTACATCGAGAACTCCATCTCGGTCACAACACAACTCACAAACTTAGTGAGATATTTATCAGGTTTCTTCAAGCTTTTATATTCCAGCATTATTGCATAGGCAAACACCCATAACTGACTTAAGCGTCGGAGGGTTTTTCCTCTAACGTTTTTCTTCTTTCTCAGGCTCCGTTGAAGGATTTAGACGGAAGATTAACGGCACAAACTCCGGGTCATCTCTGACCCTCATGGTTACCATCTCGGCCTCATCAATCCAAAAGGTCAAAAGTTCGAATCCAAGGACACGCACAGTGTGTGTGTTCCACTACTGCTAGGCTGAAGACCTGGTTTGCGTGTGACACCTTGTGTGGGTCACTGAGTAAATCCTCACCCAACCTAGGAGGCTGTTGGTTCTGATTTGCATCCTACACAATGCTTCGGAGGACACCTTGTGTGGGTTAATGCGTAAATACTCACCCAACCTAAGAGGCCGTTGGGCTCCTGATTTGCATCCTCCATAATGTTCTTTGAAGCTGAAGCAGTAGAGACCCTCACGACCAATGAATGGACTTTTGCTCCAAGATTTCAGTGTTATAATAGCTATCTCTTAACCTACACAACAAAATAAATAGCTCATCTCACCTCTAAAACTGAGTGCAGACCCTTTTCTAAAACAGACATCTTTGAAAACATTTCCAATGTAAAATTTTAATATTTTGTTCAAAGTAAAAATAGATAATACATTTCAAAATGCATTCTGTGCTTTTTTTAACAAAATGACTCAGTTTTATCATTCAAAAAGTTTGTAGGAGGTAAATTTTTGGAAGAAAATACAGAACTCTCCAACACTTTTACTATAGATCTTGGCTGAAGTTAATGAAAACTCTACAACACAATAAATCAACTGCAAAAGAACATGTGTCCATGCATTTGTAGCTAGGGGGTGCTGACTACGGGTTCAAATCACCTCATCCACTTTTCTCTCACCCCACGCGTCACCGCACGATACGTGGCAGCAGAAGAGAGTTGTGAGGCTAGATAAGGATGACCCGTATCTAGCCTCACCACTCCCCCTGCTGCCATGTGTCGTGCGGTGACGCGTGAAGTGAGGAAAAAGTAAGTGAGGTGATCACATCCCGCTGACTACTGGGCCAGTGGGCATATAGAGAATTGTGTCAACAAACTCAACGGACCGGTTTTAAATTTTAGTTATTTTAGTAAGCTGATATAATAATCAGGACGTTCTTGGTTCACTAGTTGCCGTGTTTGTATAAGGTTCGGGAATGGGGTTAGACTGCTTCGCGATCTTATATTAGTCTTACCTTACACTTTGTGCAAGATGCTTTTTATACGGTTTGAACTCATGACCTCAAGGTACTAAACAGCAGTCTTACATGTTACTCTAAGATACGCCATCGATCATAAATTTATGTAGAGTCATCTATAGGTCATTGTTTTTTCCTCAGTCACTCAAAAAAAAAAATCAACCACAACTGTGTACAGTAGCTTTTAGTTTAAGTAGGTTACATCAATTATTGCTAAACCTGAAATAATGGAAATCTAGCAGCACTTGGTCATTATTGGAAAAAGTTTTCTCATAGATGTGAAATGATTGTGGCCTATATTGACTTGTGGTGTATTGGTTGTTTCCGATGAAGGAGACCAATATAGAATCTCTGCCACAAAGACTCACGTCATTCATCTAGAAGGTCATCTTTTTTTTTTTTTTTTTGGGTTTAGTCTTCGGACTGTCGATAATTACGACACCGATTGATGATATTAGTTTTTCCTTTAATAACTATCCAAATTTTATTACGGGTATATGTTTTTGACTAGACTACGGGTGTTAGGATTGGACAAGTATTATAAGTTGTTTTTAAACAAATTAAATAAAGTAGAAGTAATGTTTTCATGTCACTTACTTTCTTTGGACTCTATTAATAGTTTTTGGTGTTGTTGGATATACTGTGTATGATTGATGATGATGATATGGGTTTGTTCATGTAATAATTTATCATCAAATTCTCTTTTTGACATTTTCTTAAACAACAAAATATCGTAAGATTTTTAGTTGCTCTTAGTTACTATTTTGTAGCAACATAAAAATTCTGGTTTCATAACTTTTATATGTGTTGACTATGGTCAAGGCCAAGGTAGAGCTGGTAAAATGAAGTCCAAACTATTTATTCATCTAAGCTTAAATAAAATTGCCATAAAAAACTTAAACAAAATTAATAATTGGATGAGATGTTGCTAAAAAGTTTAAGAGGATTTATATTGGTGATATACTTTTATAAATGGATTTTGGACGAATATCCGATAAATCCGTTTGTTTATAAAAATAAAATAAATAAACTATATTTGGAGAGCTTCCAGAATGCTGGTTTTCGAACCTTATTCACCGGAAACCTGTCTGTCGACGTTAGCAATTTTTATATACAACATCTCTGCAGATTTATGTATACGTACTGCTTCACGGGAATGTTCATGTTACTGGACATATATGAAAATCTTAATTCTTAATAAATTAAAAAAAAAAAGAATGATTCAGTGTACTAGGGTGACGGGTCTTATGATTTCAAGAAAAGAAATGAAAAAGAGAATATAGAAGATCTATTTTTTTCTATTTATAAATAAACATCTTCTTTTTAAGTAAATGGTTAAAATTGAAATAAAAAATCAATTGTGTATGAATGACAAGGTTGTGTATTTATTTTTAAAAAAATGTGTATTTATCATTCCTCTATGAAAAGTATAAAAAACAGAATGTATGAGATATATACACATCACTATCTTATAAAAAGAAACTTGAGAGACGTATATTTTATTTAAAACTTTAAATAGCTGGGTAGGTAACTTACCACAAATAAGAAAAAGACGTTCTCCGTGTACTAGACTCTTGCGCCTGCGTAGGGTCTAAAAAGGAGCCATACCGGAGAGGGGCCATATCAGAGGTCTCTGTGTTAAACCAACTATTCACCAGACTTATTCAATCAAAGAAACTTCTAAAAACGTATTGGGATAAGCTATCAAAGTTGTGCGTCGGAGTGAGATGTCAAAATGATAAACTACATAGTTTTATTAAACGATATACAGTGAATCCCACATACATGTATGTATTTTTGGAAAAAAAAACTACGTATTTTATCATTGTTATGTGATTTCGATTCTATAAAAACATAGGTTTTGCAACTTGAAATTTATGAAAACAAGGTTTTGTAACTTTTGTCCAAAGAAGGAACGCAGGAGAGGAGGTTGAAAAGTTGGAGAGTATCACCTCAACTGAGGAAACCCATTCTCGCCCCCAGGGGCATAGTCCAGTGGTAAGTGGCAAACGTGATTGGAGCTAGAACCCCAACGTCCCGAGTTCGAGTCCGTATGGAGACAATCCTTGTTGAAATATTACAAGGGTTGCCTCTGGGCTGGCTGAGTCTCGTGTGTCCTCTCCCTTTGCAGGGCTGCCGGTGGAGCACATCCCTCGATTTACATCCCACCTGGCTAAGAGGCAGGGCTGCTGGTGGAGCACATCCCTCGATTTACATCCCACCTGGCTAAGAGGCCTCTGGTACAGATGGGGGAGAACCCACTCCCTCGTCAAAGGAAACCCATTCTCCACGGCGATGCTGACCAAAATAATTGTTTTGTACTTGCTTCGTTATCAGAAACAAAAGTAAAAAAGGCACTTTCTTCATTAGAGGAATATTGTGCGTGTCAAATTAACATACTCTATTTTCATATAATTTGCTCATATAGTACTTATTATTTATAAATCTTTATTTGTTTCTTGGACTTGTTTTTTTTTCATTTGCTACATAGTTAATGATATTTTAAGGCATAGGTAAAATAAAAGACAACCTATCAGGATGAGATGGTAATAAAATAAAGTTACACAATCAAGTCTTTCGTAATGCTTGGCGCCCACATGAATGTATACTTCCGTATTGGATTTGTTTTAGAATATACTTTGGTCCATTGAATCTTGAATTTATTGGCATGTACTTTAAATTAATACATGAAGGAAATTTTTAACTTAAAATTACTAAAAATATGATATCAAAAAAATACTAAAAATATAATAGGAAATAATGGAAAGCTGCAATAACTTCACCCCAGAACAAAATATGCAAGTTACTCAATGAAGTTAGTGAAACACTTAATACAATCTTCTGAATGCGGTCAAATAAACACTTAATGCAATCTTCTGAGTAATAAAAGGAACAACAACATCTCAGTACGTATATTCAATGACAATAAAAGTTATCGTTAGAGTCTGGATAGAATGAGTGGTACTACTTTCATTCCAAATGATAGAGAGTTTGCTTTCAGCGAGACACCGGTTTTATTGTACCTGCATAAACGACACAATAATAGAAATATGGTGTACTAATGTGTTACTGAAAAAATTTAATAAATACAAATAGAAAGTTGTCGATATTAAGATTGATTACCAGCAAAAGGAAACTTGCAAATATCCTACAAATATAGGCATTTTTCCTCTCAACAATTTTGCCACAATTTCCTAAACTTGAATCTAACTACTAATATATAGGCTGGACCTTTTTAAATTTTAAGACGTGGTCAAATTTATTGTCGTCACACTTAGCACTAAATTATTCTCAATTATATCAATATCAGTATTTGAATCAATCCACTATTGTATAAAATCTATCAAATTTTGACAAATCCATACATGGGTATATATTCTCACCCACTTAATGACCTTATCTTTGACGAAGAACCTGAATTACAAAATATTAAGCACATTTAAAACCAATAAACAAAAACATAGACGACTAAAAGTATGGTGACTATGATCATGGACAAGAGAGGAAACAAGCTTTAACTTCTATGCATTTTGAATAAAATCCGAAATCACACATCTCAAAGAAACTTAAATCACAAAGTACTCTTACTTTCGTCCAAAAAATATTATCATATTTGATCAACATACTATTTAATCAAACATTAATTAAGATCATATTACGAAACTATTTAACGTAATATTTTATCAAAATAGTCTTCAAATCATTTATGATCAAATTTCACTTAACAATGTGTAAATTGTAAAATACTTCCACGAATTTTTTAAATAGTATTTGATTAGTTGTTTTTTGACCAACTATGACAATATTTTTAATACTGATAGAGTAATAAATACCTTCTTAAAACTCCTAAGCACAAAAACCAAGTGTTGACCCAACATTCATTCCCCATCCCCCCTCCTAAAATGAGTTATGACCATCATAAATTGTTGAAAAAATCTAGCATATAGACAGTAAGATCGATGATGATCACTTGATGAACAAACAAACAAATGAATAAAAATAGCATCTATTTAAAGTAGCGTACGTAATACGTGGCTAAGATTATGTACTATAACTTTATCAGTAGTGGACGTTGATATCAGACAATTTGTATAAACTTTTTATATTTCGTCTTTTAAAGGACAACAATCGTCAACTTAGGTTTGGCTGGATTATGATTATGACAATTGTACTAAAATTCATCCGGGGACCGAGGATTTACATGAAGCAATAGCAACCACAACAATTATACCAGTATATCCCAACGACATCAAAAATTATTATTAGAGTCTGGGGAGGGTGAGAGGCAGACAAATAATACATCCATCCTAAGGGATAGAGAGTTTAATTCTGATGAGACCTCCGACTCTGTATATACCTGCATAGCACAATAATAAAAATATGCATTAATGAAAAATTTTATTGAACATAAATAAAAAAGTTTCGGATATTAAAATATGAGTTAATTGCACCTGGTATCCATTCTTTTCCACCAAGTTTTAAGTAGCATCCAATGTTTCATGAAACACACTTGCCATCCAGACTTATAGGGTTAATAGACACCTGGCATCCATGCTGACGTCATAAAGGCAATTTTCATTTATTTTTTAAAAGTTTATAGAAAAAATAATTCAAAAATAAAAAGAAAAACCTCACATCCACCCCACCACACCCCCCACCCCCACAATCGACCTCCCTCCCCATCCTTCCCATCTCCCTCTTCTTCCTCCATCTTCCTCTTCTTCCTCCATCTTCATCTTCATCTTTTTTCCAACCATGGTTAAAGCCTAATTCCCTCCTTTTTTTGCCGGTACAGCAACCAGGGAGAGATTGTAGCCATGGACAATGCTGACATCGTAGAAATCTTTGCCATAGAACCCGGCAAAGATTTCGTGCAAATTATACATATAGAAATCTATATGGGATTATTTGAGAGCCGTAAAAATAAAGATTTTACTTGAGAGCCGGGTTCTACTTGAGATGACAAATTCATTGCAAAGATGACAAATTATACATATAGCAAAGATGACAAATTCATTGCCGGGTTCTACTTGAGAGCCGTAGAAATCTTTGCCGTTGAATTTTTTTTGACATAGTTGGAAAAAAGATGAAGATGAAGATGGAGGAAGAAGAGGAAGATGGAGGAAGAAGAGGAAGATGGAGAGGATGGGGAGGGAGGTCGATTGTGGGGGTGGGGGTGTGGTGGGGCGGGGGTGTGGTTTTTCTTTTTATTTTTGAATTATTTTTTTTATAAACTTTTAAAAAATAAATGAAAATTGCCTTTATAACGTCAGCATGGATGCCAGTGTCTATTAACCCTATAAGTCTGGATGACAAGTGTGTTTCATGAAACATTGGATGCTACTTAAAACTTGATGGAAAAGAATGGATACCCGGTGCAATTAACTCATTAAAATATTAATAACGGTACAAATTTACATGAAGCAGTGTTTCTTGAAAACTGCAAAGTCACAGACTGGAGAAGGCATCATCCTCAACCAATAAATTATGGAAACGAATAAATGACCTTACAATTTTCTCTAGTAAACAAACAGAGGCCTGGAAAATATCTTAAACATGAGAAAATCTCATTCTCCGATACATTCTATATCGTACCATGTCATGGATATTGAATTTTTAAAACACATGAGATTAAATTAATATGCATGATATGATCTCGTTTACTATAACTGTAAGACCCAAAAATTTCACATAAAAAGAACATAGATGTTGGCATGATATATATAAGCATGGTCTAAGTGATAAATGTCAAGAATGATTAATTATTTTTCGGTTAACGAAGAGAAAATTCTGATTTAGTTGATATTCAGTAGTAATTGCCTATAGAAACGACGCTGGGCCGAAAAGACACCAGACCTGGAATCAGTTGCTTGCTCATAGTGACGATGTCGGACCCGAATATGCACCAAACTCATAATCAGTTAGACGAATCTAAGTCGTTACAATTATGTTATCAGTATCGACTAGCGTCGCTGGGGCGAAATGGTCAAATCTAAGACGTTAGGGGGGTCATTGTCCCTTAGCGGGGTCCAGTGAAAATGCTAACGCATTAAAGGAATGAGATGTAAAAGCCTAAAAATGTAGGTACATATAGAGCTGATGGTCTCACTGGAAGCAAATTCTCTATCCTTTGAGATAAAGGTATTGTTTGTCTTCCGCTCACCCTCCACAGACCCTAACGATAGTTTTTGTTGCTATGTACTGGGTATGATTGATTGATTGATGTAAAAGCCTAAAAATCCCATATCGGAAAGATGAGATATGTTAGTATGATATATAAATATAACTTGAGTGCTAAATGTCAAAAACGATTAATCTTTTTTGGACCAACAAAGACAAAAGTCTGATTCAATTGACATTCAGTAATGCTTATCTATAGTAACGACACCAGACCCAAACATACATAAAGTCTAGAATCGGCTGAAGAATCGTTACAATAAAAAAAAATTTGGAATAAATATCTGGATGAAAGATCTCTGCTCGTCTTAAAGCATCCTAGCCACGAGAACAAGGGTTCAAGTTTGTTCTTCTATATTTGATCTCACATGCATTTTGAATGAGGGATCCTCCCTACTAATGTAGATTTCTTTATTTGTATAATGTTATGATTTTTTTTTATTCCTATAATGCGTTATGTTATATTTAAACTGAGTTGTCTTCTAACAAATAGTTTTAGTTGGTTTATTTAGTGCAACAAATTAAAAAGATTTAAGTAAAAATTGCAATCTCAAAAGTGTTAGATGTCTTGGGTAATGTTGATGCTCGTTTGTTTGTGTACAACACTAAATGATGAAGTTAAAATAAAAAATGGATTCACAGCGATAAAGTATAAACATGTTCGTGTGCCTAGAGCTGAAACTAACTGGACTTATGAGGGAACAGGTCGTTCTGAGACGCTGAGATACCACAAGGTCAGTTGAAATCAATGCACGAGGCCGGCTGTTTGGGGTTGGGATCTCCTCATCCCGACTTTCGTCACCCCTTTTGTGACCACGCGACACGTGGCAGTAAGGGGGGTGATGAGGCTAGATGAGGGTCACCCTCATATAGCCTCACCACCCTCCTTGCTGCCACGTGTCGCGCGGTCACGCGTCACCGCACCTCCTTGCGGTGAGGTGATCCTATCCCGGCTGTTTGGGAGGTCGGCTATTTAAACTCAAACAAGAGAATTATGACAAAGTTATTTCAGCTCGGCACTGATTCGCTGTTTTACAACATAACATATGATGTGCAATGTGACTCCGTCTGAGTTTACTGCTTTTTCTGATCTTTCAGGTGCTGCCACGGTTGGTGAATTAGGAGGTGTTTGGTTGGGGGTTTCTCGTTAAAGGTATGAGTTTAGAGAAATCCAAACCCATAAAAATTGTTTATTTGGGGAAATGAGTCTAAACTCATAAAAATTGTTTATTTGGGGAAATGAGGGGGGGGGGGGGTTGGGTTTCGGATTGATATCCGCGTATTTGGTAATGTATATCGTTTTTTAATATACTAGTTCCCCTTGTCTATTAATATGGAGAAATGGGGGGTATGGCTTTCGAACCGGTCGACGCCGGTCAATGCCGCCGGCTGCAGCCGCCCGCCACCGGCTGGTCGGTCAAATTTTTCCAGCCAATTTTCCGGCCGCCCACGTTCGATACCCATTTCAATTCTAATAGGTTCCAAACACCATCAATGTCAATCATTCCATTCCCACTTCAATACCAAACAACTATGACTTTTACGCTCAAACCATATACTCCAAAGCCATACATTGCCGTATCTGTTCCGATTCTTATTCCGATACCCAAATGCGAACTAAACGCCACCTTAATGGCTATGGAGAGGTCACAAGATACTCCCACAATTGTTTTGGATGTCGAAAACGTGGAGTAATGTGCTCTAGACATGTGCCTGGCGGAAGAATATGATGCTCCAAGTGGAGTCATGAGGGACTGATTGCGAATACTATGGAGAACATGGTGGAAGATGGCATGGATGTAACCAAAGGCCGTGCTGCCGACTATTTGGATGAAGTAAATGGTGCAGAAGTAAACGAAGAATTTGAAGAGCTTGAGAGCAATAGCTTGCAATTGATCTCTAACGTTAGGCTGATTATCTTAAGCTATCAGCTATTTATCACTCGCCTTTAGGCAGTTCAGCAGTTGATTAGCCGAGCCGCTGGTGGTTTACATGTGATAAAACCATGTGCACTCTGTTTTACTGGTGGAAAACAAGTCTCAAAGTGAACCAGAAAAAAGTGATGACATGTTACTTCCTGATGGAAGTAGTTGGAGACAGAAACTACTGTTTCTATGTTGTTCCTTGAAGATTTTGTCAGAAATAGATTCTATAATCAAGCATAAACCTACCTTCAATTATAGGAGGTTTCTTGGATTCAGCAATCATTTTGTGCCTGTACCCTGCTTTTTTTCTTCTCTCTTGCAATCAAAAGCTCAGCCAAACTTCTTTATCTGTGGAGATGATGCAAATTTTGACGAGAATGCCGAGTGGGTCTATTCATTGGAATGTGATCAGTGTCTACCATTCAAGCCCTTGGGGGAATCTCAGCTGGTCAAGGTAAACAAGGAGCAAAGACAAGGTTATTTTGAAGAGTACGATTATGCCATGAAATTAGACCTGGAGAAGCAAATGAAGGAAAACAGAGTAAGATTACAGCTCGTGAAGAAGCGAGAAAAGAACTCAAAAACTGATGCCATTATGGAGGTCTTTCTAGATCAAGAAGCAGGAAACCATTCAGATGTAGCAGTTCCCTTTCCTGCATCTAGGTACCAGCTCTTAGAATCTCCATTATCGCATATGGCGACTCAATTTTAGGCTTCTATGACTGGGACCATGATGGTGCCAACATTGAAGACAGTCGCCGCAAAACCGATCATTTTGCAAGATCCATTGCTGTTCAACTCGGAAGAGAAAAGGAAGAGTTCACCATCTGTTTAAATTATTCCAGGGTGAGTATGAAAGCTGGTTTAAACAGCAAGAAACGCATCAGGCTTTCTTTTAGAATAAACGCTTCAGAGGATCTCCCTGTTGTTATTTTAGGCCTTCTTCCAGTAGCAAAGATGCTATTCAGATGTATTTTTGCTCAGTCCAGTGAAAGTTAATACAGCTAGTTTTATCGTTCCACAGACCACAGGGTAGATATCAGCCATATGATGTGTTGGTTGTTCATTCAATCAATCATACACAGTATATTCCAACGGCAGCAAAAGCTACCGTTAGAGTCTGGGAAGAGTGAGCAACAGACAAACAATACCTCTATCCCAAAAGATAGAAAGTTTGCATCCTATGTTGGTTGTTATACCTGTGTTGGTTGTTATACCTGATATAGTTTCTCCAACACCAATAGTTAACAGTTGATGTAATTTGATGAGTAGCGTACTTCTCGACTCCCATTCTGGAGGTAAATGATTATGGAAGTAGAGACTCTTTTCTTTTGGTTTTGTAAGTACTATTATAGTAGAGACTTGCCTACATCTTGTGTATATTAGACAAGATATCTTATGTATATTAAACTTGAGACCTTCTAGTCTTCTGATCTCAACAAGAAGCGTTCAGTTTTCGTTTTTCCACCTTCTCAAATAAAGAAGTTAAATATTCAAACATTAGAGCATAAGTTAACAAAACAAGATGAGAAAACCTTAGTAGTAATAGTAACTTAAAACTGCAAACACTGCTCATATTGTTCTCATTCCAGTTCTTACCCATCAGTTTACGTGCCGTACGGTTCGGATGTCAGCGTATTCAAGCAGTGCTTTCTTAATGGACTTTCCAGTTGTAATCTAGCATATTCAGGAGGTTGCTCACCAGTAGTGAGCCTAATTTCTTACTAATTTCCAAAGCAGGAAGGATCGCTAGACAGAGTAGAGATCTGAATCTGTCAGCTGCCACTTCCTGTGATCTAAAATCTGAGCAAGACTTTTTAGGCCAAATTATGAATAAGGCAAAGAAAATTTTTGGGCACAGTAAGGTAAATTAAAAGACTCCATTTCCTTTTCAAAGGAAACAGGGAGTAAATTTAGAATTATCATCTCATACTCTTCCATTGGCTGATCCTTTCAGAGTTGCTCTATATTATAAAAGGGAATTTGGGAGAAAAAGAAAAGAGTCCACAAAAGGGAAAGGGTAGGAAAAGAAACAACATGCTAAACTAGTGAAAAGAAAAATATTAAGACGCAAGTAAAGAACTCAGCATAAAGCAGAGAAGACTATAAGGATATCGAAATTGCAGCAGAGGATCACTATTATTAGATCACTAGGATGACGAATGTTGAGAATTGGCTGCTTCTTCCACAGCATCATCCACAATTTCTGCCTGCTCGAAACACTCTGCCTTACGCAAAGATTCCAAAAGAACCATGCATGTCTTGGCGCATATCTGACTACCTTCTGAACGCGACTCTTCAAAAAGGGAGTATGCTTCATGTGGTCTGTTTGCAAAGCTTAACCCCTCAATCAATGTAGCATAGCAAATAGAATCAGGAACACCTCCTTTTGCCTTGAACTCTTCAAAGAGACGAACTGCTCCCCAGATTTTTCCTGCCCTTGCAAGACCTGTTATCATAACGTTATACGTGATCTTATTTGCCTTTAAGCCTCTCTTTTGCATTTCCTCCCAAAATACATAGGCCTTGGTGTACTTACGAACTCTACATAAACCAATTATTAGAGTGGCATACGTTATTGAGTTAGGAATGCAAAGTGAATTCTTCATAGTATTGAAGCATACAAGGGCTTCGTCTATTTCTTCAGCCTGCACTAGGGCATCAAGCAGACAATTCCATGTATTTAGACCGGGAGTCAGACCTTTTTGCAATAGTTCTTCCAAAACTAGATATGCTTCATCAATTCTACCCTCCTTCCCAAACCCATGCAGAAGACTGTTATACACAACCGCCTCAAATTGCATCTCTCGTGATTTTGCTTCTTCGAAAAGCATGTAAGCTTCATCAAGTCGGCCAACCTTCGCAAGCCCGTCAATGACATAGCCATATGCTACTTCACTTGGTAGCAGATCATTAATCTTCATCTCTTCTATCAGCTGGTGAGCTTTAATAACTTCACCGGATTTACATAATGCATCAATAATCGTGTTATAAGAACTTGTATCCAACAACATGCGTCCCTGTGTCTTAACAGAGGAGAGAACTTCGCACGCATCATGAGTGTAGCCTGCTTTTGTGAGGCCATTTATAAGGATAGAATAACTGTGGGAATTTGGGGTGAGATCCCAAATTTGAATTTCCTTAAACAATGCCCTACCCTTCTCTGTCTCACCTGCTTTGAAGACACAGTCCATGTAGACATTAAGAAGAAAAATATCTGGACAGACACCCTTGCGGACCATGTCTTTGTAAATCTCATGACCATCATCTAATCTCTTAGCCATGAAAAAGTTCTTAATGAGGGACGTGTAAGTATAAACATTGGGAATCTGACCAGAAGCTATAGCATGCTCATATAATCTATATGCCTCATCCATGCGGCCAGCCCTACCAAATCCCTCTATGAGTGAAGCAACTGTAACTTCATTAGGGTAACACATCATATTGTCCATTTCTTGATAAATAGAACAAGCATCATCCAGTCTGTTTGCCTTGCACAACCGGTCTATCATTATGTTTATAGTCATGACGTTTGCAGACAGCCCATCTGCTTCCATTGCAGCTTTAAGTTTTAAAGCATCCTCAAGGTTGCCCGCTCCGCAAAGCATGTCGATCATGATATTATAAGTGGAAAGATTTGGCGATGCGTCTCTTCGCATCTCCTCGAACACTTGCAATGCTTTTTGATACAATGCATGCTTCCCAAGGCAAGTAAGCAAGCAGTTATAAGAAATCACACTAGGTGCAGACCCCTTAAGTCTCTGTGTTTCAAGCAATTGAAATGCTTCATTAATTTTCCCAGCTGATCCATAGCCCATGATCATGGTATTGCAGGCATACTCACAAGGGACTGTTCTACTTAGCTCCATTTGCTCGAATAATGACACAGCATCATCCAATCTGTTAGCTTTGCAGAGGCATCCAATCATGCTTGTGTAAGTCACATCGTCAGGCAACATGCCATGTGCTCTCATTTCGAGAAAGAGCTTCCATGCGATATCCACCCTACCCACCTTGCCAAAGCTGTCTATGCAAACATTAAATAGGACAACATCAGCTTCAAAAGAGCTGCTTTTCATCTCATCCAACAAGGATAGTGCAGCTTCTACCTTACCCTGCTTAGCACACGCTTGAATGGCAGTTGTGAACAAGTGCACACTTACTTTATAGCCCAATTCCTGCATTTGATGAAAAAGAGTAAGCACAAGTTCACCTTCACTAACCGAAGACAGAGCACCAATTAAATTAGTATATGCAGAAAAGGCCGGACGAAACCTATACTTCCGCATGGTCTGGAGAAAATCAAAGGCTTCTTGAAGTTTCCCAGACTTGATACAACTCAGAACAAGCTCAATACTTGACAGATTAGATGGTCCAAATCCAGCTACACTCATCTCATGCAAAATTTGGTCCACATAATCCAGATTTTCACTCCTTGCCATTAATTGCAACAGTGAATTGTAAGCCTCTGGACAATGCACTTGGTCATATCTTTTCTCAACCCATCTGAAGAAATTGACAGCCTGATTCACATCTTTAAGCTTCCTTAGAACTCCTATAACCAAATCTGTCTGAGATTTCTTATCAATGATGGATAAAACATTCTCCAAGGAATGGCTCCAGGATCTGCTCCGCAAAATCTCACAAATGCTAAAAACCCTTTCTTTAATGTTTCCCAACTTAACCTTCTTTTCGTCATTATATAAAGAAACGTAAGTTCTCCTCTCAGGATTGGGAGTCTTATTCTCAGAGAATAAAAACCTCTTTTGAAATTCACATAAGGAATAGGTTTTAGGATTAGACCACAGAAAAATACCTGAAAGGAAAGGAAAGAAAATAATAATCAAGAAGATAACCCAGCATGGTATGAATCTTACAAGAAAAGGAAACATGAAGCCATCTTCGAGCTCAAGAAACTTTGCATTTGAGCCATCAAAGGTGCATGATATCAGGCATCATAAAGGCAGCGAACAAAAAGATGGTTTACGTCCATACACTTTCAATTTATGTTACCTTACTGCGTAATCTACCGGAAAGTCACAATTGACGGAATACCAATAACTTTGCCCAACTGAACTTTATGGTATCTTTGCTGATCTACATGATAATGTAAATCCATTAAACACAAGAGAAGGGGGATGCGCCCATAAATCAAGTTCACTCTTATGTGAACTAATTTATAACCCTTGTATCTTTCTTTATGTTTCTCCAATACAACTACTTCAATTGTTTTCCACCTACTCCTAAGGCATTGATGCTGGATATTTTCGAGTGCAAGCACTTAGTGAAGAGTACAAATCTGGAATGTGAAAAATTAATTTTCTGGGTGATAAATGAAGCTACAAGAGCCAATTTCTTCAAGTTAAGTTGCAAGGATATCCTGAATAGCAACCATCCCATTTGACATCCAATAGACGAAGTGGCCACTTGAAGAAGGTTAGTTCTGTGCCTGAATTTAGAACAGACTGGGCATGAATAAATGTGAAACCCCAGTTGTGGAGTTCTGGAGTTCATACCAATTTCTAGAACAAGCATGTCACCTAATCCTGCAATGTGGTGCCTATTGGATAGTCCTTCAGTTCCAGACTAATTGCATAACCCTTCATGTTTTTCTTGAATAATACAGGAACCAGCTCCACACTTCTACCATACCAGCAGAAAAATTGAGGATGCCTGCTTGCTAGAGCTTAAAGTACAGGCATATATAAGTGAAGTCCCAAGTACAGAGAGATTTTTCATTGAAAAGATCGCTCTTCGGTCAAACATAAACTTGGTCAGAAACTTCTGGAGACTTAATAGGATAGAGAGAAGATCAGTTAACCTATTATCTTCTCTACCATACTAAACTTGCCCCCTCCTCATTGAAAACTCTCAAGTACACAGTCAAGATGCACGGAAAAAAAAAATCTACTAAACATAAGGAAAAGAAAAGATTCAAGTAAAGAATTGAATTTAATAAACAGTTTTTTCCATCTGGACAAATGGTTCCACTCATCAGCCCTGAACTTGATTCATACACCACAAAATGGAATAAAAGAAAGATGGAGGGAAGAAGAAGAGGTGGAGTTGCTTCCTTACCTCGATTTTGTATGACTGTCCTCATACCCACAGGTATGGGGGCATTCCAATCCGATTAGCATCCGCACCACTAAGGTTAGCGTTCTGAAAGAATAAAGAAAACCCAAATCAAGAAACAGCTAGATGATCGAGTCTTTAGTAATGGAAAAATTCAAACTTTATTCAACAGTTCTCTTATGCAACAAGAGATTTTCAACACGCAGTAAAAGCTTAAAACAAATAAGATACAGGGATTCAGTTTGAGGTCGAAAAAGAGAGAAACTGGCTGAATAACATAAAGAACATATGAAAACAATCGTGAATGAGGATCCAGCTTACGAGGATATGATCAATCAATGCTCTACAGTGTCTCTTCAGAAGCGAGAGCTTAAAAGGTTCTACGTTTCGTCTTGCAATCTCTGTGCTTGATAGAATGCTAGTTTCCCTCTGCTCTTCTTTACTCCGGCTGGAAAAGCGTCTCAAGTTTCTTTTATTTATTTATTTTTTTTTGAACTTGAGAGTTGAGAAGCTGATTGCTTCTTGATGCCCTAAAAATATTATCACTAATCATACACATAATTAACCAAATATCAAGTAAAACTAAATTGTAAAAGCATTTTATGAAATTTGATTACAAATGATGGCAAAGATTACAACAACAACACATACTCAACATATCACAACGACAGTAAAAGCTATCACTAGCGTCTGGGAAGGGTTAGAGACAATCAAATAATACATCCATCCCAAAAGATAGATAGTTTGCTTCCACCGAAACTCCCGGCTCTATATATACCTACATAGACAAATAATAAAGTCAAAGACAAACACAAAAAAAAGTACAAAGTTACCTAAAGTATTAGAGACTATCTAAGCCCTTAAATATAATCTAAGGTGCCTCTATATCTTGCCTAAACCTCGTTATCCTTAATCATATATCTCCATGAACTCATATCATGGACCACGTCCTCACGGAGGTGCAAATCTAGTAGGTCATACCTAATTCACTTATTCCAAATCAGTTTGAGTATGTCTTTACTCCTCTTTCCATCTACAATGAGACTTTCAACTGCTCTGACAGAAGCTCTTGTCTGTCTCCTCTTGATATGCCTAAACCATCTCAGTCTCTCCTCCCTTATCTTATCTACTATACTAGCCACCCTGGCCCTGACCTTTCCCTAAATATCTTATTTCTCATCCGGTCTATGCCTAAACCATCTCAGTCTCCCCTCCCTTATCTTATCTGCTATATTAGTCACCCCTGACCTTTCCCTAAATACCTCATTTCTCATCCAGTCTAAGCCTTGTATGCCCACACATCCACCTCATCATCCTCATCTCTGCCTCTTACATCTTCTACGACTGTGTCTTCTTGATGGCCCAACACTCTGTTCCATATAACATTGCATGTCTCTCATTCTCTTCAGATCCTAACTTTTGATGTCGTTATGATATAATGTGGATGTGGTTATTGCTGCAACTTTGATAATATTCAATTCCATTTGCTTAAATATGATATATGTGGCTTAACTAATTTGAGAGCGTAAATTATAGGCTAATAATGCTACACCAATGCCGATGTCAATATGACCTATTTCAAATGATGGAGGCTCTAACATTAGATGTCTTAATTTAAAATATTGCAAGCGCAAAGTCATGCTCATGTTATGCTGATTTATTCTTCTTAGACAGTTTTTCACTTTATAGTTGGCTTATTCATCACACAATATGGTATATTATATTCTTTTCGTGTGTTATACTATATTTTATTTTTATGACGTGGTGGTATGAATTCTAATACATGGGGAGGGTGAGAGGCAAAGAATACATCTATATCAAAGGATATAGATTTTGTTTCCATTGAAGACCTCAACTCTATATGTACCTGGATAAATGACACACTAATAGGGATATAGTATGCTATTGTGTTAGTGAAGGAATTTAGAAAATACAAATAGAAAGCTTGCGATATTAAAATAGTCATAACCGTGTATAACGATTAAAAACGCCGATTGCTCGAATGATTTTTCTTGCTTAGGAAGAAAATGATTATAAACAGTGATTTGTAAGCCAGAAAGTTCAGAATTGTCAATCCATTTTTTGCCTGGTGTTATATGTTTCAAAAGTGTTTGCTCTGATGATAATCATTTGAATATCCATATAACATGTCAATGTGCATTTGATCCCTATCAAGAAGTGTATTTCTTCTTATTTATCTCATGCTTTTGATGTGTTAATCAACCGTATTTCAAGTTGTTTGGGTTTTCTGGCTTGAATCAAAACATATCTGGGGTTTCTTCAAAATCAAGCAGAAACCATGAAAGCCAAGAATGACAAATGAATACTTGTGAGTTTTCTCAAAGGCATTCAATGTAAGTGAGCAGCCATAAACACCACAAAGACAGCCCTCATGACCAAAATTATCATAATCATAATTTTGAAGTTCCCTCCGGCAATTCATTTTCATACTATGAATATCAACAAGAGTATCATCAAAAGAATGCTCGTCTCTAAAGTCGATGTAAACTTGAAAAATCATGTAAGTATTAGTTGAATGAATAGTACGAAAAATATTTTGATTCATAAATACTTTTATTTTTTTTTTCAAAAAGTGAATAATATTCTTAAAACAAGACTAGAACAATATTTTTAAAACAGAGAGAATATATAATAATGGTTCATAAGAATAAATAATGGTGATCATAAGTTTTGGGGAAGGTCTGCTCAACCCTTTGACATGACTTCCGATTACCCTTAGAGTGCTTGTTGTCGAAAGAAGGTTTTGCATGTCGCTGACATTAGCTCTTCCGTAGTTTTATATCTTATTTCACAACTTTTAGGTGTTTCTATTTTCAAGGGATCAAAGATATACTTTTTTTTTTAATTTGAAATATGATAGAATTAAGCAAAATGACTCACTAAATTGACTCTGTTTCTTATGGTATGAAGTAGAAATTGATCGACATACCTTGACGCGTCATTATGGGTTCGGAAAACAACTTCTATGTGTTTCTAACACATGGGTATGATTGCGTACATCCGACCTTCCATACACCGCCATAGGCATGAGCTCTCTAAAGCGACGCGTAATGTTGTTGTGGTTGTTTCACTCCTTTTAGGGGTTTTCTCGAGAGTTTTAGAAAGAAAAAAACTCCATGTATCTATTATTTTACCATCCAATTCGATAGGAGAAGATCACATATTCTATCACATTTTTAACGTAATCTGTTAATCTGTATAATGAGTATTCAATTTTATCTCTAGTTAATATATATTCATTAATGGGCATATGGTGTAGTCAACTTACCTCTAATTAATATATGTGATATAATTTCGAAATTATTGTATATGGCAAGATTTTATTGGATGAATTACAAGATTTGGCACCAAAAGTCTCTAACCCAATGATCCATCATGGACAATTTAAATTAATCAAAAATAGTCAAGATAAGGTTAAATTATATAATGATGATAAAAAATTTTATAATATAAATATTTTTCTGAACTTACATTGCACGTCTAATTTAGTTTAAATCCACTGTATCCGAGATCTTCAAACTAGGAATGTTCATAAGAACAATGGATGGAATGTTTTTCTTGGCATTATAGATGTACGACATTTTAATAGCTCAACAACTAAGTAATGAAAAATAATACCCAAAGTAAAAAAGGAGAGACCAAAATGACAAGTTACGAATATAAACATCAACCCAACTGGAAGGGCAAATGCATACACAAATGAATATTTGCACGTCTATACTTATTCACTGTGTATATAATATGTTTTTGAAAAATTGACCATTGATCGAATTAATAACGAGTGAGTTCATGTAGACATAAAGCTTGTTATGAGACAAGATTGATTTAAGTATAATATCTACATGTATTATCTTTTCTGTATTAATGTTATATTTGAGTGTCCAAGTATAAAATTACAAGGTTTTGTTAAAAAAAAAACACACATAAGAAAATATACGGTGTGTAAGTCCACATATGTATTTTAATAAAACTATACAATTTTACTGTTTTACACTAAGGTCATCTTATTTGGCATCGAAATTTGACACACTAGACCTCATTTGTATCTTTTTCATTTATCAATATCATATTTGTAAAGCCTCTAGAGCACAGTCAAGACAAGCTCAGCATATTTTTACGGTTAAAAATTCTTGTGATCGATATAATAATGATTTGAATCATGTTGGTTTTTAAAATGTGCAAGAATAACATTATCCTTCTAGTCGTAGACTTTATCTTATGCTTCATAATGTGAAGGACTACTCTGGAATTGTGTATAAAGGGCTGAGAAGATTAGCATGGTTCCTGTGCAAAGATGACACGCACAAATCGAGAAATGGAATTGTGTATAAAGGGACTCTTACACCATGAAGGGGTTTGTTTGCTAATTTCTAAAAGGGAAGAGGCTTTCCTGATAAAGAAAACATCTTATTTGTAGAAGACCATAACTTTTGGTATTTGAAGACAATTTATACCCCATTTGACGGGATAGGATCCCCTCACCACAAGGTAGGTACGGTGACGCGTGACCGCGCGACACATGACAGCAAGAGGGGGTGATGAGGCTACATGCAGGTGACCTTCATCTAGCCTCACTACCTCCCTTGCTGCCATGTGTCGCGTGGCCATTGAGGGTGAGGAGATCCCAACCTCCATTTGACCCTATATTTTTAAATCAAGATTCAGATCTTCATTTTTGAAAAGTTTAAGGCCCTGGAAGTTAATTTGTTCCTTCGATTTCGATCCTCGTATTTCTGATCGCTGGCTCACCCATCAATTTGAAGTTCAAATTCATTCATCTTTGCTTTTCACTCAAACAGCCAAAAGCAGCTTCGATCCCCATTATCTCTCTCTCTGAATCGATAACTGTTCGCATCATAGGAAATGGTAAGCTTATCTTCCTCTTCAATTTCTCCTTAAATGATATAGTAGGGTCACTTGTTTGTCTTATAGCATATTATCTGCTATGCAATTCTTGGTTTTGTTTGGAATTTACGCAGTGTCCCAACGTTATTTCTTAGGCTTCCGTTGATTATCCCATTTCACCGATTAGCTTGGTGGATTTAGTCCTGCGTCACTATAACGTGAATTTGATTTATCTTTGCTCTTCCTACACGCTCTGATTTGATTTTAAATTTTTAAAGTTAATCCGGAAAATAATAGTAGCCACAGTAACGGAACTTTACTCGCTGCCGTTGCTGGTAGGGTGCAAACCGTAAAAACAAACTTGAGTTATGGTCTTTTACTTGCCGAATTAAAGTGAAATCAGCCTTACTGCAGTCTTGCCGTCCTAGATTCTTTTTAGCAGTTGTTGGAGAAAGCCTAAATTTTTGGGTCAGTTGGTGCTTAACTGGTTCAAGATGTTGGATACCAGGATATATTTAATTTCCGTAGGTGGTTGTAGTATATCTTTTACAGTTTGGATCTTGTTTTCAGCAAAGCCTCTTTATCTGCTTCCTTCCACCAAACCCTAAAAGGCCAGACTCAGCAAAGGAATTACTTTTTTCTGTGTCGAGCTTGTAAAAAAGCAGCTGAATCGTGTCGTGTTCTTAAATTTAATGGTGAAGTTGTGAAGGCATTGATGAAGCCCGTGAATGACTATGAACCCCCTGTTCAGGCACAAGTATAATGTGTCATACGGTAAATTTTTATGGGAACAGTTATAATAAAGCCCAGTGATTTTTTTTTGGGAGGGGGGGGGGGGGTGGTGGACTGATCAGTTTCAGTGTCGTCACTTGGTTGTTATCTTTCTTATAATCCATTGTAGCTGCTACCTTGTTATCTATTTCATTTCTTTGTGTCTTACCAATGGGAAATCATTCCTTTTGTAAACAAACTGATTGCAGTAGTTGTGTTTATTTTCTGCCAACAGGCATGATGATATTGGGTTGTTAATTAGTTGGTCAGCTTCTTTTCATGTGTACAACTACCTGAATTATAGGAAAGAACGAAAATAGAATGGTTTACTTTGTAGGCACTTCCTTGTTCATCAGCCCTGTGGGTTTTCAAAATTTTCTTGTCTGTCTTTACTGACAGGATGGCCATAATGGAGATGCTTCGAAACAAAGCACTGCTGACATGACTGCTTTTGTAAGTTTCCTTTCTAGATTTTACTTGATTTGCAAACTTAAATCTGGGTCAGGATTACAGATATAATATGTTCCCTGTTCCTTTTCTTTCCTAATCAACTATCCTCATAGGATGTAGAGAACCTTACCCTGGCTTGGTGGCAGTTTAATTTTCCTTTGAGAGATCATTTTGGTTAAGTACTGATTTATAGAGGTGAATCAGTTTTCTTGTGTAAGATTGACCAGTATAATGTCATTGCACACTGAAAGTTTTTTTTTTCTTTATTGCGCCAGGTTACTGTTGTTTGGTAAATTGTATAAAACCGAATCATGCTAACTTTAAGTGCATGAAGTATGAGCAAGTGTTAGAATTGCTATAGTACTTGATGTTTGATTACTTGCTCTGTATTGACTGGAGTTCCTTTTCTCTTAGGTTCAAAATCTTCTCCAACAAATGGTAAGTCTCATTCATACTTATCATTGGGCCTGAATTGTATATTTCTTTGCTATCCTCTGTTTTTGTCTTATATTTATATGGATTGTTGCTGCAGCAAACCAGGTTTCAGACGATGTCAGAATCCATCATCGTAAAGAATATCCTTCTGATCTATACTTTTATCTTCATTGCTGCGTAACTATACGATTGTCACTTTTAGAGGTCATATAGGTATTGCATTGACACCTTGTAGTAAATGAATTGGTTGTTTGATACCTTGTATGTTATCCGAATGTCTTGATTACTGCTCTTGTTGAAAATGTGTTCATCATCACATAGCTCAAATGGTAGGTTGCTGGCATTAACCACTTGTCCCAACCATACTGCATAGACGTGTGTATGATACGAGGGGCAAGGAAAAGTGTTTGCATCTTTAATGGTGTCTAGTTGGTAGGGTTAACTGGTAAATGAACTATGTAGGAGGGTTGTTTATCATTTCTTTGGCACTAAAATGAATTGCAATTGCTTGCATTTTAAAAGTATGAATGGTTATGCTAGTCATGTTTTTCAAATACACAACTGGCATGGTAATAGTAGGTTGGAAAATGTGTTTCATAATGAATCAAAGAGGCCTAGTCCTTAACATGCCTTTCAGTGATGCATATTTTTAGGTGTTGATGTACTTTGAATTGGTTAAAAAGCACAAGACATATATTTCTTATATATATATTTAGTTCTGTCCTTAGAGTGGGGCGGGTGGGGTGGTGTAGGGATGGGATGGGGAGTTTAGGTGGTAGGATCTGTTGATTTGCTTGATTGCTTCAATGTTTGGAGCTTTTAAGTCGGAGTAAATGCTTGGGTTCAAGATGACTCTGATGTGGTTGCACTCTGTTGCTATATAGCATGAGTAACACGGAGCTATTTATTTATGTTAGATTCTTGATACTTTGTTCAGTTGCAAAGATTATTAAGAAAAAGAGCGGCATATAGAAGAACAGGAAAATTCATAGTATACCTATTGCACTTAAAATTATTCTTCAATGCTGCATGTGGTATGGTGTTGATTGAATTTGTGGCACTATTTTTTTTCATGGACAAGTGTTATCCTTGACTAGTATCCACTTGATGAGATGGGCAACCGCATTGATGAGTTGGAGCAGAGCATCAATGATCTTAGAGCTGAAATGGGACAAGAAGGTTCATCATCTCCTTCAGCCGCTGTGAAGTCGAAAGATGAACCCAGGTCTGCTGATGAATCTGCTTAGAGATTGATATTATAGTATTCGTATGGTTGACTTTCGATTATTTAAGATGTGTGCTTCTTGTTTTTTGTGTTTGTCACATCTTGATGATCTAAAAACAGTTGTTAGAGAAGTCATGACTCTTGTATGATCGTGTCTATCAATCATCAATTCGAATGGGCAAGGTAGAGCCCTTTACTGTTTAATTTTAACGAATGAACTTTATGCGTTTTGTGCTTTTCTTTTCTCACTACTTGTGAGCATACCTGGTGTTCTTACACAACATAAATCAATTTCAGCCAACCTGGCAGTGGAAATTGCGTTACTTTTGATGAGGGGTGTTAAGCGAACCAAACAGTTCACGAACTGTTCGAGTTTGATTCGTATTTGGTTCGAGTTCGTTTGTTAATTTTAGTTAAACGAGTCGAATTTGAATACTTATTTGGGTTTGTTTAATTAAACGAGTCAAACTATTCACAAACTGTTCGGCTTGTTTAAACAGTTATAGTGTTATCGAGCCAAATTCGAACTAATTTGAAAGCTCGTTTAGCTAAACGAACTAAGCCGAATAGTTCATTTAGCTAAATGATTCCGAACTCAAAAACGTAGTATTTGGCCCGGCTCGGTTCGTTAACACCCCTACTTTTCCTTAATGTCCCATGGTCCTGGCAGTGGAAATGGTGTTACTTGTCCGTGATGTCCCACGCCTGTTCAGATGATGTATGTTTAGCTGTGACTGGATTTACATCATTCCACAATTGTGAAACTATGTAGTTTTGTTTAAAAAAAATACAGTGAAAGGTGAAATGTGTGGGGTTTCTGTGCACACTATACCTTTATTTTATTTTTGTGTGTGTGTTTTTTTCAATAATAAAAGTATGGTGTTACACTTCTGTATTCTTCCCTGATATTGCCAATTATAAAGATTTGAGTCCACTTGGAAACTAGAGCAATGTCAATCTATGCTTTCAATCTCCATCCTCAAGACACCTTCAAAGAGTTATTGTCACGTCTTCCTCCAAATGATAAACCTTTCTAAGGATTTTACACAGGTTTATAAATCAATTAATGCGCCGATGATTGTTGTTGGTGATTAAAACACCTTTCTTGACTTTTCAATAGTGTGGCTAAGCAACCACTCCCCCGCAATATTTGTCATAAAATTATGTGATTCATTTATTGGAAGCAAAATCATAAAATAATACGCACGGTATGTATGTATTTATGTATGTATGTATGTCCCGTAAATATGAGCTATTCTTTTTTCTTATTTCAGGATTAGTGGAGGAAAAATAATTTCTTTGTATTTTGAAAAGGAATATGCATTTGTTATTAAAGACTAATATAAATATGGTACACAAAGAATGGTTTCTAATATAACTCTTTTGCTATAAATAGTGTGTTTCGTCAATAACAAACCATATCTCTATCAATATGTCATCTATACATGTATATATAGAGCAGAATTCTTGTTCGAATCAAACTTTCTATCCATTGGGACGAGGTATCGTTTGATTGGCTTCCATCGTTTGCAGGTTGTCATTGCGATATATGTGTCGTTGTTGTTGCTATAAATAATATGATCTAGCTCTGCTTCAGTCGTCCAAGCGCATCTGGTGTAGTGGTATCATAGTACCCTCCCACGGTACTGACCGGGGTTCGATTCCCCGGATGCGCAATCTTATTTATTTTTCAAGTTTATATTGTTCAAACTTTTAAATGCAGAAATCGGACAATTTTCCCACTCCAGAAATCGGAATAATCCATAAATGAAAAAGCAAACGTTTTTTTTTTTTTTTTTTTTTACTAAAGCATTAGAATATCTCCTTTGCTTCTGCGTGCAATGATGTGTAACACGCATTACTTTTCTCATTTATCACTATTTTGCCCAGTATCTATATTTTCCTTTCTGACGGAAAGGATAATTATAGTTTGTTTCTACAGATTTGGCTCAGATTGTCCTTCTCTCTCGTTCATGATTTCAAAGTACATTCCGAACAAATATACATGAGGCTAAAACGATCCCAGACTAGAGTCAAATCCTCTTCTCTATCATTAGCATACTGAAAATCCACTGTGTATACAAAGAACCAAATTTTAAAATAGAAAAGGAATTTTTAAAGATCATTTTGGATAATCATTGTTCCATCAGGCTTTTGCAATTGCGAAAAGCCGGAAACCTCTCCACTTCAGCCTCATATAGGATGTTAAATCAGGCCTCATTCCCAGCATGGTTGATCATGCTCAGTGACAAGCTATTGGGTGTTGCTTTGGCAAGCCATTGCATCACCAACTTGCCCTAGTTGAGACATATTTCATTGTCGAAACTAAAATTGCTCAAGAAAAATGTTTTTCCTTAACATAGTACTGCCAGGTGACATATGGTCCCAAGCAATTCAGAAAGGAAAAAAGGAAAAAGGAAAAAAAATACAAAAATAAGAGATACAAGTATAATGTAGCAAGGAACAGAACTCAAAGTTTCAACTAAGAGATACAAGTATGCGTAAAAAGCAGAAAACAGCCAGCTTATAGAATTTGAATAAATGTAACGGAATGGAAATTCACATATTCATCCAACAAGATAGAAGCAAACACAAAGGAACTAATGAAATTAAGAGAGAAGGAACGCAAAAAAAGAGATGTATTAGCACCAAAAATGGTTTATACCAACCAAATCCATTAAAATAAGCAAATTAACACCCTCTTTATCATGACGACAGGACGTCCAGCAAAGCTACCACAAAAATTCCAGTGGAAAAACTTTCAAACAAAAATCTCCGCTCCAAAAGTCCACCGGAGAAAATTATAGGCAACCAAAAGACCCGAAAAAACACCACCCGGTAGCCTTAAGGAGAAATTTCCTTTCTGCAAGGTGGAGAACTTCAAAGATCGTCCTCTGTCCTCAAGTACTCCCCAACATCTGCTTGGTGGATGACGATTATGCCATTAGGATCAGTCTTTCTACACTCCTGCGTGCTCTTAGCCGCAACACCAAATCCCAAGGGCAAATCCGACATTGAGAACACAACCACTCCGTCATTTCGATTAATATTATCAGTAATTCTCCCAATTCCACCCTTCAACACACTATTCCCATACAAAAAACTCATTTCCGATGTGGGCTTTAACCAAACCTTGTGCTTGGCGTTCGCCGCCAACAAATTCAAGCTCTGTATCGATAGCCTAAATTTCCCTCCTTTAGTGAATTTTCCGATCTGGGTTCCGAGGGCTACTAGATTCTTGCGGTTAATGTTGGTCGCCCGTTTAACCAGAGACTCTGAAACGTAATAGACTCGTTCCTTGTGGAGGCGGAAACAGTAGCGGCCGAGATTTGAATCGGGGCCTTCATGAGATGGATTTTCGACGATGTTCTTCAGGTTGTTGGCGACGAAATTGTAGAGCTTCTCGAAAACTTGGGTTGTTTCATTCTCGTCTAGAGGCCTCATCGCTGGTCGATTTTCCCCTTCTATGCGCCTAGGGTTTAAGTGAATTCTGGGGTTTAGGACGGCCTGGAGCAAAAGAGTAAACCACTGGCTGCTGGGCTTTTAGCTACCATTTGCAGCCATATTAGAGTTGAAATTTGAATAATTGTGTTTGGATTCATCGTATTTAAATTATGTGGCATAATATATTCAATACTAAAAAAGTAGGTTATAGGTACTATAAAATACATGGAACTTATTTTGATTTTTAAAATATATTATTTAATATGAATTAGCCAATTTTTACAAATAGTATCAGTTCTTATTGTTAAAAATATTTTTCCCCAAGAGGGGAAAAAACTGGCGAATGACGGAATGTCTTCCGTGAGATCATTTCAAGCCTATGGTTTTGGAGAAACCAATTGGTTTATGGTATGATTGAGAGTATTCCACCACCAATACACATAGTTCGAGACATTTATTGTTGGGTGAAACAGTTACATTATGTAAATATGAGTAGATTTAGTGACAAGATAGACTAGTCTATTGACACTTCAGAAGTTAAGAATACCGTTGTAATTTTGATTGCTTTCTCCATCAATAAAGTTCCATTTTTCCCAGAAAAAAGTAAGAGGAAAAAAACTGTATTAAAAAATATATAAAAAAATGATTAACTTTAAAGAGAGAGATGGAGAGTATCATTCACATGGCAATTTATTTTCCCCCATTCATTATCCAAAGCTACCCTATAAAAAGAAAAACGCCAAAAAAAAAAAAACAACTTTATAGGTGTAATTTGTGACTTCAAGGCTGAAGCTGTGAAAATTTATGACCTCTTCACCTGTTGGTCAAAGAAAATTACCCACTCTTTTATCTGGTTTTGCGGCTCTTACGAAAAGCGATCACCTCTTTATTGCTTTAGATTCTGATATATCCGCCGAGAAACACGATTTCTTTCTGCAGGCCGCTCTTTTAATTCCACCGCCTCAGCGTCCTGCAGAAAATCGATATACTTCCGCTAGAAATTCTGAAATTCGGATTTTTTTAACGCCTAATTCGGGGTCTCGACTGATTCTTCAAGTTTTGCGTTATACTGGAAAAGGGCTTTCCTTCTTTTCTTGTTTTAATGTGAATATGCTTTGAATTGTAGAAATGTTCAATGGGGGCTCCATCCTCCTTTTTCCTCCTCTTTCCAGGTACTGCATTTGTTGGAGTAGGTTTTTTTTTTTTTTTTTTTTTTTTTTTTTTTTTTTTTTTTTTTT
>AP025041.1:7358278-7445588 GCA_036186865.1 Eustoma russellianum | reverse complement strand
TTTTTTTTTGCATTTGTATATGTATTTGTGGTTGTTCATGGTTTAACTACGTTTTTCTTGATGCTGATCGAGAATTTTGTGAGACTAAAGTTTTGATAATTGAGGGTTTAATGCTGATCTTGGGAATTCTTCGTTTTCTGAGTTATATTGCTATTTTTTTTAAGCTGTGGGCCTCTGCAAAGTGTGCACTCTTTATTGCACCTAAATTATAAGTGAATTTTGTTAGTAAGGAAGATGGTACTTAGAAAATGGAAGAATTTGATTCCTATGAATATTCAACTGAGTCTTGCTTCTTTGCATTTCTGTTGTCTACGGTGGATGCAGTTTGGTTTAGCCTTTTGGTAGTGGAATGGAAGAGCCAGGGCAGGTGAAAAGGGCTCTGATTGACTCCACTGCTGGAGCTATTTCTGGTGGTATTTCAAGAACCGTAACAGCTCCTCTTGACGTCATTAAGATCAGGTTTCAGGTTGGTTTGAGTTGTGTTCCGTCTGACCCTTAAAATGCCACTTTGATTGTGACTGTAAGTTTTATACGTCACAACCCCCACCCAACAGAAAACCCCTGCCCCTTGTTTTCTTCCCTTCTATTTATTTTTTCCTTTATGTAGCAAAAACTTCATTGCTATTGGAGGTGAGTAGGAGCGTTCACACACACACACACATGTACATTATTGAAATGAGTCATTTTTGTCTTCTCAACACACACAAGATATATGTGTGGAAAATATTGTCAATAATCATGAATAATAACACGCAAAAAGAAAACTCAAAAGAATTGTTCATGTGAGGGCTTCCAACTTTTTTTTTTTTTGGGTACAGTTTCTTCTGTCCACTATCCACCTAGGACTACTCTGTTATTTCCGAGGCAAATCTACGATTTGATTGTGCAGCTTTTCCCATAAACAATTTAGTCTTCATTTATCATTTCATGAACATGACCTGCTTGTAGGTGCATGTGCATCTAGATGCAGAGCGACATATTCTTATGTTCATGCTTATGTGCAGGTTCAACTTGAGCCTACAACAAAGTGGGCCTTGCTTCGAAAAGATGCACATGTGCCATCAAAATATAATGGTATGCTTCAAGCTACCAAAGTTATCTTCAGAGAGGAAGGTTTCTCGGTATTGTTCTCTCTTTTTCTGGGGCATCTCCAATTTGCTTTTAGAAATGGTGGATATGCTTGCTTTTTGAAATAGAGATTTTTTTTTGCCCTGTACGCGAGTTCATAGCTTTGAGGCGCTCGTTTAAATGTACCCTTGAATAAATATCAGAATTAACTGATGACATCTTATACATGGTTAAGGGCTTCCAATTACCCATGCTAAAGCAATGCGCAGTATTTACTCTTAAGAGTTTGTTACCATAACTTACCCAATATTGCAGATGGATACAGCTGTATGTTTGCGACTCAGAAATTACTTGTAGACAAGAATTTGGGACAAGATTTTGAAACTAAGCTTTCAGGGCCGTGTATACTTTAGTTTTGAGATGTGTTATGCAGTCCTTGGATCTTAGTTATCTGAATGAGATTTCGATGTATATTCACAACTTGCATATTACTTGTAAATGAGTTAAACGAACCAAAATTCTGACATGCAGCTTTTTGGGTGCAAATGTGAGATGTATCATGCAGTCATTTGCTTGTAATATAGCTGATATTTCCAATAGATGGGGCTTTTCTTTATTCTGCACGTATATTGCTCCTCTAGATTTCTCCTCATAATTACAACTTTAAGATATAAAATTTTCTGTATTCTCTCTAGTATTAGATGGAAAAAATGCCATTCTGAAAACCTTAGAAATTCTCTTTTCGTGGGAAGTAAGACTTCTTTAACTGGATAGCTAAACTGTGCAGTAGAATGTTGCATGGTACTTACTGTCATATCAATAAGATAGTTGTGTTTGAATATCCAATATCTTTTTTTTTGTGGGACCTTAAATTTGTTGACAAGGATTTCCTTGGTCTTTTTCAATTGATGTAGGTCCTGGCATTGCCTGTGAGCGGGAGTTGCTTGCTGATTCTTTTTGTTTGTTGATCACATGGGTCTATTAATTTTGCTTAGGTCCTGATTTCAGGGATTTTGGCGAGGGAATGTTCCTGCTTTACTCATGGTCATGCCATACACAGCAATTCAATTCACAGTTCTGCATTATTTGAAGACAGTTGCATCGGGTTCTTCAAAATCTGGTTCGTTATTATAAGCTAGATATATGTGAGTTCTGCTATAGATGAGGGCTTGGTCATTAGCTTTGTCAACTGACACATCGCCACTGCTTCACTCAATGTTCATGCTGTGGTGTATCCCCGTGGTCTGGTCCAAGCCCTTTCTGTTTTTCGAAAAATGCAGAAAATCATGTTAATCTGAGTCCATATCTTTCATACATCAGTGGAGCAATGGCAGGCTGTGCCGCTACTGTTGGATCATATCCATTCGATCTTCTAAGGACTGTTCTAGCTTCACAAGGTGAACCAAAGGTATTTCACATGCTATGAAAACATTGCCCACTGTGTTATTTTTTAGTTTAGTTTCCACTTTTCTGCTCTGCCTCTGATTACCTAAATTTGGATATTATGGATATTATTCGTGGTCTTGAACAGTGTAGGGAATTTGGTAATACGTGGGTAGCCATTTTTGTTGTGATGTTGTTTAGTTTCTGACTTGTAGATACAGTTTCCTGTCTGTGATGGAAGAGACACTGCCTTGCCAGTCGATTTTTCATTTTGAACTATTGTGCATTCACCTAGGGTGCTAATTATACTGGTCTTTTCTTAAACTAATTCATGGAACAATGTATGAAATAATGAATTACGTTCATGGTAATAAAATACATGGATACTTAAAGATTCATGGGTGCGTTGTCAGATTTTACTAATTTATGGTTAGCTTATGGGAGTTACTAATGTAGCCCACCCCTCTTCCCTTCTATCTTCTCCCCGGGTGATATAAGTGATTTTTATATGTATTTTTGTACCTTCTACTATTTAATTTGAGCAACATTTTGGCACTTTATCGGGTAAAAATGATTAATTCGGGTTTTTTTTAGTTTTAATCGGAATAATCGGAAACTATTGATTTTTAGCTAATTTAACTACATATTTTGAGCTTAAGTGAATTATTAATTAAATGAGTTTATTTTCTATGTTAGTAGCTAAATAAATCTTTAGTTTATTTTATCGGAATTACATGTGTTTTTATATTAAATGCAGGAAATATACCCGAAAAATATCAAGATAAAGATGGAATTTTAAGAAGATATGATTAAATCAAGGAAGTGGTTGAGATATGATTTACTGAGCTGAAACAGAAGGCTGTTTCTATAAAAAAGGAGCAGCATCACAGTAGAAATCGGAATTCCCAAATGGGATTTTTCCCAAGCCAGCCGCACGATTCCCGAAGACCACTTTTCTCTCTCCATCATTATACACCAAAGAGAAGACAAATAAGCAGAAAGAAAGTAAAAAAAAGAAAGACATCAAACGCCTGGCCAAGAGCTAGGAAAGAGAAAAAGAATTGAGGCTGCACAGGCGTGACGTCAGCGCCGCGTCAGCGCGCGTCAGGTGGCCAACCATTCAGCCAGTGTCTGTTCGCCACGTCCGCTGCCAAACAGTCCCCTCTTTGTCCAGTCAGAAGGGCGACGCATCAGCCGCCAGTCCCTTCGGCGCGGTCTCCGAGGGCTGTGCAGTGTAAATTTTTACACAGTTTCTTTTTATACTATTCTTTTATGCAATTATACATGGATATGATGGATAGTATGAATTTAATTTGTGGCTAGATTTTTATTTTCTTGACTAGTTTTTGTGAATGTTTAATTATTTTGATGTTTCAATGTATTAGTTTTCCCTCTTTGATTTATTTAATTTACTAGTTTATTATCCCAATCGTTAATTGTTGTTGGTGTGTTTATTGCGTCAATAGATTAGCTACCTATTGATAGGACATATAATTAATTTCGAAGGACCGGGAGGTGAAGATTTTAATTACGACCGTGTCAACAACGGACCTGTAGTAAAATTGACTAGGGATAGATTCGGTTTCTACGGGTGGATAACTAGAAAATTCTAAGGAAATTAAATGCGGCTCGATGGATTAAAATTTGCGTAGGGATACGGAGTTTGTCACACCGAGTTAGGTTTCTACGCCAAGGGATTGGGTAAAAATTAAAATAGAGAATTTCTTCCTTAGCGGTTTGGAATAGAGACTAGTTAATTATTTGGGGTTAAGGAGTGGATTACACTTTAGAAAATGATTCAACTGAAACATAAACTAGTCAAGGAAATCTTCAACGGGGAAAAGTTAAGGTTTGGTGATTTAATTAGTAGTATTTTTTTGTTTTTATTCAATTTGTTTATTTAGGTTTAAATTAAGGCGAAAATAATTTTGGTACTTAAAATTAGTCCTCGTGGGATCGACAACCCTCTTGCCTGCTACTCTACAATTGTACCTAGTGCACTTGCTAGTTAGTGGTTAAGAAAAAAAAACATCAAGTTTTTGGCGCCGTTGCCGGGGACTATATTTTAATATCATATAATTATTTATAGCCTTGAGATTAAACTGAAATATTTTTTATATATAAAACTATATAAAAACAAAAGTTTCGACATAACAATGTTTCTATATATGTTTTATATATAATTTTTTTTGGTTTGTTTTATATAAATATTTTATAATTTACCGTTTCTTCGTTTTTTTTTGTTTTTTGTTTTTGTTTCTGTTTATTTAGTTTTTAATTATTTTTTTCTCCTTTCTTTGTTTGTGTTTATTTTTTGTTTGTTTATGTCTCTTTCGGTTCCTGTTCATTTTCGTTTTTTAATATTATTTTTTGTTTTTTATTTATTTTCGTAATCAGTTTGATATTTTACATAGTTGCTGTAATTATTTCCGTAGTGTATCAGTTCGTAATTTTTATTGTCAGTGTTCTAATTTCTTAATTAGTTTTCAGTTTGAGTCGGTGTCAAAAGTTTGTAAGTTTTTTATTGGATTATATTCAGAGGCTGTTGAGCAATGAATTCTTTCAAGTTTTTCTTACAAGCTTTAGTCTTAGTTATTTCTTTATAGCATTTTTTTTCTCGTTTTGTGTGCTTTGCTTTTGTTTTTATTTTGTAGGAATTGAAGCTGACAAGAACGGTGGAGGAATGAACTGTCGGTATGATATCTTGCTGCTGTTATCACATTACTGGAACGCTGCTTCTAGATTAAATCAGCTGAGTTTCTTACCTTTGTTCTTATTTGTCATTTTCTTACATTGTGTACAATGTTAATTTCTAAGTGGGGGGTAAGAAGCTTAATTTTCGAAATGCATACTTTTTTTTAAAGCTGATTTTCATTAAGATTTGAAAAGAAAGTGCCTAAATGAGCGTAATCTTTAAATTTTTGATATTCTATGGATATGTATCGATGATTATTGTACATGAGTAGTTATGAAGAACATGAGAGTTACCTTTTGAATGATGTAATGATTCAATGTTAATTATATTTTATTTCATGTAATCTGAGACATTTTGAGCACATATAGCCATGACCTTGTGTTTTGTGGATGGTAGTGAAGAATTATGCTTACCATGCATTTTATGTCATTCTAGAACTTATTTTATTATTCCTCGAGGCGAAATTATTAGATGATTTCAAGTTGACTTAGAGATGACAGTCATAGGCGTTCTTTGGACCGTTTGAGCCTTTCAAGCCATCCCTATGATCATTTTATCCCTAGTACCCTTTTTGAGCCTGTTTATTAAGAATGGTGAGACCCCATTCGATTTTCTTTGTTGTTAAACCTCATTAACTTTCCATTTAGCCTACTTGATAAAAATGTATATCCTTATATGTCCCTATTTAAGAGAGTTTATATGACACTTTACTTTATTTGGGATGAAGAATAGTTGGTTACAATGATGAGATGAGGTTGAAAAGGTGTACTAATATGTCAAGGGAAAGGTGATGGAAAAAAAAAAGTTTCAAAGAATGAAAAAAAAAGTTCAAAGAATGCTGGAAAAAAAAGATGAAAAAAAAACGGCAAAAAGTGAAAAAAATTATATTGCCGATGGTGATATAAAAGCATATAATTTATTATGGTGATTTGTTCTCAAAAGATGGGGAGGGTTTTTGAATTGTAAGAAGAGTTTGTTTCATTCGCAGGCCATTTTTTGCAAGTTCTCTTAGATTTTTCTTTGAATCCCTATTCCTTCGTGAAACCAAGTCCCTAGCCTTATGTTACAAGCTTAAAAGTCCTACTTGATCTTTGTTGATTTGAGTCATCTACATTAGTGGAGAGCGGGTAAGAAGAATAAGCCTATGGGATGTTCATAAGTCATAGTTCGCATAATTTAAACTGATTATCTATGAAGAACTCGAGATTGGCTATTCACACACACCTCGATTACATGAGACAAATATAGTTGATATATGAATTGTGAAGTTGTTTGATTGTTATCTTGATTGGACTTTTCGGCTATTTATGTGAATAATTATTGTTACATGTTCGTTAGAAGATCGAGTATATTTTCATAATTATTTTATTTGCTCGAGGACGATCAAAGGCTAAGTGGGGGGTAGTTGATATAAGTGATTTTTATATGTATTTTTGTACCTTCTACTATTTAATTTGAGCAACATTTTGGCACTTTATCGGGTAAAAATGATTAATTCGGGTTTTTTTTAGTTTTAATCGGAATAATCGGAAACTATTGATTTTTAGCTAATTTAACTACATATTTTGAGCTTAAGTGAATTATTAATTAAATGAGTTTATTTTCTATGTTAGTAGCTAAATAAATCTTTAGTTTATTTTATCGGAATTACATGTGTTTTTATATTAAATGCAAGAAATATACCCGAAAAATATCAAGATAAAGATGGAATTTTAAGAAGATATGATTAAATCAAGGAAGTGGTTGAGATATGATTTACTGAGCTGAAACAGAAGGCTGTTTCTATAAAAAAGGAGCAGCATCACAGTAGAAATCGGAATTCCCAAATGGGATTTTTCCCAAGCCAGCCGCACGATTCCCGAAGACCACTTTTCTCTCTCCATCATTATACACCAAAGAGAAGACAAATAAGCAGAAAGAAAGTAAAAAAAAGAAAGCCATCAAACGCCTGGCCAAGAGCTATGAAAGAGAAAAAGAATTGAGGCTGCACAGGCGTGACGTCAGCGCCGCGTCAGCGCGCGTCAGGTGGCCAACCATTCAGCCAGTGTCTGTTCGCCACGTCCGCTGCCAAACAGTCCCCTCTTTGTCCAGTCAGAAGGGCGACGCATCAGCCGCCAGTCCCTTCGGCGCGGTCTCCGAGGGCTGTGCAGTGTAAATTTTTACACAGTTTCTTTTTATACTATTCTTTTATGCAATTATACATGGATATGATGGATAGTATGAATTTAATTTGTGGCTAGATTTTTATTTTCTTGACTAGTTTTTGTGAATGTTTAATTATTTTGATGTTTCAATGTATTAGTTTTCCCTCTTTGATTTATTTAATTTACTAGTTTATTATCCCAATCGTTAATTGTTGTTGGTGTGTTTATTGCGTCAATAGATTAGCTACCTATTGATAGGACATATAATTAATTTCGAAGGACCGGGAGGTGAAGATTTTAATTACGACCGTGTCAACAACGGACCTGTAGTAAAATTGACTAGGGATAGATTCGGTTTCTACGGGTGGATAACTAGAAAATTCTAAGGAAATTAAATGCGGCTCGATGGATTAAAATTTGCGTAGGGATACGGAGTTTGTCACACCGAGTTAGGTTTCTACGCCAAGGGATTGGGTAAAAATTAAAATAGAGAATTTCTTCCTTAGCGGTTTGGAATAGAGACTAGTTAATTATTTGGGGTTAAGGAGTGGATTACACTTTAGAAAATGATTCAACTGAAACATAAACTAGTCAAGGAAATCTTCAACGGGGAAAAGTTAAGGTTTGGTGATTTAATTAGTAGTATTTTTTTGTTTTTATTCAATTTGTTTATTTAGGTTTAAATTAAGGCGAAAATAATTTTGGTACTTAAAATTAGTCCTCGTGGGATCGACAACCCTCTTGCCTGCTACTCTACAATTGTACCTAGTGCACTTGCTAGTTAGTGGTTAAGAAAAAAAAACATCACTTGCTACTAATGTAGCCCACCCCTCTTCCCTTCTATCTTCTCCCCGGGCCAAAATGAAAGTAAAAGAAATAAAAAAAATTGTCTTAAGTATCCAGTTTAGTATGTGCAGATTTACCCCTTGTTTTGGGAAAAAAAATTCTTAGACACTAAAAGCAACCTTTTTTGATACTAAAAGATTGTCCATGTATATTCGCAATTTGCATGCCAGTGTGGCTCCTTACCGTTGTGTTTTACTCCTGTTCAGATTTATCCAAACATGAGGTCTGCGTTCATTGATATAGTACGCAATCGTGGTATTGCTGGGATTTATGCTGGTTTAACACCTACCCTGATTGAAATTGCTCCTTATGCTGGCCTGCAATTTGGAACTTATGACAACAGTAAGATACTTTGTTCATCGTCTTTATCTCGAGATCAATGAGGGTGACAAAAGACACATGTTCTCACCTTTAGCCTCCAGTCTTCTTCCTTATCAAACCCCCCCCCCCCCCCCCTCTCGCACATGCACACTTCAGGTTTGGCTTATCCTGTATGATTATGGATTCTGATGACTGTTAAAGGAGTTCAAAATGGGTCTGATGATTAGCGATTTATATTGGTCAATTCTTTATCCTCCATTTCTTTGTTTTGGATGTGGGCCTCTCTTTTTCAGGAACTACGGGAGAATGTTCTTGTAGCTGCAAAAGACTCCCATTTTACTTGTAAAACATGTTTGAAAGTTGAAATACTAGCTAGAATACTCGTACAAAGGAAGGCTGCCTATTGATTGCTCCAGTTTGAAGGTCATAAACCTTGCATAATTATGGGGAGGGGACATGGGCCTGTAATGTTCGTTTTCTGAATTATGACAGTATGTTGCCAAGTACACAACTGTGTTAAAATTCATTCATCACCTTTTCTTTTTTCCCTACTTGCTGTATAACCTGGGAAGTTGCCATGTTGACTTTGGGGCTGCTTAGCTTGACTTGTTTCAAAATGTCTTGCGAGGAGTATGTTTCATCCCTTTAAACCTGAGTTTGCTGGTATTTAGTCCTTTTTGGCTTTAGCTGCCACAACTTAAGGCCATTGACAGCGTCGGAAGAAGAGTTGTTCTTAAGTGAAAGGGTTGATTAAAAAAAATTTCCAGACGTTGATAAAAAAAATTCCATACAGCAGCATATTTCATCCCTTTCCTTTAAAATAGAGTTCTTTTCCCTTTTGTTTTCGTGTGTGTATGTATGCATGCATGGGTATGGCTTGTGTATTTGTTCCTCTTCTATCTGCCTGGAGAACAACACACCTCTACTTCTTGGTTTTTGGCTCATCTCCCGTGAAATCTTCAGGTTTGGAACAGATACAGATCTTACAACTCGAGTAACCCTGAGAACTCCCTTTCAAGCTTCCAGCTTTTCCTTTGTGGTTTAGCTGCTGGGGCTGCAGATGTTGTCAAGAAGAGATTCCAGGTAATAGTTATGTACTTCGCAATGTGGTTATCTAATTATTGGATAAGAATTGTTCCGTGTGGAACAACCTTATTATTCTATCCGTGTGTATCTAGTATTATGCATAAGTTACGAAAGGGTTGAGTTTTATCTTCACATTCCTGTTTTTCGATCTGGTTTCCAAGGTTCTGGGTAGATGGTTTCTTGCGTAGAAACCCTTAGATTCGTATACTAAGTCACGTGGTGATCCTTTTTGGAATCAATCACAGTTCCTTCTCAAACGAGCGTGGTTCCTTATGGGGCCATTCAACAACTATTCCTTATGGGGCCATTCAACAACTACTCCAATATCCCAACGACAGCAAAAACTATCGTTAGGGACTGGCCTTATGAGGCTATTCAAACCCTGTCCTTATGGGGCTATTCAATAAGATAGAATCCATCGTGGGTGGATCCTCTATCCCATGTAGTGTGCCATCTTCTGACCCTTGTAGGACCATGTCATATTCATTAGTAGTTTGGTGTTCACTACTTATGGATGCTTTAACCTAAAGAGTTGGAAACTGATGCACCACATTATATAAGAGACCCCAAGTTGTGGTGAGGCATGGTAAAGCTTTTCACCGGGCACGGCCATGGCCTAAAGATGCTTTTGCTAATTTGTCTATTGTTGTTTATTATGGTTTGTTTGCTTTCTATTTGGAGAAAATATAATCTATTTTTACCCGGGATACTTGTGCATCAATAAACACGTATGTGGAGGTTTGTCACATGTTTTGATGAAAATCGTACAGGTTGAAGGATTACAGAGAGATCCTCGTTATGGAGCTCGAGTTGAGCCACGTGCATACAAGAATATGTTCGATGCTGTCCACCGAATTGCACACACAGAAGGTTGGGCTGGACTCTACAAAGGAATCGTACCATCCATCATTAAAGCTGCACCTGCTGGTGCTGTTACATTTGTTGCTTTTGAATATACATCAGATTGGTTAGAGTCTAGATGGGCTTGAAATTATAAGGTTGTACTGTGGTTAACCTTGCGATCATCTGCACCTGCTGGCTCACAGTAGCAGGTTTTTTTTTTTTTTTTTTTTTTTTTGCCTTTTCTAAATCCCCAACCTCTTCAGAATCAATGTTGAACCGCTCTGCAATTTCGGGAATGGGTCCTCTGTGGTTATCAGCCTTGCCTTGGTAAAGAAGCTTGTGAAACATTCAAGGTTACCGGTTGCCTCGTATCTCCGAGGTCTGGTGTCGTGCTTCTTACTTTTGGCAAAGGCCTCCCGTAGTTCTCCACTACGAATGCCTGCCAGAGAAATACGTTTAGCACAATAGATTTTCTTTCTTACCTAAACTTGAAGCATGAAATTATTTACTCAGGACCGCACAAGTCCAAAGAACACTTTCGATGAAGACCATTAACCAAAGAAACGTGCTTATCAATCAAGTCTATCGGACCGTTGCAAACAGATTCATGTTTTGGGTGAGAGTTAAATGCTCGTAGAGACATATGGAGACGAGGGAACTTCAATTTGAGGTAGGCCTGTGCAGATCATGAGGAGAAACAACTCAACACTAAAAAGGTATTTCACATAAGCAAAACAGTCAACTCATAAGATTTAATTTAGTGACTAGTGATTATCCTCGTGCAGGCAATTTCGGTACACTGATCGAAGATAAAAGGAAGTAGATATGCACGAAGTAGAGTACGGCACAGTACTATGAGCAGGACAATAAATGTAAAAAATTGAAGGGTAAGACACACACTCTAAGTTTCTTCATGCTTTATGTCAAAGAAAGAGGTGAATTAACGGGACAAACCATGGAGGAAAACTCAGAATGGCAGGGTAACAAACATCAAACTTGGTCAGACACTTGACGACCCAAAATCATGCTAGCTATAGAAGGGATAAGCAACAGGGTAAATAAACTCACTCTTTCCTTGTCTTGTTAGTAGTTTTTCCATCTTGAGGTTTCAACCATTTCCAAAAGAAATTGACTTGAAACACCAGAAAAACAAATATAACGATTATATTTGTTTTGTTGATTATAAGCTGAGTTAAATTTAAGTCAAAACACATTTCTCAAATAAATTTAACTCACTTGTCCTTTCTCTTACTTTTCCACCATATGACATAGATAGCATTTTTAATAAAATTCATTCACTAGTACATATTCCTATTATTGTAATATCAATGCAGGTACATATAGAGCCGGGGGTCTCACTGGAGCAAACTCTCTATCCCTTGGATGGAGGTATTTTTTGCCTGCCGCTTACCCTCCCCAGATCCTAGCGATAACTTTTGCTGTCGTTGGGATATACTGAGTATCCTTGTTGTTGTTGTTGATTCCCATTATTCTTTAATCCGCTACCGTTACCCAGTTCTTGAAAGTATCTAAAGACAAACACCAAAATACCTTTTCCTTTTATTTTTACAAAAAAAAAAGATATATTAATTTCTCACCGAACTCTTGATATGTAGGTTTCTGAAGATTTTTCGTCATCTTTTTTTTCATCTTCATTCGAAAAGAACCCATAAGAAAGAACTGGGTCCTCACAACACAGGATGTATCCTCATTCCAAAATCACGAAAGACTAAAACCCTAGCTCTACCACCAATCCAAATTGGAAAATGTACAGCCTGATTAAATGACCCTAAAGTTCAACCATCAGCAAATCAGCTAACTTAAGTGCAATGTACCTAAATTATTGTTAACAATTTAAATTTAAAAAAACAAAAATAACATCTCAGATATCAGTTTCTTATCATTCAACCTATAAAAGCTCTAGCCAAAAGGCGAATTTCCACACATACTATGAGCAGGACAATAAATGTAGAAAAATTAAACAGATATAGAGTTTAGACAAGACGCCGGGAAAGAAAACATTATTATCGAATCTACAAAACTCCGGATTCCGGTACACTAGCAGTTGAACATTACCAGAGGATGGACCAATGTCTTCCGCGGTGACGTTCTCCGGCGTAGGCCTCTGTTCAATCGTTTTCCTCAGCAGCGATGGCGGGGTTTCGACTTATAGTAGTCATGATGCTTCCAGCTGTTCGGCTAAATGCCTGACCCATAACCGTCCAGGTCCTCCACTGTACTGAAAAGTTTACACACGCGTCCAACTCGCTGATTTCTCTCTTAAACGACGAAGTTAGGCTAAAAGTATTTTTACAAGAGGGAGCAAGATAATGGTATACATACATACACACCTGACTAGCTGTGCAAATGGGGTTAAGATCGCCTGACCCCCTTTAAGAGGGGTATTAAATGACCCGCTAACACGTGGCACACAGGAGGGGTGGTGAGGCTGGGTGCAGGTGACCCCTACCCAGCCTCACCACCCCTTGTGTACCACGTGGCGGGCGGTTAGGGTTGTAAACGAGCCGAACGAGCCGATCATTGTGTTGTTCAAGCTCGGTTCATTTAATTTAGCGAACGAGCCGAGATTGTTCGTTTATTTAAACGAACATATTTAATTGTTCAAGCTTGGTTCGTTTAACTCACGAACAACATTAACGAGCCGAACACCTTAAACGAACGGTGCCACTTACCGAGTTCGAACAGAAAAAAGGTGTCCAAGCTTTGTTCATTAACTTTTTATCCGAGCCGAGCTCGAGCTCGAGCCAAACGAGCCGAACAACCAAACGGATTGGTTCATTTACAACTCTACGGGCGGTCGCGAGGGGGGTGAGACGCGCAGGGGTCAGGGGATCTCGCTCCGTGCAAATGAGCTGGGCTTACTCATGAACTACTCGTATTTGATTCGTCAACTATTTACTCGAGATATAGTTAATCAAACTTGAATCAAGTTTGGACGGCTCGTTTATAGTTACAAATAGAGTTTGGGCAACTTATTACTTGATCGGAAGGGCTCATATATATTGTCGAGCCTACCTAAATTATTGTAAAATATCTGTCTACTAGCATGCTAGCTAAACTTAATTTCGCCCAAAAATAGAGCATGCTTGATTGCTCGAAGTCAATTGAGCCTAGTTGAGCTGACTAAATTTAAACATGTCTAGCTCGTTAAGAAAATTTGTGATTGGACTCAGCTCATTTACATACTATGGTATTCTTCCGCTATAAGTGAGGTCTAAATAAAATAATATTTTCATCAATATATATATATATATATATATATATATATATATATATATATATATATATATATATATGGCAAGGGGAGCAAAGGGAGCATCGGTTTATGTGTCTGTGTGTATAGTTATTTTGTATTTTTTGCGTGACTTAATTTTCTGAATTGTTATTGCAATTTTAATATGAATAGTTTATCCTTTATGTTGAATAATTTCTCCAATTTAGTTCTCGTTCTTGTTACTATTTTACCTTTATTTACAATTGCATGTGCGGGATTAGAAAGATAAAAGATATACCCCTCCCATCTCAAAATGTTGTTGTAGTTGAATTTTCAACGTAAACATAACACTATATTAAAAAGTCTAATAGAACAATATTTTTTTGTTTCATCATATTTTAAAGTGAAAAAAGAGTCATTGGCTCCCGTACAAATGGAAATTATAACACATTATAGAGTGAAAGTAGTAAAATACTCGTTAGAAAGCGCAAGCACAGTTAAAAAAATTGTATGGTTCAAGGGTCGAATCGGTTGACCTTTTTATAAAACTAGGTCGGTTTCTATATCAAGCATTTTAAAGATACAAACTGAATTGATTTGGGTTGATTTGACGGTTCAATCAGTCGGTCTGACCAATTTATTGTCCAGCATTTAAATTAATTGACCCACCAATTCAAATAATTTTACTAAATATTTATGTTAGTTTATCTACTGGCCAGGATAACCAAACTTTTGAATTATCGACTAGTATCTCAATCCTCTTACCAAGTCATTGAACAAGCCAAGTTTAATAACTATTCCCGCCATCGATTCAAACCAGTTTAATATGACATAAATAATTAATTTATCCTATTTTAGTGCACAGCAGTTGCATTTTTTGATCTCACTACCTTCTTTTTATAACAATTTTACCCATACACATATGGAAGAAAGGATAAGGTTCAAACCCCTTGTTTTTACTAAAAAAAATTATAATTTCTTTACTATTAGGACATCTCCAATTCTTTGTTGGTTTCACGACTTGAGTAAAGCAATAAGTTAAAAATGTAGAGTTACAATTACGCTGCTATTTATTTAGTTTTGCACCGATCAAATTGATAGGTTAGTCTATATATACATATATGTCTGAGATTTTGTGATATCATTTTGTCAATTCTTATGGTGCTCTACGAGTAAATCATAGTAGTTATTTACCAACATTATTTTTATCTTATTAGTTAATAAATGTCCAATAGTTACTTACTGACCATCATAAAGGTTACTTGAATTTTAACTTAAATTTCCATTTTGACTATGCTAGTATGGTAATCTATATCCATATATATTTATTCCCCTCCAAAGATGACTCTCCTTATAATCAAATGCATGGGACTTCCATTACGTGAAGATTTATTTTGCAATTGAAAAGCAAAAGTGGACAACCTTTTAGCTCATCTCATCTTAAACCAAATGTCCTCCACCCAATCATATATAAGACCCTAGAAGATCTTTCAAAGGAAGGCTGTGGGGTGCTTAATCATGTCTCATACGTCAATACCTATGCCTCCCTCCTAAATTAAAACCCTCCTGACCATGTTGAAAAAGACTTGAAATAATATACATATACATACATATATATATATATATATATATATACACACACAGATATATGTATGTATGTATGTATGTATGTATGTAAAGGTTGACATTTCATACCGTTATGTTGATAGTAGCATTGTTAAACCCAAGTTTTGGGATGAAATTGAGATCCACAACTGAACTTTTCCAAATTCAAGAAACAAATCATCATTGATCAGATAAAAGGCGTTCTCGGTGTACTAGGCTTCCGCATTTACATAGGGTCTAGAGAGGAGCCAGATCATAAACCGATCTGATGTATATAGCATTGCTCTATAATTTGTTCGATACTCGAACCCGTGACCTCAGTTTAAATTGCTCACCTTAAGTCACATGTTGCATATGCATGGTATGTTTAAACTTCTTGATGAAAGCCTTACCGAGATAAAGAATCCCAAACCAACTCGCTTAGAAGACTTTCCGTGCTATTATAGCATGTTCAGTCCCTTCAACAACTATCACTACACGAGTTTGACATAAAAAAGTGGATTTTCTGGGGATGTGGTGGTTTTTTATTTTTATTTTATTAACCAGTGCAACATGTTCATCGTTTTGAACATGCTTACAACACTACAACAATAGTCAAAGTAATAAGGAAAAATTAAGACACGACATATGTTGATTCTCGAAGAGGATTATGAGAGCAACCATCTTCCAAAAACTAAGATCACCAGCCAAACCTCCTGGATTTCTAAATAATGCACAAGGCAACAGCCAAATTTTCTCAAGCTAAGGTTGACATTGCTCTTCAAGTCCCTGTTTGTGTCTTGGTGTTCATCAAAATCTCTTGTTTTCACCAAATTAATGAGTATACCTTTCCTTAACCATACTATCTTTGAGTTCCAAGCATCTTCAGACTCAACTACTTCATCTGTTTGTATATGTAAACCAAATGGCGGCTGCACTTGCAACTGGGATTCATTAATAGACGTCAAGCCCACAAGTAGCAGTATGTAATGCTGATGTAGTCCAACTAACATCCCCAAGGAGGAGATTCATCTGATAAATCTAAGGGCCTGAAAAAGTTGGTCCATTCACCTCAGGCAAAAACTGAAATTCTCCAAGTTCGCTTCTATTACTGTCACTACTTGCACCACTTAGGCTATCCTGAATAATGGGTGCCACAGTATCCATTTGGATGTCAGAACTCTCTGTCCCACCCCCAGCTCTCCTTGAAGATCTAGAAGGCAACTTCTTTTTACCCTTTTGACGACTGTTGACAGACAAGAAACCAAATGCTACGGCTTCAAGTGCTCGTGCTGTTGGTGGCCTACTTCTTGTACCACGCCTCTGGGGATTCACATTGAACTGCTGCTGCGGACAATGTGGGCCTTGTGATGATGAATCATCGTTGCTCTGGCCTTTAGCCCTTTCAGCATGCTCTTCATTGCATTTTGTTACTGAAAATCCATTTTCACAATTCGGGGTTACATTCAGATCGAATGAATTCTGAATTTGAGGGGCCTCTTGAGAATTCACAAAAGCATTGGAATTTCCCACAGCGGCACATCCAACATTGCCAGTGGCTCCACTCTTTGCTGAACTATTCAATGACCACTCATCATGGCGTGAAACCAAAGCACAAGGTTCAACCATACCATGAACAGGTGAGCAGCAAGCATGATTTTCTAGAGTCAGATTGCCTGGGACATCTGAGGTATTCATCATCTCCAGCCTAGGAATATTTTTTTGTCCATCAGGAACCTCTGACGTAGTTGTCCCAACATTGCCTGTTTCTGGATGATTACAAGAAATCAGTCTTCTACGCCGTTTAATAGCTGGAGCCCTGTTGCATAAATCATTTTCCTTCATCCTGGGGCTCAAACAGATATTCACCACTTCTTTTGCTTTTTCCTGTACAGCACTAAGTTTATTTTCAGTCCCATGAACAATTTCAGTATCAGGACAAGGAAGTAGATCTTCCACTGGATCACGGGTATCAAGATTTTCACTATTTGGATAGATTTCCCTGTTGGACAGATCCATTAATCCCTTAGAACCATTACCCTGAACTTCATTAGATATGGGTGTATCAACAGCATCCAATTCCTTATTTGAGACCTCAGACATATGACTATCAATAATTTCATTACATTTCACTGAACTGCTCTTGTGTGGATTCACGTATGAGAGGCCAATTAGTTCCCTAACCTTGTAAGGCTTTCCATCACCCATGCTTGTATCTACGACTGTGAATTTCATGCCATCCATTGTGCGCTCTGGAGTTCGAGGTTGAAGGTAACATGGCCGCTTCTGAGCAGGCCCCTCGTCGTCTTCTGACTTCACATCCTTGTTCAGCTCATGCTCTTGATGACTTTTCTTGCTTTCATCATCGTCATTTTCAAGCTCCATCAACCTTGGATCTGATGCTACCTTATTCAGTACATCAGTAACAGAATCAAAATAATGGCTTCCTTTTGTTAGATTCCTTCTAGAGAACTTGACAATCCCAGGAACAAGAAAAACCAAAGCATTCTTTGGACCTGCAGCATAAACCATATCTTTTGGCTCCTCCGAATGCCAGCCTTTTGCAAGCAGCCGAGGCCACACAGCTTCCCAGAATAAGTCATTGGACCGCGCTTTGCTCAATCTGTAGTTTCCAGTCAAGAACTTCACTATCTCAGTGGACGTAAGCAAGGAGCACGCTTTCCCGATTGGTATCACAGGGATGACTTGATTGGACATGGTTGTTAGGTCCTGCTTTTCCTTACCAATGGCAACAGCTTCCACAAGGGAATTCATTCCAATTAAATTTTTCATCGAGAAGATAAAATCTTCAAATGTTATTTTCCCCTCCCCAAGCATCTTAGACACCTGCCAAATCATTAGAATGTATGAACAAGAGGAACAAGTATCCCAGAACGTCTGTTAATAGTTTAAACACACGGTACAAGTCGCTGAAAATAGCTTTCACAGGCATGACCTTTGGCTAGTAAAAGTTTCTTCCTTTGAATGATTCAGAATACTGCACCAGCACATTGACCAACAGAAGAAATGGCAAGAAGAACTGCTGATAGAATGCCCCTTATTGTTATCAGATATCACATTTTCCGAAATCAACATTCAGGCAAATAACGGTGGAAAAACAAATTTCTGGAAAGATTTACAATAATTAGGTTGTGCTTATCTTATGTAACATCCCAACTTCCTCGTGTACCAAGATCATGCGTCAGCATTCTCCAGCCAGAATGACTGATAGCAAGCTCTGAAAGATGGTGCATATTCAATAACAAAATGCCAACACTAAGGGTAGAAATTCTCAGGTCTTTTTACTTGCTCTCATTCTATATCATGAGTAAATATTATACAGATATCAACTCCGAGAGATGGTGCACATTCCATAACAAAATGGCAATATTGAGGGTACAAATTGTAGGTCATTTTATCACTAGCTCTCATCCTATATCATGAGTAAATATTAAATTGTCCAACTAGTTGTTCATTTTGCATATGTTATGCTTTGAAAACAGCCAAAGGGAGTAGGGAGCAACAACAGACCATCTAGTGCAAGAACTTTGTATTAAATAATCGAACTCACATGTTCAAGCAGATTGCAAAAGCCAGAGGCTGATTGAAGACAAAGAAATGGCGCCCATTCACACTACAAAAGCATGCACACACTCCAAGAAAAAATGAAAATGATGCTGAGACAAAATTCATGAATACATGTACCTCCAATACCGCACTTTTGCCTTCCTCTGACATGCTGGGAAGAACACGAGACAGAAACTCCTGCTGCCTGAGTCCAGTAAATATTTTCTGACCAACAACACCTCTTCTTCTCATTTTTCGACACATTGACCATCGGCAGTACTCATTTGATTTGTAAAAACCCCCATAATAAAAAGATAGTACGTCCCCCATCGTTTTACTTTCAAGAAATCTCTTCAGCTGTGCAAAGTTCCGTGAAAAAACATATAAACCAAGGACAAAACTTGCCTTTTCAGCATTATTCCATGAATGGCAGGCAGAACCAGGCACAAAGTTGGAATCTGAGCCTGTACATTGGTGCAGCTTTTTTTCAAAAAGGACATCGCCTGATTCCCCTAATGCTAACATCCCAAGCTCTCTTTTCCCCTGCTTCCCATCATCTTTATTGATTGATATTAATGGCATGGGTAGTCCCGTAAAAAAGTTCAGAGCATCACTATCTATATCTATTCCATTCTTTTGATTGGAGATATAGTCTGATCTTTTACACAAAGCAGGGATTTCAGCCTGATACTCTTCACCAATTCGAGGAAAGATTTCTTGCTCTCTCAAGAAGTTACATTCCGTGGAGTCACCTAACAACAGGGACTGCTCCACATACAAGTCATTACTGAAAGCCTCCATACCGTTGCAGTCCATAGTATCCATCAAATAAATGTCAATAGTATCACAATGGATGCGTGAATGCGCTATTGAATCCAATTTTCTTCCTATGTGGCCACAGTAGAACGTATGACTAGACATGAGTAAGCCAGTAACAAGAGAATGATCAGCTCTTAACAAATGAAATAAGTTGAAAGGATAAGATGCAGCCTGTGGAGTTAATAACTTCTTGCAGAAAAGAAAATGCATAAACGTCTAATCGTCTTCCATAGGAAAACAAATGAAATGTCCAAAATATATCAACATAGAATAGATTTTACCTATGCAAAACAAAAGTCTCTCTGTCTTGAGTGAAATCAAACAGCATAGTTAATCATGCCCCATCTCATGATGATGCAGGAACAAAGAAAACTGAAGTTGAAAATTTGTAGTTGGGATATATTTGGATAATGCTTCTCTTTAGTGAGGTATATGCTGCCTACATTCTTCTTATAGGCAGTTCATTATAACTTCTAATATTATTCCTCACTAAGCACCCTAACCTCCACCCTGATCTCAAATAACTACAAAATTTCTTTTTGTTCATGTATTTTGTAAATCAAAACACTAGAACAAGACAGACTTGAAGCATAATTCACTGATTTAACAGAATTAGTCAAAGGAATCCTCAAGGGTGTCTAAGGACTTGCTTATGGCTACATTGTTTTTTCGAGCTCTAATGATCATCCTCCTAACTCTGACCTCTACGTGTTTTGTTCTTTCTCTACAGTTATTTCTGAAAAAGCAGAAATAAATAAACGGAGAGTTATAAGGAGAGGGAAAAAAGAATAAAAGAGGGCAAGCCAATGGATATATATCATGAAAGAGATCTTAGGCAATTTACAGCAGAAGGAACCACTGCTACTGACAGGACTCAACCATCCGGAACTATGCTTTTATCGATTAATCATAATATTGAGGTAAAAAAAAGTTAAAATGGAAATTGAAAGGGAAATACTGTAAATAAAATCGGCAAGTACAAGAAACTAAGCGCTGGCAAAGAAACTGAAGCAAATTAACAAAGCCCAGATCCATTCTACAACAGAGAACTCACCCAACTTATCAAGTAGCAAACAAGACTCCATTCAAAGCTTATTAGAAACCAAAAAAAACAGAGAAGAAAAGGCAAGGTGCAATATACATTGGCATAACAAACAGACAAAAGAACAATGCAAAAAAGAAATAAAGTCCAAAGTTTTACCAAGTCCACACCACGACTCTCCATTTTTTCCAAAATTTCACTACGATCCCTTTAATTTAAACTCCTCAAACACTTGATATATTTCACAACCCACCTCCGGATCGTGTTTTAGAAGCAAAAACTCAAATACTAAGTCATCCATTTTACATGTAAAAAATATTTATTATAAAGAAGAAATAAAATAGAACAGTATGCCTGCATAAATAAAGAACCTCAACAGATAAATTTCTAGGCAAAGAGGGACGTGAACAGAAAGCAAGACATGAGTCATCAAGTTTCAGAAATAAAACCAAAAAAAAAGGAAAAAAATTTTTGTACCAAAGATTGATACAAGATGTTGCGGTTGTATATGCAAAAGTTATTATACATATGTGTGCAGTAGAGTGAATGCATAGGTGAAGTGATAGAGATTGCAGAGGGGGTAGAGTTATTTACCTGGTCTTTAGCAAGAAAAATAAAGCTATGGCTTCATGGGGTTGATTTCGAAGAGAGAAAAGGAAAATAGGAGTGTCTGCGGCTTTTGTTTTCGTAGTATTATTATTTTTTTCCCTTTTTCTTTTTCTTCCTGTTTGAAGCCATTTCGATGCGCACAGAAAAATGTAAGCGATGTTGAATTAAAAAAAAAAACAATATGGGCTGGTTTAAGTGTAGATAATTGGTCCGTTAAAAATTATAATTTTAAGTAAGGCCCTGTTAAACGCTATAAATCAACTTCAATTGAAGTAGAGTGAGATAGATAAAAAAATGAGTAGATAAAAAATTTATTTCATCAACTTTAATTAGTGAGCTGGATGAGAGAAAAATAAGAAAAATAAAGGAGTTTAACTTTGAAAAGTAAAGTTTTGTTTTATTATTTCTGGTCACTAAATAACCAAATTTTATAATTTGAAACCAGATAAGCCATCGTGTGGGAAAGCAGTTATAGTTGTAAGTTAAAATTTAAATATGAAAAACTATTATACTGAGGTAAAAAATTGTTTTGATTTCTTTCACTTTTTTTGCAAAATTGTCTCTGTTTTATACCTTATATATTATAGAAAATATGCAATACGATATTAATTTTAATCCTTGATACATTCTAATCGTTTTTTACAAACAAAGTCATTATTTTATATAAACTTATTCTTTTGATAAAGTGAAAAGTATTAAAAAAAAAAAAAAAGAGGAACGTGACTATTGAAATGTATGTGATATTGAAAAGATTGAGGGGGGCCTTGGAGCAACTGGTAAAGTTGCTGTGAACTTGAGGTCACGGGTTTGAGCCGCGGAAACAGCCTCTTGCACAAAGTGTAAGTTAAGACTGCATACATTTGATCGCGAAGCGATCCAGCCTCTCTCCAGACCCTGTGTAAATACGAAAGGCTAGTGCACTGAGAACGTGCGCATTATAGTTGGGGATCCAAACGGTAGTAAATCAGTAAATGGAACAGATCTTGTCCGGAATGTCTAGATGATATTTTAGGGAAACAAAAAATATAAAACAGCAAATACAAAAATTACTAACCGGAGTAGAGACTCCATTTTGACAATAAGAGAGTGGTATAGTTAGGGCTGTAAACGAGCCGAACGAGCCGAGTATTGCATTGTTCAAACTCTGTTCATTTAACTTAGCGAACGAGCCGAGCCTGTTCGTTTATTTAAACGAACATATTTACTTGTTCAAACTTGGTTCGTTTAACTCACGAACAACATTAACGAGCCGAACACTTTAAACGAACGGTGCCACTTACCGAGCTCGAACAAAAAAGGTGTTCAATATATGTTCATTAATCTTTTATCCGAGCTGAGCTCGAGCTCGAGCTCGAACAAACGAGCCGAACAACTGAACGGTTTGGTTCATTTACAGCCCTAGGTATAGTATAGCTATACTTTGTAGTATTTTACTCTATTCATCTCAGAAATATTATCACACCTGGTCAATACATCTAATTTGGTCTTAAACTAATGATGTGAAAATAATTTATATATTATTATTCATTGTAATTTGGTATAGTATAGCTATACTAATTGTCAAAATAATTTATATATTATTCATTGTAATTTGGTCTTAAACTAATGATGTGAAAATTATTTTGGCAACTATTGTGTCAAATACATTTGATGATTTGGTCTTAGTTTGATTTTTGAGTGACTACATATTTAACCAGATATAACAATATTTTTTTAGACATGAGGAGTATAAGGTTTTAGGGGGAAAATTTGGATCCATTTTTAGACGAATTTATATTTTTTTATTATCTTCTATTTAGGAAATGTGAAAGATTAAAAAAGGGTTACATGTCGTTACAGTATTATTTGTTAGAAAAACATCAGTGAGTTTATAATTATACTGGTTCATGCATCATTTAACGATTTCTGAACCACAAATCATAATATACAATTGTATTATAGAATTTCCAACATTTACGTGGTGAATTTGGGAGGTCCTGAGTGCCCTTTTGAAGAACCGAAGTGTTGGATTTGTTTGAGCTTTCTGGGGTTGGGCATATGAATTCTTATTCAGGTACGTTGCGTCTTTTTTCTATGAAATAAATTTTACGATGCAATTTCCATATTAAAAATATGTTTATCTGATATTGTTTTATTTTCTTATATTTTAGATATGTATGCAACTGGGTACTCATTTTTCCGTATCATGCGAAGAACTACAATGACTACATGTCTATCTACGAGATATATATATACATATATATATATATATACATATATATATATATATATATATACATATATATATATACATATATATATATATATATATGTGTGTGTGTGTGTGTGTAGACACACGGAGGACATCTCCGGTGTACTAGGCTCATACGCTTGCTCAGGATTTAGGAAGAGACTGGATCGTTTAGCGATCTGATGTACACAGTCTTACCTTATATTTTGTGGTGTGTGTAAGACCTACTCAGACCACACATTCTGATGTGTGTTTTTTCAATTAAACTATGTAGTTCTGAATTAGTGAAGATTGAGAAAAAAAATAAAAATAAAAGAGATGGTGTCATCCCAAAGTCCCTCTGAATTAGTGAAGATTGAGAAAACATAAAAATAAAAGAGATGATGTCATTCCAAAGTCCCGGATTACAGGTTGAACCACAACTAGCAAGAGTTACTGCCATTTCCAGTCCCACAAGGTGTATAGGGATTAAATCAGGTTCCTAAGACCCACTAGTAGAAGTTTGTTATAGCACATGGACAACACAAGGATCTCATTGACACCGAAGGAACAACCGACAGACTGGTCTGTCAGTCTATCAGGTCATTCCACGAGTCAATAGTGCTCCCACACTATGCAGTTAGACTGGAGAGAGTTCAAACATTCTTGACTTCGACGAAATTCAAACCCCTAACGTTCTTTTTGAAATTTCCTACCTAAAACCACTGGGAAAACTATCAGCTTACATGTGGGAATTTGAGGAGCAAATTAACCGTGAGCTGGGTTTTGTCTCTATTAGGTATTGAGTGGGGAAGTGCTTCTCTTTTTATCCATTTCTTGCTAAGGTCAAAATCCTTTATTAATCTTCTCTAATCCTTATGATTCAGATCATAGTCTTTAAAAGTTCAGCTTACAAAGTATGTATTGTTTTCTTTTATTTTACAAGGTTCTCAAGGGAAAAGTTTCAAACTTAATGACAGAATATTTTACTTTGTTGTTGTCAATTAAAGTTTGAATTTTCTACACCTCCTTACATATGTATAGATCTCCTTTCTTTTCTTTTTTTTTCCGAGGGCATAGTCCAGTCGGTACTCGGGTTGGGATTTACTCCAAGAGATTAAGATTTCGAATCCAGACACACACACAGTGTGCGTGCTTCGGCCTAGTTTGCAGAGAGCACCTTGTGTGGGTCAGTGCGTAAGTTCTCATCCAACCTAGAAGGCCGATGGACTCCTGATTTACATCCTCTATGATGCTCCTTAGGCCTGAGAGGGTGAGACCCGTGAGAGATTTCACCTTTACTCCAAGATCTCCATTCTTTGCCCAATTTAAGAGCATAGGAAAGAGAGAAAAAAAAACAGCAACAATTTGTTTAAGAACAAGTATAAATGTCCATAGTTTCATGCATTTCATTACATACATTATTAGTAAGAGAAGGTTACATATTTTTGTTTTTTTGGCTAATTATTGTGATAAACATTTAAGTAAATTAGTTAAACACGAATTATAACAAGACAACATGAAAGACAAAGACCCGACTTAACTCTTTAGACTAATAAATTCTTCAATATAATGATTATTTCATCTCATAGGTTGGTGTGGTATCATAGATAATGAAATCGCTATGCATGTCCTGGGTGGCAAATTCGCGACTAGTATTTCTCCACATAAGGTTGTTTTCTGTCATCTATGTAATTTATACATATTTGCTTCCATTTTTTTTCTTATTTATTTTGAAGACCAGCTTCCATTTTTATTTTGAGGAATTAGTCAAGTTACGTAGTCTGTTATATCAAGAAGTTTTTGTTGAAAAATCAAGGGCTGAAATTGACGAATCTAAACGTGTAATTTGACTGGACGTGTTTTAAATAGTCAACGCTCCTTAAGGAAACTCAGAAAGCATTTTGACTTTGACATTTGATTTTCGGTTGAGATCACAAGAGGCAAAAAGTGAGGCAAAATATGAGGCCTCTAATCATGCGCTACCACGTGTACAAGTAACTATTTTTTAAAAACAAAAAAATTTTAAACTTCTTCCACTTTTGTACACATGTCAATCTGTGATTGGAGGACTCATATTTTACCTCATTTTTTACCTCCTCTGATCCCAACCGGTTTTAAGTAGCAATACCATGCTAACTTTTGATCATTTTTATCAACAGATCACCAGAGACGAATAATTACTTCGACAAGAATATATAAATGTTTATGAATGCTGTCCAATTTTTATTTTTTATGTATCTCTTTATATATATATTAATAAGTATCTTAATTTTAATAGCCAAATGTTGATGTAACCGTCAAAGAAGCTAATTATGGTCATTGACCACTATAAACATTTGACGACGGAGAAATATTTTTTTCTCGATATCAGCACCAATGGTGCGTGAGCCAGGCCCGTTGTTGGCTCAGATTGGATTCAATTTTACATCTTCGGAGTCATGTGGTGCGTCTTTCTTAATTTAAATATTTTTTTCCGATATCAACACCAATGGTGCGTGAACCGGGCCTGTTGTTGGCTCAGCTTGGGTTCAACTGTTCATCTTCGTGGTCATGTGGTGCGTCTTTTTCATATTAAACCATTGTGTATAATTATGCTTGGATTCGAATTTAGTTTACCTAACCATATTACACTTGAACTCAAGTATCCGTATGGATACAAGTTGGACTATCCCCTCATTAACGGCTTAGATTCGAATTTAGTTTCTCTTACCATATCACACTTGAACTCAAGCATCTATATAGATACTAGTTAGACTATGCTTTCATTGTTCTAGAAGAGAAGTGGTTCTTTTTTATTTGCTCATTCCAAATATTCTTTTTTATTTGAAGTGACATATCTTATCTTATGTTCCGAATATGCATGCATTACGTTATAGTTAACCTTCATTTGAATTGTGATTACCAATATGGTTTCTTACAAGCTGAATAGCTAATATATCAAAAATGTCCAAATAGTGTGTGAAGGATATGGTAACGATAATGATGTATCTGATATACACTCATTTGACATATAATAAATCGACACGTGGCATCGGAACCATCGAGCGATTTATACACCAGTTAATCGCTCGATTTTGGCTTTGGTTCAGTGTCTAAACTTATAGGCGACATAACCAATCACTGAATTTAGAGCATATTTAGTTAGTAATAAGTCTTTAGTTTTTGATTTGATCTAATAGTTTTGATATGAAAACTCAATACTCAAATCCCAATTTTTTCTTTTAAAGAAACTTTCATTCAATTACCAACGTCGGCATAAACCGAAAAAAAAAAAAAAGTAAATAAGGAACAATGCATCGTGCGAAGAAAATGCAAAAGCAGAGGTAAGCGCAACCGTGATGGTATCCTCACCCCAGTTTCCATAGCATGACACGTGTCAGCAGGGATTGTAAAGTTAGATGCGGATGATCCTCATTTAGCTTTACTATTTCTGTTGCCACATGTCGTGCGGTGAAAGATGGGATAAAAAATTTGGATGATTGGATCTAAATCCAGCTAGCCTAGTCAAGCAAGTGTGCTGGCAAGTTGCCAATACGTGGAATAAAACTATAGGAAACACTAAAGGAACTCTGAGGCAATTTTGCGAATATCAAATCTAAGATTATGATGGTTTGATTGACATCCTCAATTTTATAGCATTTTATTTTTCTCTTAACAAAACTTGTGATTAGTTATGACCCATTTCATCATGCTTTTTGACGAGACCGGGTTTGCTCGCCGGGTGGATCGGAGACGATCCGGGTAGAGTGCCGTTACTCTTCCGTCTAACTCCGTCGCTGGAACCTGAGAGGGAAGAGAAACGTTAGAGGTCCCAGGGCGCTGCCCCGGAAAAACCCTCCGACGCTTAAGTCAGTTTTGGGTACTTTTAGCGTATAGCCAGGGCTGGAATTAAAGGCTGTATAAAACCTGTTTGGGGGATCGGCTGAGGCCGAGCCGAGATGGAGTCTGCTGGTGGCTCACCAGAGACTTGAGCTTCTTACTGTTGAGGAAGCTCTTTTATAGTTGGCGAAGCTGGGAGCTGAGTGTCCCAAAGGGATGAGATGACGACGCCTAGCGGGCTTGCAGGATAGCCGTGTGGCAGCTAGGGGGTTGCTGTGTTGGCAACTCTTCCTTGCATGGTTGACAGCTGGTGACATAAGGTGGCATGAAGTCCACGTAGCAGGGAATATTGTGGCTGTTATGATCTGGCCGAGATGAACAGTCGAAGACCCATGGCCGAGATGAACTGCTGAGGACCCTTGACTGAACCAAAGGCCGAGATGAAGCCTAGCCGAGTAGATAATGTGGCCGACATAATGTGGCCGAAACCTATGTTTGGCCGAAATCACAAAATTGGCCGAGATCCCATTTTGCTATGGCTGAGATGCCATTTTGCTAACTCAGGCAAAAATGCTGGCCTTTGATTTGTGGCCTTATATTGAGATGCTTTGGCTGAGGTGCTGAGGCCGAGCTGAGGCCTGGCCTCAGCCCCACTGCGGCTGGGCTGAGGCCTGGCCGAGACCAACTGTGGGGGATTCCGGCCTCTGGCCGGGAATGATGGGGGCCGAGGTTGACCAGTCAACTGCCTGAGTCGAGGTTGCATTGACTGTCATGGAATAACTTGAGTCTTGTCTTTATCCAAGCAGGTGAATTTGGGTCTTATCACTTTTCATTGATATCTGTCCTAAAAAACAAAGGTTACAATTAGATCGAATGCATTCTGAACTCAAGAGATTTCTTATACATACGGCTATCAATCATTACATTACATTTCATTGAATTGATCTTGTGCCTAATGAAATTGATGAGATCTGTTAGTTCCCTCACCATGTAACTTGTAAGGCTTTCCATCACTCAGTCTTGTATCAACAAATTTCAATTTCATGGCCTTCTCTGTACGATCTGGAGAGGACATCAGTAACCAAAATCAAAATAATGGCTCCCATTGATTAGATTCCTTCTAGAAAACTTATTAATAAGGCAGATAGAAAATTTACATTTTGCAATCAAACCTTTACTAGTTTTTTTTTTTTTTTTTTTTTTTTACAAAATATCTAAATCTATTTTTATTATGTATCACTCCTTGAATCACTGAGAAAAAATTTTGTACAATCCTATAGTAGCTTGTCGTAGCTAAAAGATGATCTTCACCAAATTGAATCAGAACGTAGCCCGATCCGAACGCAATTAGATGTATCAATTCAATACTGTTTATCCAAAAATTTTACGAAAGATTCAGAAAAAACCAAATTACCAGTTGTAAACATGTGGTTTTTTGTCCCCTCCCTTCTCTCCTGAAACCCAACTTCAGAGGGGGATATCAGATTCTGATTAAGCATTATAGATAAGCAATGCCAACAAGCCATATATATTAGCATATTCAAGAAAATAATGGGTCGAGGAAATTGTACTTGTTTGTATTAGGGAAACAAAACCTTGCGAAAGCAACTCTTTATCTCTTTAAAACTCAGAAAAGTGTCTCTTTTGTCAGTCACATTCATGTATGACATCTTTACCTGCAAGTCTTTCATATATATATAAGGGTCAAAATGTTAAGGAAAGAGATTAAGTGTAAAAAAAAAAAAGAAAAAAATTAAGGACCAAAACGTTATGCTATGAATAGTGTAAGAAGTCTTAGTATACTTTGCCGATTTAAATTATTGCACTAATCTTTATAATGGGACTCACCTTCACTGATCTACACCTGTATCAGATACGAAGATTTCAGCGTTGATTCAATATCTTTTTCATTTGTTCATTTTTTATCTAGTTCACTCTACAAATATTGAAGTTGATAAAATAGATTATATGGCTGAGCCTGTAAATTCTGGAACAGAAGCGTCTAAGGTTATATGACTGAGCCTGTCTACCTAGACGGTTGGATGGATGTCACCAAGTTCAACCCAAGAAGAAAATAAATTCTTTAAAGGCCATCCTCCCTAATTTAAACGACTTATAAGTCTGGCAAAGGTCGCCTTGTTCATAATAGCATCCAGCCTACCATAATTTAGAATGTATAATGCATAAATGAGTAGAAAGTGCCTTTTAACAAATGAGTGAGAATCACTTGTAGGAAAAGTTTGAAGTCACCAAAAAAAGATTCCACTCAAGTTATGACTCTTTATTAGTCTTTAAGGCACAAGTGAACAACATCCCATTGCCCTGCCTATGGCATGGTATGGTAAGAATCGGATATACGCAAACATATATATGTGTTAGAAATACATAGAGATTGTTTTTCGATGATCCAATAAAAATTACGTCAAATTGTGTCGGTCAACTGATACTTCACAATATAAGAAACACGTCCAATTTGTGAGTCATTTTACTCTATTCTATCATATTTTGAAATAAAAGAGAAGTGTGATTCCATCAAAAATGGAACCAAGGCATGAGCAAATAACTAACTATTAAATTATTGAGTAATATAACCCACCCAAAAAAGGGGGAGAAAAGTTAGATACAAATAGATTGACCGACTTGTCCTAAAAAACTGAAAAGGTAATTTTCCCATAAAATGCAATCAAATTTTTTCTTTTGAGACATCAAAGGAATCTTTTTTAAGTTTTAGGCTCTAAAAGAAAATGTAATACACGTTTTTATCCACTAGTTGTCTTTACAAAAATTTGCGCTTTTCTTTTATATCAAAATTTGTGTATTTGAAATGAATGACTCATATTTCTTTTTATTTTGATATACCAAGCAAAACACATACTTTACCATTGGAAAACAGCACATGCACAAAGGTCATATTTGTATATAACATTTTAAAATACTGCGAATTCCACCAAGCAATTATAAAAAACGAAATCCACCCTACATCTACATATATCAAGCTTGGGACTTGCACGAATAATCAAATTTCCAAATTATTCCTGACTTTATATATCTTAATCAAACCATGTTGCAGAACTTCTATTATATCAAAAAAAAAAAAAGAAAAAGGAAGGAAATAACATCAAATCCGGCTATCCAAGTTTAGACGGCGGCGTAGCAAGCCCTCAACCTCCACGACACCTTCACGCTTGACGTTGCATTTCGTTTCGCCGGCAGTAATCTTCCATCTCCGGCGCCGGTAATCGGAGACCTCGGAGCAATAATATGGTGGAATTGACTGAAGAGGAAAAGAAGGCACTGCGAGGAAGCAAATTCGCACCTCTCCCAGCTGCCCCACCTCCTTTCCGTTCTCAACCCAGGTACCCTAATTTCTTCTTCCTCCTAGGGTTTAGGTTTTTGAAATAATCTCCTATTATTTGGACGGACGGAAATTACACTGTGTTTTTTTTTGCAGGCAGGCCCACCCAGGTGGGCCAATAAAGACAAACAAAGCTGCAGCCTTGGCCAAATTCTTGGAAAGAAAACTTCATCAGGATCCCAATGGATTGTCTTCTGTTGATCCCAAACTAGTTGAACTTGCTGTTAAAGATGCTAAACGTGCCCTCTCTTCATGTACTTTTCCTTCATTATCTTTCTTTTCTGTATTGTGTTTGCATTTTTTTTTGGTACAGGATACCCCATAGTCTATTCGTAATTACATCCTTCGTAAACTAATTTGGCATTACTATAGCTTCCTATGCTTAAGTGATGCATGTACTACTTGTTAATATTTGAAAAAAAAAAATTAAAATATGTCCTTTTAAGCTTAAGTAATGCATGTAATGCTGTACCGTTAATATTTGCAAAAGAAATTTAAATGTGTTATTTTTAAGCTTGATCCATTTTACATTTATATTGTTTGGATGTTTACAAGGTTTTGAATATTGAAAGGGAGGTACTATTCCTTAGTGGCAAATCGGATGTTTGCATCCATTGTACTTTTTCCGCTTGCAGTTTGTAATGGATATGGGTGTTGTTTATTGGATATAGCCTGCTAAACTGTTGCATTTCAGTATAATTGGTCAGTGGGATAATATTTTCTTTGACCTTAAGAATGCAATTTTTGACAATAGAGGAACTAGCAAACAAACCGCCAGTAGAGCCTATGTGGAACATGATAGTGGCTATTGCTTGTGACTAAAAGTTAAGGTCATGTTCCATAGAAGAACATGTTTAGCCAAGTAGGTATGGGTGTGTGCTCTTTCACAAGTATTATTTAGATAAGGAAGTCTGCACAGAGTTTTATGCTCTTTTACAATAACGACTGTGAACATGTTTTAGGGATGAAGAGAGCAAAATGCTGTGCTATGCTGAAATAGATGGATGTACCAAGAATCAACCATTGATGTAGTCTAGGCCTGTAGGGTGCATAGCTAGAGCTTTTGCAGTTTCACTCATGAGAAAATGTTCAGCGTATAACAAAGTTCATGATTTTGTAACTTTAACTTATGAAAACACGCTGAAAATGTGTCCTGAGTTGTGGATGTGGAACCCTTATTTTCCTTCTCATTAGGTATCTTTTTTCCAACCACCCCTAAGCTTATGGATATCATTACAACAAATTGAGCCCTTTTTTCCACTATGTGAGGTCGTCTAGCTTATAGATATCATTTTGATAAATGAATAGAACTTTCATAATTTCTTCGGTCCTGTCATCGGCACTGGCACGATATTTGTCTTTGTAGTGTTTTCACCCCAACTGTCACCTGCAAAGATTTAGTGGAAGAATAGAAATGTAATACTCCTCCGAAGAAGTTCCTAAAACAATTAGAGGGACGAAGTTTAAACAAAGTGTAATCGCATAATAGAATGATGAGACGGAGCTGACATAAAAATCCTTCATGTCTTTCACCTTTTTTTGTTTTCCTGAACTGTCAGGTGGGTCATCAGGTTCTGGAAGAACGATCCACCATGTGGATTCTTTTGGCGACTCTGAGGTCCTCCAACTTCGAAGAATTAATTTTTTGATTTTGAATAGGGTTTTTCTTGTCCTAATTTCTGATAAATTGAGCAGGATTCTGCTGGAGAGAATGCAGAGAATGCTGCTGCACCGAAGAAGCAAAAGAAGGCAAAAAGGAAATGGAGAAAGAGAAACAAAAAAGCAAAAGGTCGTCACTTGTTTGCCGTCCAATTTTTAGCACAACTTACATGTCTTTCTCAATTTTAATCTTTTCTTTTGCTTTGCTTTGCTTTTGCCAGCTGTTGGAAGACTCGGTAAAACCGAAATTAGAGAAGCCAAAAAAGAAGAAGAAACTATGACCTGCACACTATCCTAGTAGAAGATATTCAAGCCAAGGTTTTAGTTGTGTGCTGAGATCAAATGGCAATGGTTAGCATAAATGGTAGGAAAACCTTCTAACAATATTTTTGAGGTGCTGGCCTTTGATCAATTGGACGTTGGTGTTTATTCCAGTGCACTTTTATCTCTTCCCCTCTTCTTACACCCCTCTGGAACTTCCGTATTCGAAGAACATCATATGTTCTCATTATATGTTGATGGATAATGTCAACAGTATACAAGATGTTATTAACGTGTGTTATTCTTTTTCTTCTCCTTTTTTTAATTAAAAAAAATGGTATATGCATCTAATATAGGATAGCAGTTGTTCTCTTTGGCGATGTAGGATTGTAATCGGGATAGCAGTTTTTCTCTTTGGTGATCTAGGATTGTAATAGCCATAGCTGTTTTTCTCTTTGGCCATGTAGGATTGTAATCTCCAGGAGAACATGTTTTTCTTTTTCCTCCCTCTCCTTTTTAATGAAGAAAAATGGTATTCACACATCCAATGTACAAAAGAAAGTTATTAGCTCATGTTATCCATTTATTTTTTTTAATTTCCTCCAAACATCTATAATTATCGAAATTACACATTTTATCTAAATTTGGAAAAAAATTTGGCTCAGTATTTAGTCACCTGATATGATCTTCTACAGCACATCATTATCTTTTAGAATGTGCAATGACAAAAATAACTCTCTGGATTGGCATCTTCTTCTCCTTGTTCTCTTGTCTTTCTTCTCCTTGTTCTCTTGTCTTTCTCTATTCCCACCTGCCATCCTCCTCCCTCTTCCCCCTTCTTTGGAAACCTGCCGCCCCTTCCCATGAGCTTCCTCTTTATTTCTTCCAATCCCTGACCCGTAGCCTTTTAAGAGGGAGAGGAGCCGCTGTGAGAGGGTTATTAGTGGGAGTCTTAGGTGAAGTGTGGTGCTCTGATGATGGTGGACTTGGTGGTGTGCCGCAGGGAAATAGTGGAGCGGAGGTGGCGGTGGAGAGAAGGAGGTGGGTTGGACCGTTGGGAGAGGAGGCAGCGTCAAGAAAGAAGGGGTGAGAAGAAGAAGGAAGATGACTTTTTTCCAAAATAGTAGTAGGTACTCATTTCAAATATCCGTAAATAATCAAATTACACATTATCCAATGATTTACTAGAAGGTTGGGTTCTGGTGTCTGGATACTGGCGGCTAAACTTTTTTTTAAAAAAATTTAAATTTACTCCATTATTACTAATTTTGCATTCTTTTGTGTAGATTTTGCAATTTATTGAACAGGTTTAGCTGATTTATTGGTAAATTAGTGTGTTATATGTTGCCACATTTGAAAATGGGTTTAGCTGAGATGTACTGAAAATATATGTTCATTTTTTAACCTGTGCACGTAGATAATAATTTCTTGAGGTGTATGAGTTTGAAGGAATCAGTACTGCACATTCTTTTCTTGGTCCCATGTCTTCTTTTCTTGGTCATGGCCTTCAAACAAAGAAAGAATAATTACTGCACAGTATCGGTTTCTGGTCTTTGTTTCAGAGGTTTCTAGTCTAATCCTCCATCCTTGTTTCAGAGGTTCGCTTTACCTATACAGCTGCTTTAAAGAATGCGATGGATCAAAAACAGAAGTATTTTTCCTTTGGCTTCTCTCTCTCTTTTGTTTTCTTCTCTTCCTTTCTTCAATGGCTAAGCTCCAAGGTCTTTAATCTTGAACACATCATCTAAATATTGTTGAATGGTTTTAATGATTCCTATATCTGAACTAGCAAAAACCATACATCACCATAAACTGATAAAGTTATGAAACTTTAACTAATGCCTTCAGTAAATAGGTTGTTACACTTGGATTGAACAAATGAGTTAAATTGGCATTCCACAGCTAACTGGCTTGGTTGAGGCCAGTAAGGACTTTGCAAATGAAGGTAGATTTTTTAGTAGAAAAGCCAGGTGCAAATGACCACACCTTTCAACGAATTGTTTGGATCATATTTAACATGAAGAAAATGATCTACGCCATTAAACTATGCTTGATGTCTATGCCACTAAATTATGCTTGATGTCTACGCCACTAAATTATGTTTGAATCTCTAACCTCTCTAAGTTTTGACTTGATCATACTTGTTTATTGTAGACCACTGAGATGTCCTCAGTAGAAGAATGATGGTCGTCATCATCCTCAAGTGTAGCACGTCGACGAAGATTTTCGTAAAGATGCCACTGTGGATATAGGATGTCAAAGACGACGTCATGGACCAACAATAACCCCGGGAGACGGTTTTTTCTTGTCCAAATAGAGGTTGATTCTTTGAGTGGATTGATATAGGATGTCGAAGACGACGTCATGGACCGACAACTATCATTGTGTTTTCTTGCCTATAAAGACCCTACGGACGACGTTCTTACTCTACGGATACCTCTGTTTCATCGAACCTCCGCTCTAAATATGATTTTAGGCCTCCACCGTCTTTTAAACCCTTGCGAAACCCTGAACCCCAAACCCCACCAATAGACAGAAAACAGACCAAACCGAGTTATTAGCAATAATGCAAAATCTACACAGAAGAATGCAAAATTAGTAATAATGGAGTAAATTTATTTATCAATAAATTGTAAAATCTACACAGAAAAATGCAAAATTAGTAATAATAGAGTAAAATATCGAAAGAATCGACATACCTAATAATGGAACTGTCGGAAGCTATTTTTTTGACCAGGAGGGTTTCGGCAGGAGAATGAAAGGAAGGAAAAAGGAAAGGGAAGGGAAGAAAGAATAAGAAGAGGGGAAGAAGAAGGGGAGGTGGCTTCGGTTGCAGGGGAGGAAAAGGATTGTTTTGGGGGATGATAGATGGGAGGAAAGGGAAGGATAGTGGGGCAGAGCTGTGGGAAATGAAAAAGAGAGTTGGAGGAATTGGGGAAAAGGAGAGCGCACGTGAGTGAGGAGAGAATTGAAGGAGAAATTCTTTATTTAACTTTATACGTGTCGCGCAGTCATGGTGTAGGTGAGGGAAGTGGGGTTAGGGGATCCTATCCGAGTATAAAGACCGGTCGTTGGTGACATATGTTTACTGATTTACAACACATACCAGTATATCCTAAAAAGTCTGGGGAGGATGAGAGACAGATAAACAATACCTCTATTTCAAAAGATAGAAAGTTTATTTTTAGTAAGAATTCAGCTCTATATGAATGTGAGTGTGTTGTGAAACACGAAGATCCAAAAATTATAACCGTGGTCTGTAAATCCAAGGAGAGAACATATTGAATGTTAACCATCAATATGACAAACGGTAAAAATAAATAATCTACTACAGTTTTAATAATTAAACAACATTTCAAATGATTTTTTTTTTAAAAAAAAGTCATGTATATTTAGAAATGTCTCTCAATTTCAGAGACAATATAAATAAGTTTCACGCTTTTTAGACTTTAAACATCAGGCAGCAAAACCCTCCCTCGGGTTCTAGTGGAACGGGTTTCTGCTGTGTTTAGCGCATGCGGCGGCTTCTTCCTTTGGATCTCCGAAATGCGACGGTTTTTCCAGCGACTTTAATCTGAGTGAAATATTCACAACAACGGTGAGTTTTTTTCTTACTAAATCCATGTTTCGTTCTACACTGAAGAATCATCTTCTTTTGAGATATTCTCTTAGAGCGCCCAACGCCCAGATAATCCATTTCTTTCAGCTGAACTTGGTGTCTACCTCACCAAAAAGATATCCAAAATCCGAAGCAAAAGATGAGGGTAACCTGTTGTTCACCATGAATTATTTAATTTCAAGATTTGGGTTTTCTCCAGATAGAGCTGTCTCAGCTTGCAAATACATCACTTTCGGTAACCCAGAGAAGCCTGATTCAGTCGTTTCTTTTTTCCATAAGCATGGTTTCACCGAAGCCCAAATAAGTGTCATGGTCAGAAAATACCCCCGTCTTCTTCTATCTGATCCTGAAAATACCCTTTTGCCCAAGATTGAGTTTTTCAAGTCTTCAGGTTTTTCTGGGCCAGATTTAGCTTCCATGTTGTCTTTGAAGCCTACTTTATTAAAGAGGAGCTTGGGGAGATATCTCATTCCGGCTATTGGTTCGTTGAGGGATCTATTCGGATCCAAAGAGGCAATGTTGTCCTCCTTTAGCTTTGATAACCTCTTGTGTGTAGATCTTCAGGCTACCTACATACGTAACATGGAGTGTTTGAAAGAGTTGGGGGTTCCCAAGTCGAATATAATGACACATATGCAGAGACACCCAAGAACCTTTTCACTGAACCATTACAAGTTTAGAAAGATTGTAGATGATGTTAAGGACATAGGATTCGATCCAAATAAGCGTCTTTTTCTCTTAGCTGTTTACGCATTTGTATATGTGAGTAAAGCAAGTTGGGAAATAAAGATACAGATATACAGAAGTTGGGGGTTTTCACAAGAGGAGATATTTGAGGCTTTTCGGAAGCAACCACAATTCATGACACATTCACCTAAGAAGATCGTGGATTCGATGCATTATCTTATCAAAATAATGGGACTTAGGCCTTCTGTTGTTATCAGGCGACCACTATTGATGGGTCTTAGCTTGCAGAAGAGAATAATTCCGAGGTGCTCTGTTTATCAGGTTTTGTTAGATAAAAATTTGGTTCCTCCCCGTTTCAGCTTGGTACATTTTCTGGAAAGTCCAGAAAAGAAGTTTCTTAGCAGATATGTATTACCTTTTAAGGCACAGGTGCCTGAGATGTTGATGTTGTATAAAAAGAACTCACCTTGTTTGACATAATTTGGTTGTTTGACATAGTTGGGATGTAATTTTATTGGGGGTCACTGCTTTGATCACTTAGACTTCCCTGATATATTTATCTTGTCCAAGGATAGCAACGTGTTTTTCCTGCTCTGAATGACGGAAAAGAGCAGCCAAGCATCAAAGGTGTTAAAATTTGTCATACTATGTGTGTAATCAGTGCCTGCCAAATAGTACACTCGCAAGATTTATCAGAATTGGCTGCTCAAGCATAAGAATGATGGATACTGGAACAAGCAGAAAAATATTGTCACTACGCAATGGTCATTATAGAATGCAAGACACAAACATATTGTTGAAAGTAAGTCTCGCGATCCCATAGCCATTGGTAATTTCGGTCTCTAAGTACTGGGAAGACTTCAAAAGGCTTAATCAAGGCTCGTCGGATAGGGTGACCCTGTTAATGACATAACCCAATGGTGTATTTGAACGAGGAATGAGAGGGCTTTGAGAATAAATTCTGATGTGGTAATAGTGAATACAGTAAACAGAGGTAGAGTAGGCATTGTGGCATGAAATCATCATTTTACGTTTGTGGCTGCAAGGATAGAGAAAGCTGAATGGGGCATGGGGTACGAATACTATGGAAGACCTGGAGTTAAGCAAAACGACTAATTGCATTAAGGAAATGGGCTTTAGAGATGTAATTATTGAAACTGATTCATGCAGTGTCGTATCCTTGGTAAATTACCCAACTGAAAATTGGTCACACATGGGGATGCTGGTCGTTGATGCTCAAAGTGTGATTGAAAGAGGATGGAATCGGGCATGTGATTGCTAACTTGTAGTATTTTTATCACATTGACTTCTCCTCTGGCTCAGTTCTGTTTCGTAAGTGATTCCCCACTTCGTACTTAATTGTCTCATTTCCTGAGTTGCAGGCTTAAATGGTTTGAGTTGTCTGAATATTGATACTGCATATGAATAGAGGCAAGTTGCCATGGAACAAGGTTCTAAAGCACATCCGTGCCATTTCAGAACTCAGATTCTTGATGCAAACTCATCACACTATGCATCTCTCGTCTTTGAATATCAGAAAGAAAGTTTTGCTCGGTGACCATAAAATGCATTGCAGATGAGTCAATTGGAAAACTCACATTTTCCTTTTGGAACTTAATATGGTATACTTCTTAATACCTGTAATCTGATCTTCAGTATAACGTATTCAGTTTTCATACATATTGGCAGTACTTTTACGTGCATAAATTTTTCAGTTGAAAAGTATAAGATAAAAAAAATTAGCCACTTTTTGTTGGAAAAATGTGTTTTGATTATACTCATGAATATAATTTCAAGAATAGGTTAACGTTTATTTACTTAAGCATGATGTAGTTTTTCTATATTATTAACTTGTATGTGTCCCTTAAAGAGAGAACAAAAACTTCTCCTGGCCTTTATTAACATCAAAGGAATACTGGGCAGCAAACCCTCGGAACGGTTTTCTGATGAGACTGAGAGCCTGAGGGCTGAGGCTTCTTGGCTTTCGAAATGTGACGCTTTTCGCACAAACTACTTCCATCTCTTCGGAAGATTTCTTTGCAAAGCTTAGTTTCGACTCCATGTTTCCAAACATTCAACTATTTCCTTGTTTTGAGATGATCTATTCGATCAGCGAACGCTCAGAATTTCGTTTCCTTCAGCAAATCCTATTGTATACCGTACCAAAAGTATATCCAAAATCTATTGCTTAATATGAGCGTAGAAGGTTGTTTACCGTGAATGATTTCAGTGCAAGATTTGGGTTGTCTCCAGATTGAACTAAGTCAGCTTGCAAATACATCCTTTTTGATACCCCAGAGAAGCCTGATTCGGTTGTTTCTTTTTTCTATGAACACGGTTTCACCAAAGCCCGGGTATGTGACATGGCCAGACATCATCCCTCTCTTCTTTCATACGATCCTGAGAAGTCTCTTTTGCCCAAGATAGAGTTTATTCTGTCTGTAGGTTTTTCTGGGGCCGATCAAACTTCGCTGTTGTCTTTGAGGCCTATTATATTCCAAAGGAGTTTGGAGAAATTTGTCATTCCGGCTTTTGGTTCATTGAGAGATTTTCTCCAATCCAAAGAAGCGGTGTTGTCCTCCTCTAGCTTTTGTAACCTTTTGTATGTAGATTTTCAGGCTACCTGGACGCATGAGATAGAGTATTTGAAAGAGTTGGGGAGTTCCCAAGTCGAATATATGACATCTGCAGAGACACCCAAGAAACTTTTCACTGAACCATAACAAGTTTAGAAAGATTCTTGATGATGTTAAGGACAAAGGGTTCAAGCAAACTAATAGTATTTTTCTATTGGCTGTTCACGCATCTGTATATATGAGTAGAGCAAGTTGGGACAAAAAGATACAGATATATAGAAGTTGGGGGGTTTTCACAAAAGGAGATATTTCAGGCTTTCCGGAAGCAATTCATGTTGCATTCACCTAACAAGATCCTGGATGTGATGCATTATCTTATCAAAAGAAGGGGATTAGCAACTTGCTTTCTTTCGCCTTCCTATCCATCGCTATTATATTTCTGCTGGATGTCCTGACAGAGACATTATATGAGTCCTGAGGTTCCTCAGAGAAAGTCTCAGACAAACCTTCTGAGTCCATAGCTGGGGACTCATTGACAATCTTATGACAGATTATCACACCTTCCCTATCTAAATGCATGTCCAGTTAATCATCCTCATCTTTCTCTGGAAGTATATTGAATTTGTTCGGAGAAATCAGAGAGGTTGTACGTTGCTCTTTAGCGTTCTGTTTTGGAGGCTCATTATGAAGTTGATTTTTTTGCTTTACTTAGCATCACTGTCGATAGTTTGGTCTTCCCCTTTTCAACCTCCTCTTCTGTTACTAAGAATTTCTCATTACCTTTGTAAACTTGTGCCGTCCTTTGGTAAATCTGACTACCAGCTTTGGGTTGCATGGGCAGGTTTTCAACAGCAGTGGATTTCTTATGGATTTCTTGGGTTGCATGTCCAAAGGTTTTGAACTACAAGCATTGCATGGGGATCCACTCCTAGAATAAGTGCGTGATTTCAAGGCCATATTCTTCTATAAAGTTTATATGTTTTGGAGGTAGTTTTACAGCTTTATTTTCCACAAATCCTGGAGAAGACCATTCTAGACTGAGAGGTAGTTAACCTATCCATAAACAATGGCTTCCCATTAAGACTATCTAAGCCACTTAGAACTTGTGTGTTGAAATAATGGATTTTCCTTATAGGAAGCTGAACCCACACACATGAACAGAGTCGAGTTCTAATTGTTGTTTCTTAGGCATTCATGGCCGCAGAAAAAAGACTATGTTCCAAAACGCTATCAGAGAAAGATCTAGCATGTTTTGTTTTGCATCTTCGTACTGAAAACAAAAGATGAAGAGCTCTTCGTCCATTATTTGAACTTCGAGAAGCCCTTTTGGTGTCCATCGATCTTCAACAAACTTCTTCATGCTCATGAAGAAGGCAAGAAGGAGCTGTTATCCATGATTTGACAGACGATTGTCTAAACCTATTTCATTTTATTATCAGCTACATAGCCTGGGTTAATGGCGAAGAAATATTTCCTATTGTCGGAGTCCGTCGTAACATAAGTTAACGAAAAGGATTCTTCAGACGTGAAATCAAGCTTGAGAAGTGAAGTCCGAAATGATTTGGCGTGGACAATGCTTTGCGTGTTGATGATTCGACTTAGGTCATAAGGATCCAGTCATTTTGAAGAGTTTTTAGGTTGAAATGTGTTTTTAGGCCGCTTGTCGTGGCGACGGGAATGACCAGAGCCGTCGGAGAGAGCTCAGTGATGGTAGCTAGGGGTGGTTGGAGGAAAGATAAAAGGTTGAGTAGACAGAGCAAGGTAAGTTTAACAGTGGAAATTTGTCCGTTATGGATAAGAAATAGACATTGAGAGGAAGTTAAGAGGAAGGACAGAAGAGGAGACAGGAGAGAGAATAAGTGATTGAGACATGTTTTTAGAGAGAAATCAGAGAGAAGAGAAGATCCATCCCCACTAAATGTGCTTAGCTTGCAAAGGATGAAATGTTCTACAAACAGTTGTTTTCCTATGTCAGCTAAAAATTATACCCCAGAGAATTTCACCTTCCAGATGGTGCAGGAGAAACAAGAAAAGATGTTTTTCTAAGAAATTTCGAGTGCTGTATATGAAGTTTTGGGTGTCTATTCAGAGGTGCTCAGTAGCACCTAGTTTCATGCTCTTTTATACTATGACATTCGATTGTCGCAAAATTTTCTCTTGTTGGTTTCTTCCCAACTGGGACATTGCATCGCTTTTCTGTTCTTGCAGTTCAACTTGAACCCCATTAGTTGGCTCTTTAACCCCTTCCCATGTTGTATGAAGGAGTAGACCTCATGAGTTTCCTTGGTCTGGAGCAACTATGTTCTTGATAGCTTGCTGAGTGTCTGTGTCTATGAAAAGTCTAATCAAATGGATGTTTTATGAGAATGAAAACGACTTTTATGGAGCAACCGGTATGCATGTTCTAGATATAGAGAACAAACTGGATTTTGCACGTTTTTAAACTCAATACCTCTCAGTTTTAGGACTATTAAAGTCAGTACCTCTCAATATTAAGACCTCGGCTCTAGTCTTTTGAGCAAGAAACATGGTTCATCATACTTCAGACTGATGTTCATACACTCCAACGACGACATTCACTTTTTTAAAGACAACAATATCTCCATCATATATGGTTCACATTAATGATTCAAGCCCGCAATAGAGCTTAAGAGAAAGAACATACAATAGAATTAATCAGTGTCAAGAGAAACCTAAAATATGTGAAATGGACATTTATGTTTTAGCCTATATAATGTTAAGACTTTATAAGTTTGTATCATGGAGCGGAAGAAAGATGCCTCTAGAAAAGAAGTAGATAATCTTCTATGAGTGAGCTTTTAGAAGCTTCTCAAACAAAATTTGAGTTATCTCTAACGTGTCTATTATTCTTCAAATCCCATTTTCCTTGTATATATTTTTGTTATTTTAAGGGCGGGCGTTGGAGCATCTAGTAAGGTTGATATTTGTTGGAACCTCGGAAATAGCTTCTTGCACAAAGTGTAGGATAAAGCTGCGTACATCAGATCACGAAATGATTCGGTCCCTCCTCAAACCCTACGCAAACGCGAAGCCCAGTGCACTGAAAACGTCCTTTTATATTTTTGTTATTTTGAATTCATTGCCGACATTCGATGAATCACAAAGAAAATTTTTATTTATTCCTTTGTGTTCATTAATTGTATAATCTTAAAATCAAACGTTGATCTTTGCAATGGGAAATTTGAAATTATGAAGTGTTTGACCAACTTTCAGTGAATTGTGTACAAGTTTAATCATGGAAATCAGTTCACAGATTGGTCATTATTCGGAAAAATCTATGTTGTTGTTACAACATGGACACACTACATCGCAAGATTGTCTCTCTCAGATGCATTTAGAAAAGTCGAGCGACATAACCCAATATTGCTTCAGCCCATATGTTGCTAGTCCAGTGCAACCACATCATCATTATCATCATCCGGATCCAGTATATTCCAACGATCTCTCTCCGGACCATGCTTAAATGCAGAAACCTAGTATGCCTTAAATGCCCTTTTAATGCCAAAAAAAAGACAAAGCAACACTATTCTTTACTTGCTTCTTTGTTTAGTCTTGTTTTGCTACTCAAGTCTGTTAACTCTTATGAGATAGACAATGAGGAAACTTTGCAAGCTGTATCAATAGGTGTTGTCTTTCCGGCTTCCAGCGCATAGCTCAGTTGTTACTCAAGTTGGGAGTTGTTCTAAGAGTTAAATAGTTCGATTCCAGGGACACACATAGTATGGTTGTTTCACTACTGGTTGGCCCAAAGACCGAGTTTGCAGTGAGCTCCTTGTGTATGACCTCCTCAACCTAGAAGGCCGTTAAGCTCCTGATTTGCATCCTGCACATTGCTCTTTGGAACTGTGATGATGGAGATCCTCAGGGTCAATGTATGTCATTTTGCTTCAAGGTGTTGACTTTCTTAGAATGTGGGAAACATGAAAGACTCCTAGCTGTATATAGTACATTTGGGCCAAACGACTACATATTTGTACTACTCTTGACTTATATAAGTTGTTGGAAAATTAAAGCTCCATGAAAGATTGGTCTGAAAGGTGACAAGGGATGCTGCTTCGTGGCGGGTTGGGATCTCTAAACCCCACTTTCCTCACTTTTTTTGTGACCACGCGACACGTGGCAACAAAGGGGGTGGTGAGGCTAGATGCGGGTGACCCTCATCTAACCTCACCACCCCTTGATGACACGTGTCGTGCCGTCACGCGTCATCGCATCCCATTTGCGGTGAAGGGATCCTATCCCCTTCGTGGCTACCGATGTCGTCATGGGTAATGGAAATTATTGGCCCATCACATTGTTCGCTTGGTTACGACTCATTTATATGATGTGTGATACATTATTATTTCAAACAACGTAACGATTTTGAAACTAATCATAAGGTAACGTAAAGACACAGTAGCAAAGTGTCCATCAATTTGATCTTCTTAATCTTGAGGCTTAATATATTCGTACAAATGGTAATTTGATATATTGTTTCAGGAAATAGACAAAATAGTGATAATGGCTTTTTTGGAGACGATTATAGTCATGATTTAAATTAACTAATTGACTAAATCATATGTAAAAGGTATAAATGATATAACATATTTAATATGATATTCATTTTAATCTAAATCATATAACATATTTAGTATGATATTTATTCTAACCTATAAAGATTGTTCTTTTGGTTGTAGAAACGATTTTATGCTGATGTTAATTCTTTGGCATAGAAAGGGGATGAGAAAAAAATTTGAAGTGAAATGTTTATTAAATACTATTTTACTTGATTTAGATCATGATTATAATAATTAAAGAAACACAAAGTACTAGTCATAGAAAATTTAAGCTAAAAGTATCGATCACTATATGATTATGTAATTAAGTAAACTTAATAGTGAAGTACAAGAATGTCATAGTCATTGTTCGAGCTGATGAAACTACTATAACAAAAACAACAATATTAAATCATTACCTACTATAACAAAAACAACAATATTACATCATTGCCTTAGAGGCTTCCGTCTATGGCGGATGTATGCAAACATACCCATGTGTTAAAAACAGACAGAAGTTGGTTCCCATCGGTCGATCATCTACTGTTAATATACGATAATAATATCACATACTCATGAAACTACTGTTAATATACCATAATATCACATACTCATATCATAATATCACATGCATGCATTTTCTTTGCCATTGAAGCTCTGACAACTACTGTTATAAATAAACAAAGCTAATCTTTGGCGTTTTATCCAAATGTCGTCTCGACTGTTTGAATCTTCTTTGATTTTTATATAACGACACATTGCTTTAAATTATATGTATGGAGTTGGTTCGTAGATCAATAAATAACGTGAATAACATTTTAATATTAAATGTTCAATTTTAGAAAGATATAAAAGACGAGTACATAAAGTTTTAATATGTGAGAAGATCTTTATATGAGTAGATTTAAATTGATACGTAAGTAAAGAGAATAAGAATTACAATGAAGTACAAGGTGGATTTGGTTATGGAAACATAAACGGTGCAGGAAGATGAATTTTGAATTTTGCAATAGTGTATGACATTATATTGACTAATATATTTTTCCAAAAACTGAGATGAAAACTTGATTACATCCAAACGCGGATCAAATAAGTCGCAGATAAACTATTTTATGACTCATATTAGTGATAGAAGAGCTTATAAAAACTCTAAGCTGATCCTAGAAAAAAATTTAATACACCACTGTCTTGTAGTGTTGGATGTCCGTATCCGACATAAAAGATTGAGAAAACAAAGGTATAAAGAACCCAATGTAAAATGGTAGAATTTGAAAGAAGCTAAGCAAGCAGACTTTTTAGAGCAAAAAGTCTTAAGAAAGTCAAGTAATGAAAATAAAGTGTCGAAGGATATAGCGGTGAAAATAAAGAATATATCGAGAAATTTATTTGGCGAGTCAAAAGACCGAGCACTTGCAAATAAAGAATCTTAATAGTGGAAAGAATGAGATAACAAAGTAAAGAAAAAAAAAACTAGTTATAAGGCATTTCAACTTTGCATGAATCAAGAGAAATGAAAAAAATATAGGCTTGCTAAGAAAAACTAAACACACATAAAATGTAGCCAAATCAAAGGCGTTTGAATATTTTTTTTTACAAGCAATTGGACACGAGAGTAGGTGAAAGTGATGTGTATAAAATTGCCAGAGGGAGAGAAAGATGAAGATAGCAAGATTTTAGTAGAGGAAATTAGAATAAAAGATAGATAAAGAATGTACTTGAAAAAACTTTTTAATGAACCAGCGGGAGATGAACTCGTAGTAATCGAGTTATGTAACTTTAGAAAGTATAGAAACGTAGCATATAGTAGGATATACAATTGCGATAGGTGGAAGATACTCAGAAAAGGATGAAAATGGTAAACAAATGGATCCGATGTTATTCTGATTGGGCCTTGAAAATATATTTAGAAATCAGGTATATGTGGTTGTGGCTCACAGATCTTTTTAACAAGATTGTAAAACGTCTATCAGTTCAGCAAGCAAATCAATCTCAAGCGCCAATAGAAAACGTGAAGACCAATAACGCTTTACCAATCTAGTAAACCGTTAAATTTTCGATTTACATCTTCCACGCAGTTTTATCGAGTATGACATTAAAAGACTTCGAGACCAAAGATTTGGTCTTTTGGTCTAGATAACCCTAAACCCTACAAGCAATCTCCTTTAGGATCCGTGGAATCCTTGCCAGACAAGACAGATTTTTTTTCGATGAAAAGGGTTTCTATAAACTTCTCTCTCCATGTTTGCATTCTCACCGAGAACAGTTGAATAGATCTAGTGAGATCTCTGGGATAGTCAACTCAAATATTTTTACTAAAGGTTTCCAAATCTTTGTAATAAATAAAAGTAGCGTGAAGATAGTTGGGATTTCTAAATTAGGCATGTAGACTGGGTAGGTGAAGTTCAGGTAGGTGAACCATACGTGTCGACTTCACATTGGCAGATTTAAGGTCACGCCTCATCAAGCATCGCCGGGTTTCATTACCGGATGAGATCTTAGGAGGTTAAAAGTGAAGCCTCCAATCATGCGTCGCCACGTGTACAAAAGCAAGGGGATGCTGTAATTTTTTTTTAAAAAAAACTGATTTTGTACACGTGACGACACGTGATTGGAGGCCTCACTTTTAGCCTGCATGTTAGGATCTCATCCGTTTCGCTACTTCTTTCTATTTACTAATTTTTTCCGAAGACCAAAAAATTAAAGGCAAAGGTCCTTTTGTTTGTTTTTCTTGTCCTGTTAGGCTGACATTTATTTACCCACCAAAAACCTGTATTTGTGTGCAGACTCCAGAAGAGTACGATACAAAAATCAGTAGGAAACTAAAATATATTTATATCCAAGACATATCTCAGTGGTTTTCGGTAGGAGATTTCGAAAGGAACGTCAAGAGTTCGAACCTTGCCGAATGCAATAATGTTTACTCCCTTCAGGCTAGCTGCATAATGTGGGAGCACTATTGATTCGTGGAATGACCTGATAAGCTGACAGGCCAGCCCGTGGGAACACTATTAGCTCGTAGAATGACCGGATAGGATAGGCTGACAGGCCAGCCCGTTGGAACATTATTGGCTCGTAGAATGACCTGATAGGCTGAAAGGCTAGCCCGTCAGTTGTTCCTTCGGTGTCAATGGGCTCCATGTGCTGTTCCTGTGATATTACAAACTTCTACTAGTGGATCATGAGAATTTGATTTACATACTTACACACCCTGTGGGACTGAGGGTGGCAGAGTCCTTTACTGGTTTAGGTTCAACCCCCTAAAATATAAGTATAATATACTCGGGAAAAAAATGAACCAGCTTTATAAATAGGCTAAAAATGAGACAAAATATGATGCCTTCAATCACGCGTCGCCATGTGTAAAAAAGCAGTTTTTTAAAGAAGGGGTGATGCTTCTTTTTTGAAAAATAACTTCTTTTTTACATGTGGCGGCGCGTGATTGGAGGCCTCATATTTTATCTCACCTTTAGTCTCCTTAGATCTGAACCCAATTCGGACTCCTTTGCTTGTCCAAGCATAAACGAGATAAACTACCAGATTTGTTTTCGTACAAAAAATTTCTTTTAAGAATTTATTTTCTTCAGGAGAGAATAAAAGTTTTAAATTTAAACCAATGTTAATGACAAGATCCAAATTGTGATTGTCATTACTAGTGTAATGGATTCACATAAGATAAATAAATACGTTAATTTGGAGGAATGTAGATTTCTTTTTTTTTTAAAAAAAAAATGAATGAGGTAATACAAGTGTATAGTAAGATATGTTCTTGTTTTATGTTCCAACCCATGATTTATAACCATATATATTCTCCAACACAATCTTTAACTCAACATTTTCTCTCGAATATTTTTTTCCATATAAAAAAGTAAAATTTTTTTGTGAAATAATTGCACTATTTATAAAAATCAACTCATATTAAAGTAAGTGTTACGGTGTTTAGAACAAGTAATTATTATTGATATTATTTATATATTATAAATTGATAATTTAGCGTATCAGCCTTTTTCAGTGAGATGATTTAAATCAAACGACGTAAGCAAGTTAATTCAGACATGCATATATCCATATGATCACTAACAAGATGCAACGATATTTCAAACTGATAAAATAATAAAGCAAATAAAAATGACATTGAGCTCATACATATTTACATAGTAATTTTGTCACATACCAAAATGCGACAAGCTTTATAGTGGTTAATAAATAACTAATAGACAGTCATTAACCAATCATATAAAAAACAATTGACATTTAACATTAATAAGCATGCAAAACAGAAAATCTGTCTTATTATTATATTTCTTATTCATTGATAATTAACTAATTAGATTTACTCATTTACCACTTTTAAAATTCGTCATGGAATACCCCGAAACAGACAAAAGCAGAACACGGGTCAAAATAGAGAGAGCGAGTTAGAATAGGTTAGCTAAATGTATTTAACGAAATAGAGTGATTTACCTAAATAAATGTAACATATACTATGACGTATAAAGCGGATTACAGTATGGTTTAATCTTAAATATCATTATTCTAATTTCGGCATCTGGGAACCTTCATTGGCTGCTTTTTACTGCGTCCAAACCAGGGAAGTTTGACAAAATTTAGGTATTAACAAACAATATCCAATTGTTAAGAAACGTGATAACATTGATCTATTAACCATTTTATAGTAGATTATCCTGTAATAGCACCCGTGCATCATATAGCATATGGATTATGGAATATAACCAACACTTTTTTAAAAAAAGTAGGTATAGAAAAGACAATTATATCTTTGACTTTGTCGTGAGAAAAAGTGGCATGTATAATAATAATAATAATAATAATAATAATAATAATAATAATAATAATAATAATAATAATAATAATAATAATGTGTTGCATTTACTAAAAGCCAAGGTAATACTTAAAGTGTGATAATAATGTTAAAGATGACACATGCCAATGTAATATTCTAGAACAAAAGGCAAATCATATTGGAACATTGACTTCTTCTTTAAGATATGGAAGAATAGGTGACCTCTCTTCAGACCTGGATAAAAGTCTGTTAAGGGTTGGATCCTTTCAGTTAGTTTTTATACCTCCTTGAGGTTTCGAGGCATTTGCATAGCCTTCAAGGCTTCAATTTTGTTTGGATTAGACTGAACGCTTTCTTTGGAAACTATGTAATATGATGTCATCGAGGCTGACCTACTGCACAAATAGTTTTCCTTTGACCACGACTACATAGCAGGTTTGCACCATTTGTAAGTCCTCGTGAACTATTGTCACACCAGCTTGGGATGAAAAATTTATGCTGACATGCACTAGAGAGACAACCACCTCCATTTCCATCAGGGATGGCCTATGAAACAGAATGATGTAGGCCAACCTCTCTTTCATAATGACAAAATCCACCTATAAGGTACAACACCTTCGGTGTTTGCCAAGGTTACTGACAGCGTAACCAGGCATGTTGTGTGCATCATCACTCCAAAAAACTTGAATAAAGGAGTTGACAAGGGATGTAATGAGCTGTCCATTATGATACATGATGGTAGCCGCACTGCCTGTATTAACATAGACTCGCCGCACCTTCACAGTGTTATCTGAAAAGGTTGGTAAAATATCTATCACCAATCCTTCATTGCCACATCCGAGGGGAATAGTGTCCTCAAGCCCATATGTCAATTCGTATGATAACTTGGCCTTCTTGTGGGATGATTTTCTGAAGTTTCAGCATCCTTAGGCTCTAGTCTTAACCTCGACAGAGCAAGTCCGTCAGAAATTGTATAAATGATGGTGTTTACCAGGCCGACTTGCAACGTGGGGGTCTTCTTCTTCACCATCATCATCTTTTTGCCAGCATGGCTTGTTTTTCTGGCATTTTTCTGAAAAATGGGTTGCCAAAAGTCTAGCCGATTGTGCGACCACGACCTGTTTCAATTAGGCGTTCAATTGCACGTGATAAATGCTTGCAGTTTTCAGTGTCATGGATAATATCTTTATGATATTTGTAGTACAACTTGTGATTTCTTTTTGACCTCGACCCTTGTAATGGTTGTTCCTCCCGCAATCCATCCTTTTCCATAACAGCTAGAAACATTTATTTTGATGTCAGCAATAGGAAAACTTTTTTTCTCGGCCTTCAAGCCTGTCAAAGGCACTGTGCTGTGCTTTAACTATTTGCGGGCTTCCTTTTTGGAATCAGCTTGGCTTGGCTTGAGATAAACCTGTTCAGCTTTCCTTTTCAATCTATTTGCCTCTTTGTCTTAGGCAAACTGTTGGGCTGTTCCAGACAAGCTCTGAGTGATTTAGGAATGTCCTCATCCCATTTACAAAAACTACAATTATTACTCTATCGTTACAGTCCATAATCTTGCTAGGCTCATCGGTGAAGCAATGCATATAATTGAGGATGGACTTCTTAGATTTTTGCCTTAAAGATATCAAAGAGTATTCTAATGAAAGGTTTAGAATACACAAACTATGTCTTGAATCTTTGAGCCAATTTCTTGAAAGAGTAAATTGACTGGGATGTCAACTCTTAAAAACATCTACAAGGTTTTCCTCTCTCAAATGTATAGGAAATGTATTGCACCTAACATGATCAGGTACATCATTTAAATTCATAGCAGTATAAAATTGAAAGATGTGATATGTCGGATTTGAGGTGGCATCGTAGGTTTCTAACTTGGGCACTTTGAAGTTGTTCATGGCCATATATTTCATAATATCATCGAAAAACAGACTTTCTTGTACCGCCTGTGTATACTCCTGGTGACCTGAGGATGATTCATCCTCATAACCATCTTGGTTGTAACAAGGTAGTGACGTCCGATGGACGTACTTAGAGTTACGTGTCTTAACTTCGAAGGCTTTCTCTTAGACGGTAGGAGTTCAATCCAAGGCCTTTTGCCTTTACTCATTGCATTCGCCATAAATTTATCTTTTGGCCTGGAAGAATATTCTTCAGACTTTTAGCCCTTTTGACTGCCATGTAAGAGGCCCTCGACGGCGCATGTAGCCTCCGGAGCCTTTCATTTCTATTTGTTCGATCAGGGTGTGGAAAACACCCATGTCTTGTGCAGCGCAATGCATAGCTTGCACATGTTTTTCATGTGTGACACATGGATGCTCATCATGGTGCTCAACCCATTCATTGAATACCTGATCCAACGGATCTATATTTCTTTGAGGTGGAAAGATTCTTCACCATCATATTGATTTTACCCATTTAAGGTCGTTTTATGCCGTCTTTGATAAGAAAAATATAAGAATAAGGCCTGGTTTGGGTTATTCTTCTAACACCAAAAAAGATGAGGTTTGACTCACCCTTTGGCTATCGTAAAACAAGAAAATTGATAGCTTTGTCTTGCAAGGATGAACAACATTAGAGGAGCTGGAGTTGTTACTCTAGAGAAAATCCTCCAACAATCAAGTTAGTTGTAGACATATTCATGATTGGCAGTTTAGTTCCTTGGAGTTTAAGAGAAGACATGTCTCTTTATGAAAATGTTGTGTAGTTCGAGAAGAATGTGTTTCTTTTTAATTATGTTTGGATGTGAATATGAACATTCCTCATGTCTCGCAGCAGTCATTCCTTTTGTATGCTTTGGTTGGCGAATGCATGTGTGAGACTGTAAGGTGCTACCATATGTTCAGTTATGCTTATGCATGACTACCAAGTGGCCCCACGTGCCGCGTTACATGGCAAAGTTGCTTACGTGGTTTGAGTTGTCTTGGCCAAGCCGAGGTAACTTGCCTTTGGTTTCTAGGTATTCACTAGTAGGGCCGACCTGGTGGTTCTGGCTGACTTGACGCTTGTGGCCAAATTGCAAGGCTGTTGCCAAGATAGTTAACCTTGATACAAGTGTCTGAGGATGATTGATTGGGGCTGACCTGACTGCCGCATTTGATGTGATTGTGATGGCGACGTTGAGAAGTGTCATGTGTTCCTTGAGAAAAACCGATTCGGCTGTGTATTTCTCCCTAAGTGGGTGACGTGAACTCTAGACATCTTACGCCTCTAACTAGACAATCTACGACTGTGTGTGGTAAGACAGTCTGGCATGAGAAATACCGAATTGTTTATACTTATAGCTTTCTGGAGCGTATAAGTTTTTGTCCTCGTCACATTTTATAGCAGTTTATCCTATAATAGCACCAGTGCATCATATGCCATATGGATTATGGAGTATAATCAACAATTCATTGAAAAATAGGTATAAAATAGAAAAATTATACCTTTGACTTTATCGTCAGAAAAAGTGGACTGAATACCGTACTCCCATAGGTATGTATAATAATAATAATAATGCACTAAAAGCCAAAAGTAATATTCGAAGTATGACATAAAATAATGTTAAAGATGCTACATACCGAGGCTGATCTAATATTGGTTTCATCTAATGTTGCGTGGGTGCTGCTTCGGGCTCATCTATTCTTTTTCTCATAAATGTCATGTAATGTATACAATTATATAAAACATATTTTATCCGACTTAAAAATATTATCACACTTACATTTTTAACATAGTATAATATTTTTGGGAGGAAAAAGTATTATTGAAATCAGAAGAGACAATCTTATTGGACCTTAAACAAAATGCCTTTTTTTTTTGTTGAAGAAATCGTCATTTTATTATGTCCAATAAATGATTCCATGAAAAAATAAGCATGTTTTAAGCGGTTTTCTCAGTTATAAAACTAAATTGTTTTGTTCGGTTTTAGATTTTAGAAGCAAAAACTGGACCAAACCAATGACAAAACCGTTCTCCTGGTGCGGTTTCGGCTGGGCCTGATTTTTGTTTTTCTCAGTTTTTTAAATTAGCTCAAGCTGTGAGCAAAAAGGAGAACAAATCTCCTGACCCCTTTAAGGGGTATTAAATGATCCAGCGACATGTGGCACACAGGGGTAGTGAGGTTGGGTGGGGGTCACGCGCACCCAATCTCACCACCCCCTGTATGCCACGTGGCAGGCGGTCCTAAAGGGGGTGAGGGGCTGGGGGGGTCAGAGGATCTCGATCTAGCAAAAAGGTTCCAACTTCTCACGGTTCAGTTTCATTTAATTTTTTTGTCTTTTCTAAGGAATCCTCCTGATATATATTTGATAGATAATGTATATATCTTATTAAAATCATTAAGTTGTCGTTGGATGTATATATGTTTGTTAAAATTAAAACTAACTTATTTCAATATAAAATTAAGAATCAGTCTGAATGCCAAAAGGTATAACACATGTAACTACCAAGTTCGAAAGTTTTTGTAACACATGTAATAGCATCTAAACACCCTAAAAATATTCATAGACGCATATATTGGAAAGTCAGTTCAGTTCGGTTTAGCGATTTCATTTTTTTTTTCAAAATCAAAAATAAACGAATTGAAACAGTTTTGTTTTCTTTTATATTTAAACCGATTGTAAACTGTAGTTGAGAAGTCGGTCTGGTCCGGTTTAGCGATTTTACTTTTTTTTTAAGAAAAAAGAAAATCAAAACTACACCAATTGAAACAGTTTTATTTCCTTTTACATGTAAACCGACTACAGTTTGTTCTTTTAGATTGATTCAGTTTGGTTAGTTTAATTGGTCTGGTCTTTAAAATTTTTGTACACTCCTAGTTTTCTTTGATAATGCTGTTTTCAAGCAACTGTTACCGTAAGAGTGTGCAGTACAATAATTGTAAGAATACCTAACATATAAATACATAAAAAAGTTTTTAATGTTAATTAGATTAATTATTTCGGACAAGTAACAAGAAGGTCCAACAACTCAACCAAATACTACAATTTGAAACGATAATTCTATTTTTGCGTCCAATATTTTATTTGAAGTCAGAAAATACATGGATTTTGATAAGGCCAATTCCAATTTCATGCCTCAAATATCCGGCGTGGACATACTCCAAGGGCTTTGAGTTTATAAGTTTTTATAACGCTTTTTCATATTTTTAATCCAATTTGATCAGGAAAAAAAAAGGATAATGCTGATATACGGAATGTTGAAACATACATTAGCTTGTTTTTTTGAGCAAAATGTCATTCTATGGTCCTAGTGTCTCTATCGCCCCAGCCTCAAGGCATTATGAAATATGCAAATTAGGAGCCTAATGTCCTTCTAAGTTGGATGAAGATTTACACAGTGACCCATATAAGGTGTCTTCCACAAACCAGACATTCAGCCTAACAGTACTGGAACACCCATAGTATACATATCTCTGGATTGGAACTCTTGACCTTTTGAAACAAATCTCAACTTAAATAACAACTAGATAATGTGTTGGGGGGAGCTTTTTTCTCTAATAACGTTGTTACTTGCTTTTTCCCCACGCTTAGTGTTCATTCCATGAGGGCAAAGCTTCTTGTTTTTGTTTTTGTTTTTTATTCACCAGAATACGCATGTTTAAATCAATGCATTTGTCGGAATGTGCAACTCATGACGTCACTTATTAATGTCATTACAGGAAAAACAGATTCGTATACTTCGAATTTGGCGCGTAGTTAACAAACTACCGACAAAAGTACTCAAAACTATAACTCGCGGCGTTCTGAATACATTAAATTATTGCGTTTGACAAAGTTTGAATAAGGTCTAGATGGCTTCGCAATTTGATTTACGCAGTTTTATCGTATTCAAAAAACAGTTTCTGCGGATTAAATATATGATTTCAAAGGCACAAAACAATAATCTTACCAGTTATTTCAAGACATACCTAATAAACAAAACTAGAAAAAGTGCAAACAGAAAGCAGCAATATTTATTTGTCTAAATAAAAATAATAATAATCGATATGTCGATTTGCGCAGAGAAAATAAGAACCACACAGTACACATGATATACATTATAATTACTCAAAAAAAAAACATGATATACATTATATAACCTTTCTAACGCGCTCAGCTCCACTTACATATCTGGATAAATATACGAGAATACAATAAAAATTTAATTTTGTGAGCTTCATCTTTACTAATATGATATTGATACTATATTTATATAATATGTTTTTTCTTTTTTTTCGATGTGCGATAAGTATTACATAAATACATTAGTATACATAAAATTCTGAATACATTGATTGTTACTGTAATATAAATTGATTAGTTTGCATCATTACAAAGAAAAAACAAAACAAACAAAAGAAAAGAAGAAGAAGAAGAAAAATGGAAAAGATACCTTTCACAAAAAGTAAGTTGTTCGAATAAGCACATTTACCACTTTATTTTGGGTTGAGAGTTCCTTCGAGAGATACAAAGTTTGATTTCAGATACATGCACAATGTAGATGTTTTACTGCTGTCTGGATCGAAAGCTTAGTTTGCGGTGGACACCTTGTATGTGCTCTTTATGTATGACCTCCTAACCTAGGAGGACGCTGATCTATTGATTTATATCTTCCGCAATGTTCATTGGAATTGAAGCGATAGACACTTTCAGAGCCAGAGTATAACCTTTTTCTCTGAGAAAATATTACATCAAATGAGGTCAGATACCTGCATATAAGCTATGCAATTATTTATCTTTTCTTATTTTGATAATTGATCAACACTAAATTGTTGCACGAATTTTCAAATTGTGATTATGTATAAGGCTTACAAATATTAGCTTATATATTTACATACTTTTATTGAACTTAAAATTATTACTATCCTGTTCGAACCGACTTATAGTTTGTCATTTGAATCACACCATAATATATAACTCCATAATGTTATTATCATTCTTAAGCGCATATGTTTTATAAAGTTGTGACATATGACAACTGAGTTAATGATTCAACGATATGCTAAAACTCTATATTGATGAATTGGGGACACTCTTTTATATAAAATATAATATTATGATTTTGTTCCCAAGATATATCCTAATGGTTCCAGGTAGGGGTTTCGAAAGGAACGTCAGAGGTTCGAACTTTGCGAATGCAAGAATGTTTGAACCCCTCCAGGCTAGCTGCATAATATGGGAGCACTATTGGCCCGTGTAATGATCTGATAGGTTGAAAGGTCAGCCCGTCGGTTGTTTTTTCGGTGTCAATGTTCGAACCCCTTCAGGCTAGCTGCATAATATGTGAGCACTATTGGCCCGTGTAATGATCTGATAGGTTGAAAGGTCAGCCCGTCGGTTGTTTTTTCGGTTTCAATGGGCTCCTTGTGATGTCACTTTGCTATGACAAACTTGTGGACCTTGAAAACCTGATTTACATCCTACACATCCTATGAGACCGGAGGTGGCAGGAACTCTTATTGATCTGAGTTAACCATTTTTTAATATTATGATTTTTACATTAATGATTTTTATACGTGGCAACACCTAGACCCTTTGTGTAAGTGTCAGAGTGTACACATAGTATGAGAAAAGTTATGCCAGAAAAACAAAGTGGAAAAAGGACTCGTAAAATACAGGCCAATAAAGACGAAGCACGCACAACACACACAGAGAGTCTACATGGTACAGAAGCTCTAGAGAGAGAATGGGAAAAAAGCAACACTGACAAAACCATCACTTTTTCCTCTTCCTAGACCCCCCCCAACCCCACACCTCCCTCTCACTCTCTCTCTTCCCATCGATCAAAAGACCATTCATAGATTCGTGCTCACACTCTTAGACACTCCTCCCGTATTTCTCCCCTTTGTCTGTGTATTCCTCCCAGTTATACATATACACCCATATTTCTCTCTGTATTTTTCTAACTTATACACTGTATATTTATATATATATATATTATATATATATATATAGGCTGTTTGTAGCTGTAAAAGGTAGAGGGTACAATGGAGAGGTACAATCGGAGCCAGGCAATGGAGGAGGCTTCCGGGTCGGATCCGGTGTCGGATTGGACCGTTCCCAGTGGAGAAACTGGGCTTGAAGGTAAGTAAAGGGCAGTTACAAGTTTTTGCATTTTGATTAATTTCATGTGAATTTCTGTTAAATTTCGCGGGAGTTGATTTTGGGTTCTGATTATGGTGTGGAAATGCAGAACCTTTGTGGCAACTGGGGCTCGGGAGTGGGCCGGAATCGTACCCGGAACGGCCGGAGGAGGCTGACTGTATGTATTATTTGAGGACTGGGTACTGTGGGTTTGGTGCTCGCTGTCGGTTCAATCATCCTCGTGATCGCAGCGCGGTAAATCTTGTTGAGTTTGTTGGAGTTGTCTGTAATGTCTGGGTTTAGTTTGTTGTTTCGTTGTGTAAATTGTTTTGATCACTGAGCTTTTGGGTCTGGGACTAAGTTTGATTTTTGATGAATTATAGCACCACAAGCCTTTCGTATTTGTTTTATTGTGTGAATCAAGGTAGATTGGTTGACTAAATGGTAAACAGTGCGCTGGGAAATTGTTTTGAAGATTGATTGAATGGAGTAACGGTTATGTGAATTCGATATGCATTGCTTCAATGTTGTTATTGGTCATTGATATTAGGTAATGGGAGCTATGAGGTCCAGCGCCGGAGACTACCCAGAAAGAGTGGGTCAACCTGTCTGCCAGGTACTCTCAGATGCTTGCTTTTGATTGGTTGTTGTGTTCTTGATACTTTGAAAGGTATTCAGGCTGGAAATCCTGTGTATGACCGTGTTGGTTGTTGGTTCTAGATATTTCTACTTTTGGTTTGTTGATTTCGTCCTTTTCTTTGCGTGTCATGTTCTTTTTCCTGCTGATTGTTCTGCATTTATAACCCAATGAACTTTTGAAATGTCATTTGATGTTGGTATTCGTTTTATACTGTCTGGTAGATAACATTTGTCTGTTCATCCAGTTTATGTTACTTTTCTTTCTCAAAAGAACTGCGTGATCAGTTGGACTTTTGCCCTCAAATATTCCAATCATCAACTGCTTCTCACTGCTCTTTTCCATTTGGCATGAGATCAATGTATGATTGGTGAGGGGAAAATGTGCTTGATGGTGAATCAAAGATGTGGTCAACATGTCTACCTCCTCCTTTTTATGTTAACTGTTACCTGTTAAGTGTAAGTTGAAGGTTATCTAAATGTACTCTGTGTGTCAGAGTTATAGAGCCTGTTATCAGGAAAGTATGGAAACTTTGCTGCTTGGTTAGTTTCTTCGTTTAGAACCTGTAGGAAGCTTTATTGGTGGAAATGTTCAGTCTGTAGATTTGCTTGTTCGTCTCCATTGTAACTGGCTGGTGAAGTTTTTCTGAGAACTGTATGGATCCAGACCTTCTATTTCTTTCTTTCTTCTTTGTTTTTCTTTGTTTCCCTTTTCTTGTTGTTGTTGAAGCTAGTCCCTCATCTTACATATTTTAATTATTGTCATCATCATTTTCTTATTCTTCTGAAATATCTGCAATATGCGGTGTACACATTTCATAATGTTGTTTCTGTTCCTTATTTGTTGATGTTGAGGCGTAGATTGAGTTGCTGCCATCCTATTTTAAAAGCTTATAGTCTATGCTTGTCGCAGAGCTTCTTTCCTCATTGATGGTTAAGCTTGGATTTATCCTCCATTGATTGACTGGAGGATTTGCTGGATATCTGAAGCATATTGCTTTAATTTTGGGCCTTCTTTTGATTTATCTGTTCTGTTTTTCCCCCTTTCTCTCTCTTCCTTATGCCACTCTACAGTATTATATGAAGACCGGACTGTGCAAATTTGGTTCCTCCTGCAAGTACCACCATCCAAGCCAGGGAGGTGGATCACCAATACCAACTACTCTTAATATTTACGGCTACCCATTGCGACCGGTCTGCATTTTGTGCCTCTCTCATCTTGTTTCATAAAAAGGCCAAGAAAGAAAAACGAGTTTCTTATATTGACCATTCTAAATCGCATGCTATCTTTTGTTTGAACTAAGCTGCTATTAATGCTCACAAGATTCTTGTAACAGGGGGAACAGGAATGTATATATTATGTAAAAACAGGGCAGTGCAAGTTTGGTGTCACCTGTAAATTTCATCATCCACATCCGGCCGGTGTACAAGTAGCAGCACCAGTGCCTGGACCTGGACCTATGTCTGCTCCGGCAGCTGTACCTGCACCTGCAATGTACCCTACTGCACAACCTCCAGTCCAGTCATCTCATCAGTATGGTGTAGTTTCTGGCAACTGGCCTAGTACTAGGCCTACGCTGGTTCAAGGTTCATACATTCCTGGTACCTATGGGCCTGTGCTACTTTCACCTGGAATGGTTTCTGTTCCTGGGTGGACTTCCTACCAAGTATGTAAAAACAATACCTATAGGCTCTTGTTGATAAAAATTATCTGAATTTATCCGCTCTTGTAATAGTCACGCGCCTTTCATGTTGTAGGCACCTGTTAGTCATGTAGCATTTGCAAGTACTCAACCTGCGGTTGCTGCCTCCCCAGTTTATGGCTTATCACCGTTCTCTCCTTCAGCTCCAGCATTTACAGGACAAAATCTGTCAGTTTCTTCTTCTGTTCCTTTAGGAAGTAGTGCTATAGCAAGTAAGTTGCCAGAAAGGCCTGGTCAGCCGGAATGCCAATACTATATGAAAACTGGTGATTGCAAATTTGGGGCCTCATGTAGATTTCATCACCCACCCGAATGGACTCCAGCAAAGACAAATATTACTCTCAGCCCCATGGGCTTACCTCTTCAACCGGTATGACCTTGTCTTGACTTGGTTGACTAGTTTGTCTCATGAATATCTAATTTTTTTGAATACATGTGAGCGGAAAGAATTATTTTGGTTGCCTCTTGCTCATTTCATAAAGTCCCTAGACGTTCCGTTGAGTGATAGGATTATTTCTGAATGTGTAATGAAAAATTATCTATTTTCTGCATCTTTCACTCTCATACAACCCCCTCCCCCTCCTATGCTCCCTTCTACTTCGTGTGTCTCCCCCACCCCCCCTCTCTTTAGGGAGGGTCCTGGTTGGTTGGCTCCTTTGTTTTGATTGAGGTTGGTTTTGTTCAAGAGTGTAAACGAAAATACTTTTGTAATAGCTACTGATTCCTAGGGGTAGATGCTTCTCCAATTATTTGTCTAGAAGTTATTAGCCAACTAATGTATGGCTCCTCTCCTGGTCAAGCTATTGGTCCTTTGTGAGTTTTTTTTTTTTTTTTTGAAAAAAAGGAAAAGTGGTTTCATTGGCGTTCTTAAGGAACCACATCACCCATGTTTTTCCTTCCAATACACTAAGGGCAGCCGCAGGAAATCTAATCTAACTTTATTGTAAAAAGGACAAGTGTGAAAGTGATTCTCCTCAACCATTCTACTTTCTCAAATCTCCTGACAGTTTCTATGCTTGAAAGTTCTATCCATCTTTTTACGTTCTTCAAATTTGAATTACAAAAAAAAAAAAAAAAGGTTCAAATTGGCAGAACAAAACGTGGAACCTATAGTGGATCAGCCTCTTTGTTTTTTCTTAGTTTCAGATTTCGGCCTTCTGGAAAGTTTGGGTCTTTGCATCTCTTCCATTTTTTACTTTTTCTTTAATTCCGACCTATGGAATCTCGAGCTTTCTGTGGTCTGATGATACTGATATTTTATCTGTTCTGATATACTATTCTAAGTATATGCTTTCTCTGACTGTGTCTTCTTAGGATTCTCCTATTTGTTCACACTATGCTCAAAATGGAGTATGCAAATTTGGGCCTTCATGCAAATTTGATCACCCCATGGGCACTCTGAGCTATAGTCCTTCCGCATCTTCTCTTGCTGATATGCCTATTGCTCCATACCCTGTTGGATCTTCCATGGGTACTTTGGCCGCATCATCCTCATCGTCAGACATGAGAGCTGAACTTATAAGTGGATCTAGCAAGGATGCCTTCTCTAGCCGTATGTCTGCGGTGAGCAGCTCCAGTACCTCTGTCGGTTCCTTTTTCTCAAGAGGTGGGTCTGCACCACATTCTAGTATGCTAAAAGTAGGCTCAGGTTCAGGTTCAGGTTCAGGCTCTGGCTCAGGATCCTCTACTGCGATTGGCAGCAGTAGTACAGACCATGGAAGTTGTGTCGGTACCTCACGCTGAGGAATATGACATACTCTGTTAATTACTCTGATGGACTCGGTGATGGAGTTTTCGCATCAGATCACCTTTTAGGAGTCCCTTTCCTGGTCATTATGGTTTTGCCACTCAGGGTAGCCTTTTCATTTGTTCATAAAATCATTTGATGGCACAAAATTCCCATTCTTAATAAGCCATTTCTATCCTTCATAGGTATCGGGAACCTCGATAGCTAAAACCTGGTTCCGAACATCAAGAAACGAAGCCCTCCTCATAAGTAGAACTCTTGCTCATATTTTTGGAGCTTGCTGCCATTCATCTTATTTATATTGAAATCATTTTCACAACAAAGAAGCGTAGTGTCAGACCCTTTTTCTTTTACACGTAACCAGACTATGTGCTTTTGATCTCTTTCAGTCTGAACAAGCTCGCGACTAGACTTGGGGGGTGTAGTCCATGGTCGCCATCATAATAATCTCACCTTCTGGCTGGGCCTTTGTTGTGAAACTGATTAACAAGGGATCTGTCAAGAAAGGGCAACTCATTGCTGGCCCCGATATGGATGTTTATGTTGTCACATATATGCAGAAGAACCACTTGATCTGTCTTGAATTACATGAGAATAATGTTTACATGGAGATTACCATTTTTTGTTCTTTTTTTCATTTTGGTTGGCTATCTTTCTTATCATGGTTATCTTTTCATGAGGATGAATTCCGTAGGGAATTGGGTGCTTTTGCATTGCAGGGAAAGCAGGAGAAACCCTAAACATTCATGTGTTGAGATGTCATGGACACCAGACTTGAGATATTGGCAACAACAATTGATTTCGTCGCTGTTTTAATGTTTGGATCCGATTTTACTTGGTGTATAGTCGTTACCACGATCTTTCAAAGTATTTTTCCTTTCTTACTTACCAATTTTTATTGATTGTGACAAATACTAATTGTATAATGATTTGAACCGATCAAAAGATATATATCGAGTCAGGGAGATTGTACATTTTTCAAATTCGAATGTGAGTAATTTGCTTTTTGGTCTCTAGCTTGACCTGACACAATCCGAGATCAAGTCCTCTAGTTCAAAAATTGGTGAAAAGTCCAGCAATAAACAATAGTCATGTCACTTTCCCCTTCATCCCAGCAAATTGCGAATCATCATTTAATGTTCAAATTATAAATTAAAAACCTGTGAGAGCGCCTAAATTTCTGATGCAATTACACACACACACACGTGTAATATGTATGTATGTATACATGTGTGCATATATATTTGTGTGGATATGTACATGTATCAGCCAATAAGAACTCACACACACACACACACATAACTATCACATCCAGCCATTAAATTAAAAACAAATATACACACATAATCGTCACATACAACCAGTATATCACACTCAACACACATACATATATACATACATAGATATATATATATGTGTGTGTGTCTGTCTGTAGCATGCATGTATGTTTATAACTTGTATTTGGAGAGCCAACAGAGCTGCAGATATCTTAGAACTGATATATACTGACATTTGTGGACCATCCGACATGAGGAGCGCCGACCCTGGAGAAGTCGCCGATACCGTCATCGTTTTGATTGAAAACCGGCCATGATTGGCCTGGCGGCTTAGGTGCCCACCAAATCCTTCGCGGATGTTCTTGCCAATACTGAGGACGGATAATGTTCATACAAGGAAATTCAGAAACATAAAGGACTGCGATCAATTGTTTTCATGGAGAATGAGGAGAATCTGTTAGCTGAGAAATTCAAGTATTCACTCGTGGGAAAATTTTGGAAGGGGTAAACCCTTGATGGCCGCCATTCGAAAAGTCTTTGAAGGCAGTGGATTTCATGGAACTCCCACAATTGGATTGTTGGATGATTCGCATATTTTGATCACAGTCAACAAAGAAGATGATTACCAGATATGCTTTTATGAGATGGAAAGTTACTAAATAGATGCATGATTATGATCCTAAATATGACATCCAATTGTCCCAATTTGGGTGGCCTTTGAAGGATTGCCAATTCATTTACAGATCTAAGAGCATTGCACGCTATAGCATGAATGATTGGAAAACCTATTCGGGGTACGGCCATGACTGACAAGAGTCTCTATGAAAGTGGATCTAATGAAAAATTTACCGAATAGGCTTCATATGCAATGTGGGAAAAATACATTCGTTCAACAGGTTGTTTACGAAAACCTGCATAGTTATTGCACTAATTGCAGTACTTTGGACCATATGCCATCAAAGTGTGGGAAGATTCAGCAAGCAAGAGAAGGAAAACAAGTTCAGATTACAAAAAAGCCCCAAATTGCCAATAGGACAGTATGGAAACCAAAAGCGCCTCATGTACAACACACAAATTCAAGACCCAATTCCCAAGACATCTCTGACTTAGCTCTGCAGATAGATCCTGAAGTGGCAAACAAAATGCCTCTGGTACATGGTGGAGATGATCCCCAGCCGTCACATTCGCAAGATGCCTCCAAATTAAATTTAGAGTTTGTTCGCAAGCTGACAGCAGTTAAGCCTTTTCCTTCATATGATGATCTTCTTAATAATATTGTGGCTAAGTCTGCATATGCCAATACAGATGGATTTACACTGGTAATATCACGCAGAACAAGACGAAAAAGGCCTCCTCCCTAATCCTACATCTATGAAAACTAGAAGTTCAATCAACAAGGTGTCTCTAGCTTTCTCTTCTCAATTAGCAAAATCAACTGCATGACATGGAATGTCCGAGGATTTACTAATGATGCATCATCATGCCAAGGAAAGATGAGCTACGTGGTAGGATCGTATGTATCATCTGATTGATCACAAGTTAGGGAATCATGCATCTCATATGCTTTTTTCTGTTCCCACCATTGGATTTCAGTTATGGTACTCTCCAGTATATGGAATTTATACTGTTAGTGACGGGAAGGTTCTTTGGGAAGAATTGACAACTCGTCATGCTTCTAATGGACTTCCGTGGTTAATTGGAGGTTATTTCAATACATTCTTATCTATAGATGAACACAGAGGATCATCCTCACCATCTTTGTCTTGTCTGGAAGATTTTGCTGACAGTGTTAATAATTGTGAGCTGCTCGACTTACCATTTCAGGGGTCGAAGTATACTTGGGCATGTGGCCGGGGACGAAGTAAGGTTTGAAGGAGGTTGGGTAGATACTTACGTAGAACATCCTTTTATCATACTTTTACGGATATCTACGTGGATCATCTCAGTCGAGCAACATTAGATCATGTCCCTCTCTTACTGAAATGCCAAATACATGCTTCAGCAGGTCCCGAGTCATTCAGATTCCTCAACGCGTCGGCTCAACATCATGGTTTTTTTACATTTCATGGATTCTTCCTAGAAGTCGTGTCCTATTACAGAAGGCATGCCAGGGCTATGCACTAAGCTAAAGCTATTAAAGAAAGATTTGAAAGAATGGAAGAAGACAGTCTTCAGCAACATTTTTAAGAATGTAGATGTAGCACAGAAACGAGTTCTATATGAGGAGAAGAAATATGATTGTGGAAACCAGCCGAGATGAGGTGTCCGGAACTCATTCAAGATACGCTGACTTGATCTGAGCAATGACTGATTGGAAATAAGACTTAAGTGGACAAAGTCAATCAACTGATTTGAGCTGAACTAAAGAAAAGGACGGACTAAGTAAGACCGTGCTGAACTAAAGAGGAGCAGGTGAAATGGATGAAGTAAGGCCGTGTTAAACTGAAGAAGAGCTGAGATGAAATGGATGAAGTAAGGCTGTGCTAAACTGAATAGGAGCTGAGGTGAAGAGAAGCACTGAACTAAGACGAGGTGAGGACAACAAAGAAGCTGAAGTGAAGAAGGTGTTGAGCCGAGATGACGATGTGAAGCACAAGTCAGGCTGCAATACTAAGATCGAGATGCCATACTTGTAAATTATTGTAACTTAGATCTCCTTACTGTACATAAGGCTAAGCTAAACAGGTAACTAGCCGTTACCTTATAGCCGTTAGTTGTCTGGTCTAGTTACTGTAGAAGCACTGTAGATAAGAAATAAAGCCGTTGTCTGGCAAAACAAACTCCTATATAAGGAAAAATACTTGTATCTTTTCAATTAACTTGAATGAATACAAATTCTTTCAATCTCGACAATGATACAGATCCAACTGATAATAATCGAGCTGCTTATCACCCAGCACAAGCTACACTACAAGCAGCCCACCTGGAAAAAGCCTTTTGCAGCAAAGGACACGTGTTAAATGGTGAAGGAAGGAGATGCCAACACCATATTATATCATAATTTTGTTAAGGACAGGAGGAGCCGGCTGACAATTAGAAGAATTAAACATGTTGAGGGAAATGAATGCATTACGCAAGATACTACCCAGACTGCGGCCGTAGCTCTCTATGAACAACTTTTTGCAGGGGAAGACACCATAAATCATTCCACTATCAGTGACTTCATTCCTACACTTCTGCAACCACAAAATAATACTATGTTGACTGAAACGCCTACCATGGAGGAAGTGAGACAACCTGTGTGGCAATTAGACCCGCAAAGTGCAACGGGTCCTGATGTATACAATGACTTTTTCGTTAGACATTGATGGACAATCATTAAGGAAGACGTATCCAAGTCAGTACCGGAATTCTTTCTTGGATTCCCAATGCCCATAATGACGTCTAGCTCTCTGAGCACTTTCATCTCTAAATGTGATAACCTCACTACTTTTGGAAATTTTCGACCTATATGCCTTTGAACATTTATGAGTAAGGTGAGTATATAGCTCAGTTGATCCTCTGTTTGGGATTTGCTCCAAGAGGTCAATAGTTCGATTCTAGAAACACGTACAGTACATTGTGGGTGTTCCACGTTGGGCTCCTAATTTGCATATTCCACGATACTTCGTGGGGCTTGCGTGGTGAAACCCTCATATAAGGAATGACCTTTGCTCCAACATTTATGAGTAAGGTTAACACAAGAATTTTGACAAGTAGGCTCAGCTCTATACTAGATGTTTTGCTTGCAAATGAAATGTGCCCTTTACCATAGTGAAAGAAAGCAAGCAAGCAAATATTTTTTTTTTCTCTCGTATTTCATACTGCCGATTGCCGAAGCAATAGAATTAAGAAAAAAGAGTTTGCATCATTAAATAACAAATATAAAAAAAAGACACACACAAAAACAAAAACAAAAACAGAAGTAGAAAGAAAAAAATCACAGAAAGAGAGGGGGAAGAAAGAAGGGGGGAAAGAGACCGAAACAAGAAGTAAGTAATATTGTTCGAATAAGCACATTTATCACTTCTTCTCATGTGAATATGTGATCAAGATATAAAATATTGTTCTTTCTGTTTTAAGTCTATATCAAAGTGGTATACAAGTCTGTATCAAAGTAGTCTATATCAAAGTGGTATATAATTTAAGAAAATTAGTCAAGAACATTAACTTTTTCGTTTCTAATTTTGTACACTATAAGTTAGTTGATTGTTTTAGAATTTATGCATTTAATAAAGACAAACTAGTAAAAAATTTATTTTTTTCTTTTCAAAACGCACAAATTTAAAAAATAAAAAACTAACTTATAGTATACAAAATAATGACATCAAGTACATGTGTATAACTTATGCAGTTCGATTTTTCTTATTTTGATAATTGATCAACATTAATGTTGATAAGACAAAAATATTCATTTGTTAGTCAACAAACAGTCAACGGCAAATCCAGGTTTGGGACGATCAACTTCTGCAGCTCGGCAGAAATGCATATGCTCGGCCATACTACGCTTCAGCTCAGCCAGGCATTGTTTTACCAAAGCATCTACTTCTTATTGAGAACAGTAAGCAATACACCAAGGGTTTCACCTCGGCCCCGGGCTCCAGCCTTGGCTTCTACCTAAAAGAGGCGTACTCCAAAACACTTCAGCCAGATCAGAGCAGGACTCCAGACCCATCTTTGCACCTTGGCAAACACTTGCCAGGGGTCAAGCGCAACTCAGCTTCATTAAGCATGGAACCACCTGACAGATGTACAGTATAAAGGAGGGGTACACATCAGACTTTTCAACCTACACACGTCAAGGTCCCATCAACTAACTTACTGGTTCCGTTAGCAGACCTACTAATCCCACCAGCAGACCTATAATATCATAGTCTCACTGCCCAAGTAAGGGTCACATTCGCCGTCAGAGGCAAGGGATGGAAGGAAAGCAACAAAAGCAAGACAACGGACACATGGAAAATGATTTTCGAAACATTTTTCTTTCCAAAAAGAGCTAATTCACAGAAATCTCCCCATACACAATATTGTGAGATCTTCTCAAATCTTCAAACATAAACATATCTCAGTGAGAATGACCCAAACTGACTTGAGCGTCGGAGGGTTTTACCCGGGGTTACACCCCCGGGACCTCTGATTTTTGCTTCCCTGTGCTGGTCATCAAGGAAGTTATTTGAATTAACAAGTCCAAGCAAGCTAACGACGTTATTTTGGATCATCTCTGATCCTCGGTGAAGATCAGACTTCATTAAATGTGTTGCATAAACTAATTAAAACAAACGTTGCATTAACTAACCCACTTTGCTTGTGAATAACGCTTACAAAAATTAGCTTATCTATTTATATACTTTAATCAAGTGTAAAATTATTAGTATTTTGTTTGAACCGACTTAAAGTTTATCATTTAAATTACACCACATAAAATGTAACACTTCGATTTTATTTTCATATCTAAGCCGAATATCTTTCTCTAAGTTACCATATAGAATAAAAATTTTTATTTGCATCTTATTTCTTGCAAGGATCACTATTATCATATTTGTACACTGTACACGTGTCAACACTTAGACCTTTTGTGTAAGTGTCAGAGTCTACACATAGTATGAGAAAAGTCATGCCAAAAGAACAAAAGGAGGAAAAAGAACTCATAAAATACAAGCCAATAAAGACAAAAGCACGCACAATACATACAGTGAGTGTACATGATACAGAAGCTCTAGAGAGATAATGGGGAAAAGGCAACACTAACAAAACCATCATTTTTTCCTCTTTCAAGACCCCCCCCCCCCCCGCCAACCCCACACCTCTCTCTCACAGTCTCACTGTCCTCTCTCTCCCCATCGATCAAAAGACCATTCATAGCTTCGTGCTCACACTCTTAGACACTCCTCCTGTATTTCTCTCCTTTTTCTGTATCTATATTCCTCCCAGTTATACATATACACCCATATTTCTCTGTATTTTTCTCACATATATACTGTATATTTATAAATATATTATATACATAGGCTGTTTGTAGCTGTAAAAGGTAGAGGGTACAATGGAGAGGTACAATCGAAGCCAGGCAATGGAGGAGGCCTCCGGGTCGGATCCGGTGTCGGATTGGACCGTTCCCAGTGGAGAAAACTGGGCTTGAAGGTCAGTAAAGGGCAGTTACAAGTTTTTGCATTTTGATTAGTTTCATGTGAATTTCTGTTAAATTTCGCGGGAGTTGATTTTGGGTTCTGATTATGGTGTGGAAATGCAGAACCTTTGTGGCATCTGGGGTTTAGGGGTGGGCCGGAATCGTACCGGAACGGCCGGAGGAGGCTGACTGTATGTATTACTTGAGGACTGGGTACTGTGGGTTTGGTGCTCGCTGTCGGTTCAATCATCCTCGCGATCGGAGTGCGGTAAATCTTGTTGAGTTTGTTGGAGTTTTCTGTAATCTCTAGTTTGTTGTTTCGTTGTGTAAATTGTTTTGATCACTGAGCTTTTGGGTCTGGGACTAAGTTTGATTTTTGATCAATTATAGCTCCACAAACCTTTCGTGTTTGTTTTTTTTTTTTGTGTGCATCAAGGTAGATTGGTTGACTAAATGATAAGCAGTGCGCTGGGAAATTGCGTTTTGAAGATTGATTGAATGGAGTAACGATTATGTGAATTCGATATGCATTGCTTCAATGTTGTTATTGGTCATTGATATTAGGTAATGGGAGCTACGAGGTCCAGCGCCGGAGACTACCCAGAAAGAGTGGGTCAACCTGTCTGCCAGGTACTCTCAGATGCTTGCTTTTGATTGGTTGTTGGTTATAGACATTTCTACTCTTGCTTTGTTGATTTCGTCTTTTTCTTTGCTTGTGTCATGTTCTTTTTCCTGCTGATTATTCTGCATTTATAACCCGATGAACTTTTGAAATATCATGTGATGTTAGCATTCGTCTTATACTGTCTGGTAGGTAACAGTTGTCTGTTCATCCAGCTTATGTTACTTTTCTTTCTCAAAAGAACTGCATGATCAGTTGGACTTTTGCCCTCACATATTCCAATTATCAACTGCTTCTCACTGCTCCTTTCCATTTGGCATGAGATCAATGTATGATTGGTGTGGGGAAAATGTGCTTGCTGGTGATCAAAGATGTGGTCATCATGTCCACCTCCTCCTTTTTATGTTAACTGTTACCTGTTAAGTGTAAGTTGAAGGTTATCTAAATGTACTCTGTGTGTCACAGTTATAGAGTCTGTTATCAGTTAAGTATGGAAACTTTGCTGCTTGGTTAGTTTCTTCGTTTAGAACCTGTAGGAAGCTTTACTGGTGGAAGCGTTCAGTCTGTAGATTTGCTTGTTCCTCTTCACTGTAACTTGCTGGTGAATTTTTCCTGAGTACCTTTATGGATCCAGAGCTTCTATTTCTTTCTTTCTTCTTTGTTTTTCATTTCCCCCCTTTTTTGTTGTTGTTGAAGCTAGTCCCTTATCTTACATATTTTAATTATTGTCATCATCATTTTCTTATTCTTCTGAAATGTCTGTGATATGCGGTGTCCACATTTTGTAATGTTGTTTCTGTTCCTTATTTATTGATGTTGAGGCGTAGATTGAGTTGCTGCCTCCTATTTTAAAAGTTTATAGTCTATGCTTGTCACAGAGCTTCTTTCCTCATTGATGGTTAAGCTTGGATTTATCCTCCATTGATTGACTGGAGGATTTGCTGGATATCTGAAGCATATTGCTTTAAGTTTGGGGTCTTCTTTGATTTATCTGTTCTGTTTTTTTTTTCTCTTTCTCTCTCTTCCTTATGCCACTCTACAGTATTTTATGAAGACCGGACTGTGCAAATTTGGTTCCTCCTGCAAGTACCACCATCCAAGCCAGGGAGGTGGATCACCAATACCAACTACTCTTAATATTTATGGCTACCCGTTGCGACCGGTCTGCATTTGTGCCTTTCTCTCATCTTGTTTCATAAAAAGGCTAAAAAAGAAAAACGAGTTTCTTATATTAACCATTCTAAATCGCATGCTATCTTTTGTTTGAACTAAGCTGCTATTAATGCTCACAAGATTCTTGTAACAGGGTGAACAGGAATGTATATATTATGTAAAAACAGGGCAGTGCAAGTTTGGTGTCACCTGTAAATTTCATCATCCACAGCCGGCCGGTGTACAAGTAGCAGCACCAGTGCCTGGACCTGGACCTATGTCTGCACCTGCAATGTACCCTACTGCACAACCTCCAGTCCAGTCATCTCGTCAGTGTGGTGTAGTTTCTGGCAACTGGCCGATTACTAGGCCTACGCTGCTTCAAGGTTCATACATCCATGGTACCTATGGGCCTATGGTACTTCCACCTGGAATGGTTTCTGTTCCTGGATGGACTTCCTACCAAGTATGTAAAAACACCTGTAGGCTCTTGTTGATAAAAATTATCTGAATTTCTCTGCTCTTTTAGCGGTCACTCGCCTTTCATTTTTTAGGCACCTGTTAGTCCTGCAGCATCTGCGAGTACTCAACCTGTCATTGCTGCTTCCCCAGTTTATGGCTTAACACCATTGTCTCCTTCAGCTCCAGCATTTGCAGGACAATATCTGTCAGTTTCTTCTTCTGCTCCTTCAGGAAGTAGCACCAGAGAAAGTAAGTTGCCAGAAAGGCCAGGTCAGGCAGAATGCCAATACTATATGAGAACTGGTGCTTGCAAATTCGGGGCCTCATGTAGATTTCATCACCCACCTGAGGGGACTCCAGCAAAGACGAATTTTACTCTCAGCCCCACGGGTTTACCTCTTCGCCCGGTATGACCTTGGCTTGACTCGGTTGAGTAGACTCGTTTCTCTCACGAATATCTGATTTTCTTGGTTACATGTGAGCAGAAAGAATGCTTTTTGTTGCCTCTTTCTGATTTCATAAATGTCCCTGGGTGTCCCTTGACCTATAGGCTTTTTTCCAATATCTAATGAAAGACTATCTATTTTCTGCATCTTTCACCCTCATATACCCCCCTCCTATGCCCCCCCCTTTTACATGTGTTTGTCTCCCCCCCCCCCCTTCCTGGGGTCAGGGAGGGGGGTCCTGGTTGGTTGGCTCGTTTGTTTCATTGAGGTTGGTTTTGTTCAAGAGTGTAAAAGAATGTGCTTTCCTAATAGCTACTGATTCCAAGGGATAGATGCTTCTCCAATTGATTGTCTGGAAGTTATTAGCCAACTAATGCATGGCCCTCCCCTGCTCAAGCTATGGGTTCTTTGTGGTTTTTTCTTTTTCTTTTTAAAGAAAGGTTTCATTGGCGTTCCTAAGGAACCACATCACCCATTTTTTCCAACCAAAACATTAAGGGCAGCCATAGGAGATCTAATCTAACTAACTCTAACCTAAAAAGGACAAGGGTGAAAGTGATTCTCCTCAACCATTCTACTTTCTCATATCTCCTGATAGATTCTACACTTGAAAGTTCTGTCCATCTTTTCACATTCGTTAAAATTGGCAGAACAAAATGTGGAGCCTATAGTGGATCAGTGTCTTCGTTTTTTCTAGTCTGAGATTTTGGACTTCTGGAAAGTTTGGGTCTTTGCATCTCTACCATTTTTTACTTTTTCTTTAATTCTGACCTATGGAATCTCGAGCTTTCTGTGGTCTGATGATACTGATATTTAATCTGTTCTGAAATACTATTCTAAGTATATGCTTTCTCTGATTGTCTCTTAGGATTCTCCTATTTGTTCGCACTATGCTCAAAATGGAGTATGCAAATTTGGGTCTTCATGCAAATTTGATCACCCCATGGACACTCTGAGCTATAGTCCTTCCGCATCTTCTCTCGCTGATATGCCTGTTGTTCCATACCCTGTTGGATCTTCCATGGGTACTTTGGCCCCAGCGTCCTCATTGTCAGACTTGAGAGCTAAACTTACAAGTGGATCTAGCAAGGATGCCTTCTCTGGCCGAATGTCTATGGTGGGCAGTTCCAGTGTCTCTGTCGGCTCCTTACTTTCAAGAGGTGGGTCTGCACCACATTCTAGTATGCTAAAAGCAGGCCCAGTCTCGGGCTCAGGGCTCAGGATCAGGATCCTCAACTGTGATTGGCAGCAGTAGTACAGACCATTGAAGTGATCTTCATACCTCACGCTGAGGAATGTGAAATGTTGCATACTCTCTGTTAATTACTCTTATGGATTCGGTGATTGAGTTTTCGCACCAGATCACCTTTTAGGAGTCCCTTTCCGTGGTCATTATGGTTTCTGCCACTCAGGGTAGCTTATTCATCTATCGATAAAATCATTAGATGGCACAAAATTCCCATTCTTAATAAGCCATTTCTATCAAGAAACGAAGCCCTCCTCACAAGTAGAACTCTTGCTCATATTTTTGGAGCTTGCTGCCATTCATCTTATTTATATTGAAATCATTTTCACAACAAAGAAGCTTAGTGTCAGACCCTTTTTCTTTTACACGTAACCAGACTGTGTTTTGATCTATTTCAGTCTGTGAACAAGCTCGCGACTAGACTTGGGTGGTGTACTCCATGGTCGCCATTATAATAATCTCAGCTTCTGGCTGGGCCTTTGTTGCGAAACTGATTAACAAGGGATTTGTCAGAAAAGGCCTAACTCATTGCTGGCCCCAATATGGATGTTTATGTTGTCATATATATGCATTAGAAGAAGAACTTGATCTGTCTGAATTACATCAGAATAATGATTACATGGAGATTACCATTTCTTTTTGTTCTTTTTTCAGTTTGGTTGGCTATTTTTTTTTTATCATGGTTTTCTTTTCATGAGGGTGAATAACATAGGGAATTAGAGGCTTTTGCATTGCAGGGAAAGCAGAAGAAACCCTGAACATGCATGTGTTGAGATGTCATGGACACCGGACATGAGATATTGGCAACAACAATTGATTTAATCGGTGCTGTTTTACTGGTTGAATCCGATTTTACTTGGTGTATAGTCGTTTAGCACGATCTTTCGAAGTATTTTTCCTTTCTAACTCTACCAATTTTGGTGGTTGTGACAAATACAACAACAACATTACCCCATTGCCTTAGAGGCTCCTGTCTGTGGCGGAGTATGGGGCGGAGTATGTATGCAAACATGCCCATGTGTTAGAAACGCAAAGAAGTTGTTTTTCGATGACTCATAATGAAAATTGCGGTGTCAACTGTTACTTCACAATATAATATACGCAGCCAATTTAGTGAGTCATTTTTTTTTCCATTATATGTCAAGTCAATGAGTGTCCTCTTTGACTACATTGGAAGGAATGGAATGACAAATACTAATTGTATAATGATTTGAACCGATAAAAAGATATATATCGAGTCAGGGAGATTGTACATTTTTCAAATTCGAATTTGAGTAATTTGCTTATTGGTCTGTGGCTTGACCTGTCACAATCCGAGATCAAATCCTCTAGTTCAAAAATTGGTGAAAAGTCCAGCAATAAACAAAGGTCATGTCACTTTTCCTTTCAGCCCAGCAAATTAGGAATCATCAGTCAATGTTCAAATATTAATTAAAAACCGGTGAGAGCGCCTAAATGTCTGATGCAATTATACACACACGATTACATTATCCATTTTTTTATCTTATTGAACGTCTACACTCACATCATAACCTGTTGAACGAACTGAACAATTCACGAACTGTTCGAATTCAATTCGTGTTCAGTTCGTATTCGTTTGGTAATTATTGTTAACGAGCCAAATTCGAACAAGTATTCGGGTTCGTTTAGTTAAACGAGTCAAACTATTCGCGAACTATTCGACTCGTTTAAACAATTATAATGTTATCAAATCGAACTCAAACCAATTTTAAAGCTCGTTTAGCTAAACGAACGAGCCAAACAATTTGTTTACCTAAACGAATCCAAATTCGAAAATTTAATATTCGGTTCGGCTCGGTTCGTTAACCACCCCTACATCTAGTAGTCACTGAAATCTGGGCCCCCTCCAAGGATCACCTTTTGTGATTTGCTTGAAGTCATACATGAGCAAAGCAATAGACAAATAGAAACCGAGAAGGCTGAATATGTCTAAAGTCCTTAAACCACAGGGAAATAAAGGTTTCCATGACTCCACTGACTGAGAAGTCTTTTTTGGAATCAGAAAATAAAATGAACACAAAAAAAGGATTACACATACAATGTATAGTTGCTTTTCAAAGTATAAACACACATGGCCCAGGGAACCAGATGTATTTTAGCATGTTCACTTTAGACCAGTATCTTTTTGCTACCCTCTGCAGCTGTTTTTTCACTAACGTCAGCAGCTACTACACCAAGTTGCAACTACATCTATGCCTATTCTAACCATCAACAAAGGTGACCTGGATATATCTGAAGAAATTGACATATTTGACCATGTTTAGGTTAATATTCTCTGACAGGATAGCTGAATGGTCAATAAATAGTATCTATCATTCTTCTTCTGGTTCTTCCTCTTCCTGCAAGAGATTCTCTGTTGTCATGGGCCCAGAAGCCGCGCACATCAGTAAGCATACTAGCAACTGTCCCTCCCTGTTTACAACCTAGCAGATCGGCTAATGTTATTCGCAATGGGTCAACTGGCTTCACCATATCCCAAATTTCATCGCGTACATCCTCAATGCATAACTCATAGTTCCCTCCCTCGATCCATTTCTGGTGTACGTCTCTGTTTCAAATATCAAGCAGAAGGCTTTATTTTCAATTCAAGAAATCATCATAACAATAAAGCTTATCTTCATGAGGAAAAATATTAACTATACACACTGCAAATTTAATAGTATAATGTATCTGCAAATGTGGGACTCGTTGAACTTGTTCAAGATCTACAAGCAGAAAATGGCAGCGTTTTTCTTAAGGAAGCTTGTATCAGGTAGCATCTAAACTTTTAAATGCTTCCCTTCTTCACTTCCATTTCAGGTTGATTAGACAGGTGGTTCCACTCTTTATAGGATCAGAATCCAACAACATGCACTTAAAAAAAGAGTAAGAAAAGAATCTAACTTGGAAGTACTCGTAACTTCTTATGAAGAGTGTACTAAATGTTTGAAGAAAATTGAGGCGAATGATATTAACCTGAAAAGTGTGTGAATATCAGCTGTTGTGAGGTAACCTTTCCCTTGAAGGTCAAGGCATCGGAACAAATAAGTTAGTCCTTCTGGAGTGTCTTTGTTTTCTAGGGCCAAAACAAGTCCAGAAAACTTTCAAAATCCATCTCCCGAGAATTGCCACCGCCGTTTTTTCCACGTCGCACATGCTCATCAAAAACTATTGAAGAAAAAAGGGAAACTAAGTCAGCATCACTCACAGGCCATTCAAACCCAAAAAAAAAGTGACCATCAAAGCGAAGGTAGCTCCATACTAAGAATAATGTGAAACATTCATGCTGAGTCAGACACGGAAATCCTGGCAGAAGAAATTATTACAGGAAAGTTTCCTGGTAACCAATTTGAACCAAGTAAATCATGCGTACAAAATCAAAATCATGTTCCCTTATTAGAAAAGCTACTACGGGCGATTGAGAGTGCGACAGTGTGTGTTCCTCAGAAACCCTAACCTGCCAATTTCTGGTCAGATTAGGCCGGAATAACATCGGAGAAGACATACATGGAGTCACAAACACTAGACCCTAACCCAGAGGAAACGGATTTGCTGAGGAGAAGCACGAAGAAGGTAAAACGGCATATACTGGAGGAGCCAGGGATGCCGGAGGAGATGATGGGGACGGAGACTGACGGATGGGCCAACCTGTTTTCGTCCGAAGGTACCATCGACGGATATCTACACTGGAAGTGACGAAGAAGATGATACATATGACGAGCTGCTGGAATACTATGATGGGGCGATGCTGCTAGGGGATGAGGTTGATGTGGGCCGCATGTCGATTGAAATACCGATTGAGGAATGCAAGGAGCTTTGGAGGCTTTGGAAACGTGCATTAATAGTGAAAGTGCTTGGTAAACAGGTATCGTTTCGTATACTGGAAAAACGTGTACTTGATTTATGGGGGCTGGGGGATAGATTGAAAATTGTAGACCTTCCCGAGGGGTACTATGTAGTCAGATTTTTTTCTAAAATTCAGTATATCCGTGCACTAGAGAATGGACCGTGGATGGTCCAAGGTTGCTACATTACAGTGATGAAATGGAGACCCTTTTTTTCGGCAACTAGGACTACAGTGACTAATACATTAGTGTGGGTTCGCATACCTGACTTTCCGTTGGAGTTCTTTAAGGAAGAAATGCTTTTGTGCATTGGTGGATTGTTGGGTAGACTGATCAAAGTTGATCACACCACTGACTTGGTGGGTAGAAGCAAGTACGTCAGGATTTGTTAGAGCTTGACCTCCGGAAACCTCTTGCATCTCGGGTTAAACTGAATGGCAGGGTCTTTCCCATCGAATATGAAGGTCTCCCCCAAATATGTTTTAAGTGTGGGGTATACGGACACGTGTCGGAGGCGTGTGGGAACAACGATACAAACTTAACCGAATCAAGACCTATAAAGCCAAAACCGGCCGGGGTGGAGGATGCCTCACCTTTTGGACCATGGATGATTGCGTCGAATAATCGACGGAGGAAGAACCAAGTGATGCCGGCTCATCACGAGCCTGAAGAGCCTCTTATACGAACAGAGCAGGAAAGGGGAGACACAGGGAGCAGCAGATTCAATGTACTAGCGGCTTCAAATGAGAGTAATGAGACAGCTGACCACTATGATGATCTTCAAGCTGACCTTAACAACATTATGGATAAGGGACCTGCCGTGACATTCCAAACAACAGTGCGCGGGGGATATGCGGGGAAGGATAGTCGAAAGAAGAAGGGGGTTGCCGTGAAAGCACCAAGTAAGGTGCATGTGGCGTCTGCCCAGTCGAAGCAACCCCAAGCTTACACTTTCGGAGATCATTTTACGGAAGATGTTGTGGGTCAGTTATCAATTAAGGGAGGCCATAGCCGTGGTCGGGGATCCAATAGTAGAGGCAGAGGAGGGAATCTCGGCACGAGATCTCTCAGAGACATTACCAATGCAAATGTTCGTCCAGTTAAGTGTACAACATTTGACATCAACACACACGACGAATGGCCGAGCCTGGCAAGTATGATTAAAAGACCGGGCGTGCCTGCTCAGATGGAGTACATCAAACAACATCCACCCGATACTCACGATATAACCGCGGAGGAAATACTCCACCAGGAGCATACTATTGCTCCACCGAACAATGAAGGAAATACCATGCCAGTACATCACGGAAGATCCGATTGAGAAACAAGCGGAAGGGCTCCCCACCACATCTGCAATGGTTTTACAATGAAGGTGCTCGCATACAATTGTCGGGGGGCAGCCTCATCAAATTTTAGGAATGCCTTACATGACTTGCTTCCAAGAAACCGTCCAGACGTGCTGTTTTTGTGCGAGACTAGAACGCAGAGTCAAGATGCACATTGGTTGTTGTATAAATATGGCTTCTCAAAATTTGTGGCAGTGGAAGCTAGAGGCTTTGCCGGTGGCTTATGGTGTTTATGGAATGATAAAAGTACTCAGATAAAGGTCTTGGGTAATACAGCACAGATGATTAATATGCGCATTGATGTTGGGGATATGGCTTGGCTTTTGTCGCTCGTATACGCTTCCCCGATGGGAATTATACGAGATATATTCTACCAATACGTGGAAAGTATGCACCGTGTAATCGAAATCCCATGGTGCTTGATCGGTGATTTCAATCAGGTAACGTCTCAAGAGGACAAGGCTGACGGCAGACCTGTACGGGGCTACTCGGCGGTTAGAATGCGTAATATGGTTGAGCTATGTGAGCTTTCAGAGGTGGCGTTCTCAGGACCGAAGTACACTTGGACTAACAACCATACGGGACAGACGAAAATCTAACAACGACTTGACCAATGTTGGGCAAACAGTAGATGGCATAATGTTTTCCCACGTGCCATGGTGAGACACTTGCCACGGGTACACTCGGACCATAATTCCGTCCTGCTTTCCTTGGATCCCGAAATACCTCTCCATGGTAATGCCCTTCCATTCCGATTCCAGGCCGTCTGGATGCGACACCAAAATTTTAGTGATTTTGTCCGTCAGAATTGGATTGACATACCTGGAAATATGGTGGCGACTTTATGGCAGTTTACAAACCACTTGCAGAAATGGAGAAAGGAAGTATTTGGTAATACTGGCCATCGGAAAAAACGGTGCATAGCAAGGCTTGAAGGGATCCAAAAAGCTCTAAGTCTTCGGCCGTCCCGGTTTCTATCTAAACTTGAAGAGACATTGATTGGCGAATTTCACCTCCTCTCAACATTGGAGGATCAACACTGGAGGGCTAAAGCGAGACTTGACTGGCTCGGAGAAGGGGAGCAGAATACTCATTACTTCCATAAGGTCGTGGCTAACCAACGTGCACATAAATACATCTCAACTCTTAGATTTGGCTCTAATGAATGGATTGATGAGCCAGCCATCCTGAAGCAAAAGGCTAGAGAGTATTCTCAGCAAATATTTTGTGAGGCTGAAAGAAGATCACGCCCAGCCCCTATACTCGCATTCCCACCCTTATCACATTCCGACCGTAATTTACTTAACCGACCTGTGTCCGTAAAGGAAATTGAGGTTGCTTTGTTTCAGATGGGGCCCGATAAGGCACCAGGCCGGACGGATTCACACCAGTGTTCTTCCAACAAAATTGGCAAATATGCAAGACTGCCGTTACACAGTTCGTACTAGAGACTTTTCGACAGAAAAGTTTTCCAACCTCCATGAATGAAACAATACTCGTATTGATACCGAAAGTGGGCCCATCCCGAAGATATAAGCCAGTTCAGGCCCATTGCCTTGACAAATGTACTTATTAGATTGGTTTCTAAGATCCTGGCAAATCGCTTGAAGCTTGTCATACCCAAGCTCGTCTCCCCGGAACAATCCGCCTTTACCCCTGGAAGAAATACGGCTGAAATATCATCATTGTACAAGAGTTGCTGCACACTATGCGATATAGGACGGGGAAAAAAGGTTCTATGGTGGCAAAAATTGATCTCGAGAAAGCATACGATCGAGTGGATTGGAATTTCTTGGAAAAGGTTCTGATGGCCGCATGGTTCGGACAAGATATTGTTGCGTTGATCATGTTCACATTAAGATCTACATCTTTAAACATCCTTTGGAATGGTGAGCGTCTCCCCGGTTTTCAACCAACCCACGGCATTAGGCAAGGGACCCGTTGGCGCCCTATATGTTCTTACTATGCATGGATGGATGTGTTAAGTAGAGGTATACAGGATGCTGTACAGAGGCAAACATGGATATCGATTAAGGCGTCGAGGGCGGGCCCTAAATATCTCATGTGTTCTTCGCGGACGATCTTATCCTGTTTGGGGAGGCCTCGGAAAGGCAGGCGCGTATTATGGAGGAAATCTTATCCGACTTCTGTGCGGTTTCGGGGCAGGTTATCAGCTTCAGAAAATCACATTTCTTTGTCTCAAGGAACACTGACCAACGAATGATCTTGGCTGTGAGTAATATACTAAACATGAAAGTAACAAAAGACTTGGGAAAGTACTTGGGAATGCCGATATTGCATAGTAGAGTTAATCCCCAAACCTATGGTTTCTTAGTTGACAAGGGCGGGGAAAGCTGTCTAATTGGAAGGCCCGGATCTTGTCACAGGCATCAAGGGCGCTACTTATCCAGACGGTTCTTACTGCTTTGCCGGCATACGCGATGCAAACATCAAAGATTCCTTCCGGTACGTTAACTGAATTAGAACGGACCATTCGTCGATTTTTTTGGAATGAAGTGGATGGATCTCGACATATGCATTATTTAGCTTGGAGTAAAATTTGCAAACCCAAAATTCCGGGGGTCTAGGCATCCGAAGGTTGGAAGAAATGAACATAGCGAATCTTATGAAGCTATGCTGGGAACTAGTAACAGGAAAACAACACTTATAGGCACAGATTTTACGGGGAAAATATGGATCTCCCATTGCTGAGAAGTATACCAGCAATGCTTCTTTTGTCTGGCGAAGCATCAAGAAATGCATTCCCACATTTCTTATGGGATTACAAATGGAGGGCACAGCGGATGGTACATTTAGTTACCAATGGTTGCCGAGCGCTTCGGGCAAGTTTTGCGTAGCAAGTGCCTATGGTATGCTAACATCAGCAGCAGATGATAGAGAACACCAGGTCTGGCATCGTATATGGAAGCTTAAGGACCCAATCGGCTTAATCTTTTCTATGGCGACTTAGGCATGGAGTTATACCGACGATGACATTCCTGCAAGAACGAGGTATCGCATCGAGTAATATTTGCGCCATATGCAACAATCAATCATATGGAGGAATTCAGGAGCTTAGGGATTGTCGATGGGCTAAGGAGGTTTGGCGAAATTTGCTTCGATGGAACCGGTGGGAGGAGTTCTTTGGGAGCTCATCTTCTAGGGAGTGGGTTGACTTAAACCTTGCACCAACTGCGCACCATCACTCGAACCATAAGTGGTGGAGATATATATTTAGGGAAGCGGCGTATAATATTTGGCGGAGTCGAAATGAGATTGTTCATAATCCGGGACGGAGAAGGCTGCCCCCGCATCTTTTTGCATCGCAAATTCTGAAACAAGTCTCATTAGCGTTAACAGCTTGGGGTCTGAGCAGTGATAGTTTTGATGTATATACCATGTAGATAATAGTCAGGGAGATCCTGTTTTGATGTAATTGACTACTTTTGCTGATCATTTATAAAATCCGATCCTTTTTGTGGAAAAAAGTAAATCATGCGTACAGCTGGTCTATGTTCACCAACTGAAAAGGGGCAACCTTTTCCTGGAAGTTCGAGTTAGAACTACAACTGCAAATTTAACTGGGAACTTACGTTCTGGATGCTCCACGGAGATATATTATTTCTCCCCCCCCCCCTCACACTCCCCCCACTTGTGCTCTCAGGCTATTTTTTTGGCAGCACTACCATGACTTTGACCTCTAGAAAAGTGAATTTCTTGCCCTGGTAAATCCGAAAGGGCTCTGCAATCCAGCATGTATGTATGTGTGTGTGTGTGTGTGTGTATATATATATATATATCGTGTGTATAAAATATGTGGGTGTGTGTACGTATGTGTGTATATATAGTATATGTATATATACAATATATATATGTATATATGTGTGTGTATACATATACATACATACATATATATATATATACATACATAATATATATATATATTATATGTATATATATATATTATATATATATATATATATATATTATATATTGTATGTATATGTATATATATGTATGTGCACAAGTCTCTGTATGTGCATCTCTGTATATATGTGTGTGTGGTGTGCGCGTGCGTGCGTGTCTGTATGAGTGTGTGTATATACGTACATGTTTATATATATATATATATATATATGTATATTGTGTGTGTGTGTGTAGTGTGTGTGTGTATATATGTGTGTGTATATATATGTATGTATATGTATATGTATGTGTACACGTCTGTGTGTGTGTGTCAGCGTCCGGACACTGTTATCCATGTAGTTTTACCTCTCTCAATAAAAATATCCGTCAGCGTCCCATCTGCATATTCTCTAAGCTCTTGTTTGCTCAATGTTCCATTCATGTCCTTGTCAAGAGCAAGGAACATATCTGCCAGTTCAAAAATCAACACCGAATCATGGCAGGAAATTCAGCACATTCATCACCATTGTACTTTACAATTGAAGAAACGTGAGGTACCAACCACAAATGCGCTGAGCAGAAGTTAATGAGAACCAATTCTCAGCCTGTTCAGTATCTGTGACTTCTTCCTCGCTTTCCTAAGACAGAATACAACATATACTACAAAGTCAAGCTACACAAAGCATTCTACTGTAAACCTACACGACACTAAGGTAGCCTTATCTATAGGCATTTACGAGCAGAAACATTAAGAAATTACCTGGTGTAGTTCCATTAGTTCCTGGAGACAGTTGCTTAGCAGAACTTTTTTAATGCATGCCTTTCCTGTCAAAATAATAGGTGTTAATGAAGTAATACCTGTGGCAGCATAAAGAAAATAGAGTTGACACATATGGGGTTCACAAAACACTTAAGATTAAATTTTTAAGACACCCTGGAAACAAAAACAGAATGGGATGGCACCAAATATATGCAAGGCTATTTGACAATACAAAATGTGATGTGTGAAGTAGGCTACACCAGAAACAAGTTTGGAAAACAAGAAAGATAACTGCAACCATAAATGCTCCGAAATAGACGTAAATCAAGGCAAACCTCGTCTATTAGGATCACAAAAGAAGAAAAACTTGTGAGCAGCTATGCGGCAGTACATTTGCACAAAGGCTGCAGGCATGTCCCGGAGCTGCGCCAAATTGGGAATAAGGCCGCGTATGTATGCTTCCATTTCCTGTTACGAAGTGCTGCAATCATTTTACAAGAAAGTCTTTTGCAAAAACATTGACACTTACATCAACTAAAGAGCGTAACTACCATACATGAGGCTGAAGGAAGCCATCAGAGTCCTCATCCAGCTCACTCATGTCAATTCTTGCTTGAGTAAGGGAAACCTAAAAGTAAAATGAGCTTGTGTTGGTTATTGGTAACATACAATTGAGATAGGTAATCAGCTAGTGAGAAGTGAGACAAATATACAAGTCGCTTGGGTTACTGCCCTAGCTCTACAAATTAAAAAAACAAAGTAATATTCCACATTATCAAAAGTTGTGTTTGAAATTTAGGGAAAATGACATTTTGTGTCCATAGCTTTGGCCGTTATGTCTAGATTGCACATAAGTTTGCAATTGTCAGCATGCACCTATTATTATTGATCTTTTTTACTCTTTTACACCATAAGTTTGCAATTCTCTGCACCTATAACTATTAATTTTTTTTACTATTTTGCGCCATTTCACGGTTTTATTTTTCATTTTAGGCTTGAAAAAATACGCAAAAGAGTAAAAAAAATAATAATTACAGGTGCACACTGAGAATTGCAAACTGATGGCGCAAAAGAGTAAAAAAATTATTAGTTATGGGTGCACATTGGGAATCATGAACTTATGATGCAATCTAGACATAATGGCCATAATTATCGACACTGTGTCATTTTCCCTTGAAATTTAAGAGAAAGGAAAGGCCTCGTCTATTTTTCCAAGAGCAAAAAGAACAAAAAGTTAGAAAAAGAAAACCGAAAAAAAATTACAGGCATCCCTCATACTTAAACTGTCCTCGAAGAAACTGGGATAGCACTTCTAAAAGCAAACCAAGTTGTTTCCAGTGGTAAAAATTGTTCAGGACATCCACATATAATTGTAAGCAAACTCAGCAAGTCAGTTTACTTACCATTGTACAATACCAAATAGGAACTTCTTTTATGAGCATATTATAAGGGAACAGGAGTGTGACTTACAGTACGCATCACGTAAAGGTAGAAGGGAAGAATTGCAATTCTCCCAGAATCATCTTTTTCAAACTTCATGAAGTTCGAAGGACTGAAGAAACGCCGACACTTGGGGCCTATTTGTTCAGCACATACAGAGGCAATGTGGCAAAAGTCTTCGTAATTCATCTAGGAAGATGGCCAGAAAAAAATTTCATTCAGCAATCTCGCTTTAAAACAAGCACACAAAATAATGAAATCTTTGGTAGCCATAATCCCGACCCCTCAAAGACACAAAGAAGACATTTTTCATGGTCAAAATTAATAAAAGGAGGCAGTAGACCAGATCTAGACCAACAATCAACTTAAAATGACCGCACAGAAGGAAAAGATTGTTGGCACAACTTTGAGACATACTTATATACATGTAGTTCTTTATCCGAGTGTGGATTTCTTATATATACATAGAAAAGATATACAGTCAGATAAAGAACTACTAAGAACAAGAAATAAACAAACAACTTCGAGCTCACAAAAAGATAAATGAAGGTAGAGACAGATTCTAGCACTAATGTCAAGAGAGCTAGAAATTGAATTAGTAATACAACATAGATAATTATGCAACAATTGCCGCACAGATTTTGGATAGTCAAAGCCAGTGGGAGGTAATGCATGTCCCTCTCCAAATTCTGAAACCATCTTGAAAACAGCTTTCCGGGTACAATTTCAAAAATCAGAATGATTCATATCTTTGCATGCTAAGTGAGTATTTTTCTATAAAGAAATAAAGAACTGAAGAGGAGAAAGCAATGAAAAACTGTTAACACCTCTCCGCTCTCATACTTCCCTGGCTTGCATGAAAAGAAAAGGGAAAAGAATATTTTCTGAAAAAAATGTTGAAATAGCACTATATGAATATGCAAAATTGTGTTCGTCCTTGCCTAAATACAATGAAAGAATGCATGTCTCGACTATGCATGCAGATTTCAACCACGATCTTGATTGTATGTCACCTTGTTAAGAGAAGCAGGATTAAGAACAAGCTCTTCAACCAACAAAATCACAAGAAACAGAACGAACGATATGACATCAATGGTATACATAAGATGCTGAAGTACCACCTCCAGTATATTGGAGAATTTGTGATGTTATACCAACCTTTTCAGCACCTGTTGCATCATCAATTACACAATTCTCGCGCAAGCAAACCCACATAGCATCCAAGTCATCGGCATTTAGTAGAAGATCAGATTGTTTCTGTGCAACACAACAGGCCATTTAAAATTCAGCAATCACACAGAACGCCACAGGTATCAACTGCTCGAAGTCAAACAACAAAGTTCTTAACTAGAGTCTGGTCCTAAATTTAGTTAATATGAAAGATGTTGAATAATAAGCCAAAAGAAAAGGTACTGGGATAATTATCTTTATCCTAGGGTGTTGCTTCCCCCTCAGCCAACACCATTTACACTTCATCCCCTTTAGTTAGCAATACTTTACTAATTGCAAGCTGGTATGGAGCGATAACAACAATGAAAAGAAAGCCTTTCCTTCTATCTCCCCCACCAACCCTGTAAAGTTACAACTCTGAAAGGAATTGACCAAAGCTGCGGTATTGTCATGGCTGGCAGAAACACCAATTTAGTTGCAGTAATCTCATTACCGAAACCAAAATCACATCTTGAAAAATCAATCAAATCCAAGGTTCAGAAAAGAGAATTTTGGGAAATTTAAGATAGACGGAAAATCTGCCACCAAAACATAAATTTATTGATCATTAAGGGATAATGAGGTATAAAATCAATGACATAGGTAAAATGTCAATGGTATAATCACTCAATCAGCATAAGCCTACAGAAAAGAAGTACCTTTAAAAATCGGTATTTTGCCAACCGCTGCACCCTGTGACTGATAGAACCTTCTTCAGGTTTCTGAAAGGTAAAGCAAATCCAAAAAATCAATCAAGATATTACACTACACATGGTTGCATTAGGGCTACAACATTGGGAAAGGGGAAAGATTGTGTGTCCAGAATTCATGAACTTTTTATATTTCTTTTTTATTTGAAATTTCGATCAATCTCGTTAAAGAAATGTAGGTATGCAAACGTAGAAGAGGAGACTAGACACAAAGACTTCCTGTAAGTGAGGGAAGACTAATAACCACTTACACCAAAGGATTAGGCCTCTAAGAAAGAAAAAAAACTCATAGGCATACGGAAAAAAAAAAAAAAAAAAAAAAAGAAGAAGCAGCACATACACATGGTTCTTGACGAAATGATCTGACCCTTACTATCTATATGGCTAGACAGAAACTATTAAATCGAATGGAAGAAAGAAAACAAATCTAACAACGGACCTTCTTGTAAAAGCTAGGTATGGCGCCAACTTCAGCGTTCTTTTGTTGCTTATCTTTGAATATATCCAGTAAGATTTTCTTTGTTTCAAGCTCTGTCAAGAAGAAAGACAGGTTGAGTCACAAATCAAGGCATAGAAAGATAGCTAGACATCTACCTTGAAGAAAATATGTTAATCTCAAGGTTGCTCTGCTAAAGATGATAAATGATTATCAAACAATTTGAGGAGTTTACACTAGACAAGAAAAAACCTAAGCACTCGCGAGACAATTCAGGAAATTAATCTGCTTATCAAAGATAAGTCCAAAATAAACCTAATCAACCCCAGATGAACAGACAACAAAGGGATGCAGGAAAAAACGATTTTATTTGAAAATAATAGGTGCACATGTTGACTCCTTACCCTCTTTCGCAGATTACTTCTTATAACGCAACAGAGCAAGTGCTTGACGATCCATCCAAACAGTAAATAACAGATATAACAAAAACCAATGAATTACTAGTTTAAATCATGACTAACAATAGGATACATTTTGGATTAATAAAATCCTGCATTGCGATTTCACAGAGATGGCCATTCGCTCCAGGCATAAAACACAGAAGACATAATTCTTCTGTTAGGGCCTAAAAGTCAAGAATCAATAATTAAATTGATCAGCCGGTCTGGGAAATATTGCCTAACCCTTGAAGAGAGCAGTTAGTTAGGTCAATTAGCTACTCTAGGTATCACTACTGGCATGTTGGCAGCAGACTGGAAGAGGTTTGGATAATGTTGCTTACTTAAGTTGTAACAGCCTCTAAGCTATAGGGAAGGGCGTAGAACAGAATACGCAGAGGCATCTAGTTGCGGTTAAGGTTCCGGGTTAAAATAACAATGTCATGCTAGCTGAAAAAGCAAATGATTCTTTAAGTGCCTAGCTATTTTTAGTAACCAGTTTGAGGTCGTCTCGGAAGGGATGAAGAAGGGTTCTTCCATGAAGTCCCATCTCGTTCTTCAGAGAGAACAAAAGAAAAAGAAAAAAAAAAGAATCGAGCACGAAAGAGGCCAAACCTCTAAGGTTCTATCTCAACAACGAAAAGAAGATCCACAAGCAAAACTGCGTCCCCACAATCAGAAATGGGCAAATTATTTCATGCCTTGGCTCCACTCCCAAATTTCTGAATTAATCAGATATAAGTGATCAACAATCCATTATGCAATTTCTAAGGAAAGAAACTAATTCCAAGAAGCATAGTATCAGGACTAAATTTTACTTCAGAAGTTCAAATCTTCAGCAGAACTAAACCCACCCATCCAAATAATTTACAAAATTCTCTCAAAAGAGAAAAGGAACATATTCCACAAAATAGCTCTAGCTCATACCCATCCCTAAATCATAGATGAAACTACTAACAAATACAAACATCTATGCAAACAAAACGGAAAAC
>AP025041.1:7303278-7353278 GCA_036186865.1 Eustoma russellianum | reverse complement strand
AAGATAACTGCTCCAATCTGGCTGCAATCTGACCAGTTTTGAGAAAACTTAAATTCTGTATTTTTCAAGAATTGTTTAAGGTCAGGGTATTTTGGAAACTTCATCTACACATCCTAAGGAGTGTTTTGATATAAAGATCAACCTTTTTGTTTGAGTATTCAAAGAGAAACACGTTTTGCAAAATCAGCAACATTCTGTCCAATTCTGTCCAGATTGACCATCTGAATCTTTTTATTTGTTTGAAGGGCTAAACGATCTTATTTTTGTCTGATTTTTGGACAGAGTCTTGTTAACTCATTGAAATCAAATTCTGGAAAGTTTCATAATTTTTGGAGTTGTGTACAATTATTTGTGAATTTTTGAAAAACGGGTTCTGAATCTGAGGTGGTTTCAGATTCTGTTTTCAAAGGGGATTTTAACAAAGGGTTGTAGTGTAATTTCCGCTAACCACTATTCACCCCCCCTCTAGTGATGTTTATTGCAGGTGCACGGTCCAACATGATGCACGTACTTTGAGTGATGCGACTTAATCCCCAAAGGTTTCTTCATGGGTGACAAAGGCTCATATAGTTTTCTGTCTTTGCCTCTTGCATTTGCCATTAACTTATCTCTTGGCCTAGAAGAACATTCTTGAGGGTTTTGCTTCCCTCAACAGCAGTGGAGGTCTTTGACTACCTAGGTGGCCTCTAGGGCCTTGCCTTTATTCAACTAAGGCCCGTATGACATCCATGTTTTGAGCAACATATTCCATAAGTTACATATGCCTAAACTAGGTGATTTCTTGTTCTTTGGGGGTACCCAATATGCTCGTTGAATGTCTGATCCAATGGGCGATTAGACCCTCTGCATCTTCAACCGTGAGAAGTTTCTTCACCATCATAATCGATAGTTTTACCTATTTTGAGTAACTTTATGTGGTTTTTAACAAAGAAAGTGGAAATAAGGCTTGGTTGTGCCGTTCTTCTAGCATCATATGGCGAAGTTGGATCTTCATTTAGGATGAACAGGTGATCTTAACTTCAAAACTAACTGTCATTGCCATATAAATCCTACAAGATTCAACAACGTTAGATATCTTGAAGTTTAACTCCAGAAAAACCCTCCGATGATCAAGTTAGTTAGAGTATTTCCATATTTGGGAGTATTTATGTTAGAATATATAGAGAAATTGTCTCTTCTTATTGTTAGAGAAACCTTCTCTCTCGGGTGGGGTTTTTTGTGCCTTTGGTATGCTGAGGTGAGCCAATGCATGTTTAGGAGCTATGGAGGAGTGCTACGTGTCATGTCTTGCTTGTGCATGGCTGCCATATGTCGTTATGTGCCGAGTTGTATGACTAAGCTGTTCGCATCTCTTTGGCTAAGTTGACTTGAGATGCATTGGGTACCAGGTCACCGATTAACCAGATGCGTAAGGCAAGGTCTCTTTGTTGCCAAGATGACAGCAGCGACTGAGGTGGAGACAATAGTTGAGGTTACTAGATGAGACTGAGGTGAATGGCCTTTAATGCCTCCATACGAGAAGGATTGATGCTGACTTGAGATCCTAGTCGGCATCGAGGGAGCGCCCTACGTCCCCTGAGTCATCCGACTTGATTGTGTATTTAGACCTAAGTGGCTGACGTGAACCTTATATGACCTACGCCTCTGTAAGGGTCAGATGACATTGACCGTGACGAGCTGAGTTAGTTGCACTTGTCGTTTTTTAAATGATAGTTTTGTCCTCCTCATTCAATACAGCAAACATGTAAAAAATAGTGGTGATATAACATCCTCAACCTTTTCTATTAATACTGAAACTATTAATGAAAAAACAGTGATATCTTTTGATGTCATTGAGATATATTGGACATGTGTTATTGTTGTTGTTATTAACGGAAAAACAACGATCATAGATAAAACGAGAATTCAAATAACAAAAACAAACATGTGAGTATGTCATTGTTCCTAATCATTCTTCGCTTACTCTTTCAAAGCGGATGAGATCCTAGGAGGCTAAAAGTGAGGCCTCCAATCGTGCGCCGACACGTGTACAAAAGCAAGAGGGTGTTGCAATTTTTTTTTTAAAAAAACTGATTTTGTACACGTGGCGACGCGTGATTGGAGGCCTCACTTTTAGCCTCCTAGGATCTCATCCGCTTTCAAAGAGTCATAATGTTGATCAAACTAATTAGGTAGCGGGTGGTTTCGCAGTAGCCTCTCGCAGCAGTTGAGTTTGGTGGTAGCCTCAACATTAACTGTATATTTTCTGTTGGATACTTAGATTTCATTTTATCTGATAAAGGTTTAGGGAATAATGGAAATCATATTAGTTTGGTATTATCGTATGCAATCTATGTTTGCTCGTGTAGTCAGTTGAACGTTCGTATCAAACAAGGGTTTCAAGCTAATAGGTCTCAACTAAACATTGATAACATAATATTATGAACTTAAAGTATATCTATAGTAACGTAATCTTTTAAACGATTATATACAAGCAAGACACGTATACTATTTTATAATGTTATGAGAATAGCTATTTAAATATCTATCTCTGTTATAGAAAATATTGTCTTTATTTGACTTATATATAATTTGGGACAAAAATAATACTACAGCTTTAAAAAGAAATGGTTCTCAATAGTTCCTCAACGAATTATTGTTTAAAAGAAAAAGTCTATCAATGAACGTCCCTTCTGTCACCTATGTATGTGTTATGATAATCAGATTTTTGTTTAGAGTACAAATATAACAAAAACAATATTACCCTATTGTCTTAGAGGTTTTTGTTTATAGTGGGATATAAGAGGTCGGATGTACGCAACTATACTCATATGTTAAAAATACTGGCCCATAATGAAAATTGCATGAAGTTGTATCGATCAACTGTTACTTCACAAATATAAGAAGCGCATCCAACAAGTCAACTATCAACTGTTACTTCAAATATGAGGCAAGATTCAGTGATAACAACTTTTTATCTATAATTACACTTCAACTAACGGGCCTTGTTATGAGTTTCATAATTTATTCGACGGTATGTTTATCTTTGGGGGCCCATTTCCAGTGTTGCTTCGATCCTTTTTAGGAACATAATGTACGTTGAATCGGTTATGCGTAACATGTTGGTGCTTGTTTCAAATTTTCATCCTTGTATATTGTGCAGCATCCTAATCAAACCCTTCACATTTGCTTGGACCTGAATGTGGGCATCTATCTACAAACGGATTCAAGACTATCTTTATGTTCATATTTTCTGACGACCACCAACGTGCGCCGAGTAAATTCATCCAATATTATGTATTCTAAAACTTTTAGAATTATAAGATCAGACTACTTCACACACATACATAACAAGTGAACTTCCATTCTCTTGCCAAATACGAAATTCCGAATGTCAATTTTGAATGTATATAGTTTGTTGCACAGAAAGTATATTAATGTGTAGGGTATAATGAAGATTTGTATGAAATTGGTTAACTATCATTGCATTTTATGGAATCGTGAATATTTATATGGTTTTGACAAAATCATGTTGTAGTATTAAATATTTTATGAGAATCTTTCATTGAAGTTTTGATAAACTGCGTTGCACTTCATGGTTATGTGAAAACCACACTGCGCCTGACAGTTCTGTTAAAACTGTCGCGTACTCGACGACTTTGACAGATTGTCGATGATTTTTAGAATCGCCGTATGCCAAAAATTAGAATGATATATAACGGTTCTGTCAAAACTGTAATCCATTTTAAACAGCTATTTTAACAGAATGCCATGTAAAATTTTAGGCTTACTCGATAACATTTTTCGTAATTAAACTATTATATTTTTTCATTTATCCATTTATTAAATGGAGTTGCCCTTTTTGTATTTCAAACAAGCCCGTTTCTGAAAATAAATCTTATTCTCTTGGTAAAAATAGGATAAGGACATTTTTCTTGCGTTTGCATTTCAATTTTCATTTGTTTTCTCCTTCAAGTTTACCTTTCAAATTCGTAACCATAATTACCTACTCAATTTTCTTTGATGACTCCCACCACCTGTACTCAATTTTCTACTAGTGAAATATATGGAACATTTTCTTCTGCTGGTTTCTCTTTCTTCACCTTCTCTTGAGTGGTCAGTTTACTTGATTTGTTGATCTTCTTTGTCTGAAAAAGGCAATTGTTGATCCTTTCTATTGAGCTAATTGGGGTTACAGATATGTGGCTCATGGTGGGAAATCTTTTATATGAAAACAGTAGACAAAAAAAGTTTGGATTTTTTAAATATGGGTTGTTGTGAAAAAGTGAGGAAAATTATTCATGGTAAAGGCACGGCTGCATAGATGTAAATGTGTCTATGTTTGTAGCTAGATTGTATATATATTCTTGAAGTGGGTCACTTGGGTTCTTTTTGATTTGTGAGGATTTGATGGGTGGGTGTTTTCCATGCTTTGGATCATCAAACAAGGATGGAGGAAAAGGTGTGAAAGAAGTGGCAAAGAAAGAATCTTTCAAGGAAGGTTCAGTAGCTCAATCACACCATGTGAACAGAGTGAGCTCAGGTGTGTGTCAAGGTTTTCCCTTTTCTTTAAATCTCTTTGTTGCTGTTTCTAAAAGATACGTATTTTTTCAGATCAATTTTCTAAATGAGTTATTTTTAGTACTCCCTTTTTAATACATTTTGCTTTCTTCTTCTTTAGTATTGTTGAATTTGTTATGAAATTTTACCATTGTTGTTCGATGTATTAGGGAGGTATCTAAGATTGGGTTGAAAACACTATTTTCTTACCGTGGCATTAACCAATTGATTCTTCCACGAGTTGATGAGATGTATGCTTTGGTCTAAATGTATTAATTTGATCTTTCATATATTTCACAAATGACTTCTATAGATGAGAAGATGAATGTATTGAGTTGATCTTTTATATACTTCGCAAGTGGCTTCTACATATGAGAAGGTGAGAGAGCAAGGTTAAGATGGTATGAACATATGCAAAGACGTCCTGCAAATACAATTGTTAGGTGGTGCAAGACAATGAATAAGGTGCATGTTAAACGTGAGATAAAAACCAAAGAATGTACGGAGAGAGAAAATATGGAAGTATATGACTTATATGACAGAGGACGGACCTTGGAGTAACTGGTAAGATTGCTGCTTTGTCACTTTGAGGTCACGAGTTCGAGACGCGGAAACAGCCTCTTGCACAAAGTGTAGGATAAGACTGCGTACATCAGATCTCCGTGGAAGCTGCACAAACGCGCGAGCCTAATGCACCGAAAATGCTTCTTTAGGACTTATATGACAGTTGGAGAACATATGGTCAGTGATAGAGTATAGTGGAGACAGTTGATTCATGTAGACGATGTCATGTAGAGGGTATAAGATTTAAGTGAGAATTTTTAGATACTTAGTCCTGAATTACGGTTGAGATGATATGATAGTTTTGACAGATGCGTATTCTAGAGCCACATATTATGCATTAGTCAGGAGGAAACACACAAGGAGTGTAGGATTTAGGTTACGACTAAAAAAAACAAAAAAGAAAAATAAATAAATAAATAAATAAAGTAGAGAGAAATGATTGATCTATATAGCCGAACTCACATATTGAAAAAGGCTTGCGTGTTGTTGTTTCTCATGAATTTAGTATCATGCCCAACTATAAGTAGTGGTAAAAGACATGGATTTTAATTTTCGGTATTAATATTGGATTTCAGTTCTACATTAGTTGAGCGAGAGTTGTATTGGCCTGATTAGTTATTTCTGTGTCGTTATTTTAGACATCTTTGTCATGATGTATGGCAATGTTAATGGACATATATAACCATTGCAGATACTCTAAGGAAAAATGATTTATTTTGAAGATCTCCTGCATTATTGGATTTTGAGGAACTTAGTGGTCGAATAATGGTGAAGGGATGTTGTTGTTGTTTGGCATTTGGATGTTTTGATTGCTTATCCAATTGTTGTTACTTGTGCATCATATGCGCAGATAAATCGAAGTCTCGTGGTGGTCATGATCCTAAGAGGGAGCAACCTGTTCCAAAAGATGGGTCCACAGATCATATTGCTGCCCAGACATTTACTTTCCGTGTGCTTGCTGCTGCCACAAAGAACTTTAGAGTAGAGTCCATACTGGGCGAGGGTGGATTTGGCCGTGTTTACAAGGGTCGGCTGGAATCAGGACAAGTATGTCCTTATTATAGCTCACAAATAAAGTGTCATGTGGTAATCAGGTGATATATAGCAAAAGAAGTACAAGGTTCTATATTGGTTGTGAAATAAATGACATTTCATCTTTTGTAACACTAACAAGTTGGAAGTTTATTGCTCGGTGGAAATGATGTGTCATCCCCTTCTGCCTTTATGTAACGTTAGTATTTGTAAATGGCTTGTGTTATGTTTAACAGTCCTCTTCTTACAGGTAGTTGCTGTTAAACAACTTGACCGCAACGGCCTTCAGGGGAACAGAGAGTTTTTGGTGGAGGTTCTTATGCTTAGCCTGTTACATCATACAAACCTAGTGAACTTGATTGGTTACTGTGCAGATGGAGATCAACGACTCCTTGTCTATGAATATATGCCGTTGGGTTCTCTGGAGGATCATTTACATGGTTAGAGCCTTCTATGCATGACACTTACTGTTACAAGTATTATCAACTGAGTTAGAGTGTGATGGAACCACTGTTCTTATGTCATTTACAAGCTAGAAACTTAAGCACATTAATACTTGTAATTGGTGAATATCTTCAAAAAGAAAGGAGTGTGTTACTTGAACCTTAAAGGAGAGTGTTATCGACAAATATGTTATATGCAAAAGTTCATAGTAGTAGAACTTTATAAATGAAAACTTCTTCGAGCTATACCTGTTCAATCACTGTAGTTTATCTGTTTATAATTCCTTTGTAACTATCTTTTGCTGATGTCATGTATATATAGTTCTTTTAATCAATTTTTCTTTAAACTAGTTAGGTTGACTCGTTAGCCCCTGTAGTTATAATTATCTTTTCTCCTTCATGTCCTTCATTTCTTATGTATGAGCTTTGTCGCCTGCTTTTGTTTCACTGTGATTTTTTCATAATCTGTTAGTGGTTAGTTATTACAAGATACCAGAGGAAACATGTGTTTCCGTAGGAGAACCATCCCGAGAGCCATCAAGTCTTGTCACTTAGTCCATTTTTAACTAATAAACCATGATAGTATCAGGGTATATCCTTGTTTGGTTTAGTTGTCTTCCCCCCCCCCCCCCCCCCCAACTTAACATCTTCTTTGTAGCAATCAAGATAGTTTGTGTTCTAGATGCAACACGAGTATTATACGCTTACACGTAATGAAGGTTGGTTGGGGCTTTGGAAAAGGACTTCAAATCATGGCCAGTTATCCAGTATTTGGTAGTTCATTTGTAAGCAGAGGGCTTAGTGTCAGTATTTGGTAGTTCATTTGTAAGCAGAGGGCTTAGTGTCTTTTTCAGGATTGTTGGCGATGCCTTTATTTTGTTTAAAATTGGAGCATAAGATGGCAGGAGTTTGTGTAGTTGTTTCGCTGGGTGTGCATTTACATGCAGATGTATATATGTCCATGTGACTGTGCTTTATCTATATGTATGTTATTCTTGCTGATTTTCTTTGACGAGCTTCTAAATTTGCTTTACTTTTTGGATGGGGAGAACCTATTTTCCCTTTTTCATGCCCTTATATGTTATATCTGTAGATCATTATTTCTTACTTGAGAAAAGAAAATAAAACCCTTTCTTCTTTGGTTTTCACTTTGTCATTACCAACAAAAAGGGTTTTCACTTTGTGGGTTACCTCCTGGCAAGTAATTCTTTTTTCCAGAGGGTGTCAAATAATCACCGGATACAATTTTGATGTCACATATTATTGATACAATTTTGATGTCACATATTATTATTGTTGTTGTTGTTGTTGTTATTATTATTGTTTGTCTTTGTCTTTCATTATTTATCGTTCTTTATGTGTCTATGCGTGTACATATAGAGCCGGGGGTCTCGCTGGAAGCAAACTCTCTATCCTTTGGGATTGAGGTATTGTTCCTTTGTTGTTGTTGAGATATGCTGGGTATTTGTTGTTGTTGTTGTTGTTTATGTCGTTGCTCATATCCCAGCTAGACTTTGCTCAGGACAACTTTTCCCACAAGTAGTTTTCCATAATTTAAACTCTTGTTGGTTTACCGATCTCAATTGAAATTTGACGCTCATTGCCACAGTTCACGCCACTAAATAAATGTAGTTTTCTTTCACCAAGCCTCACAAACTTCTCTACATATGGTGTCCTCCAATTTATCCACCAACAAGGCATCATTGCTCCCGCTAAACAACATACCATTGAATTTTTTTGATGATTTTGTCAGTGAAGTAAATCCAATCCCTAAATTAGTGAATCATGATCACCTGCACTTCTTTTATGCCGTTGTGATAAGACATACTTTGAGAAGTTTAACAAGGCTTTTCTATGGCTAGATGTAATCTTGAACCAGGAAGGCAACTGATGAAATTTACATGTTTTTTATTCTCCTCAATCAGAGAAAATGAACCTTGAAAAAAAGAGAAACCAATTTGCTACGACTTTATTTTTTCTTTCTTTCCTTGTTTTATTACTTTACAAAATTGTCCTTATTAAGGAGTGGATTTAGCCATTCCCTTTTGGATATTGTCTACGTTTGAATAGTCTTGCAAGAACTTCCAGGCTTGCTTAACTTTATGGAGTAGGGTGAGAATTTACACGCAGATGTATATATGTCTATGTGTGTGTGTTTTTTGTATCCATATGTAGGTCATACATGCTGGTTTTCTTGCTGGGCTTCTAAATTTGCTTTTACTTTGTGGAAATTGTCTATGCTTGAATCGTCTTACAAGAACTTGCAGGCTTGTTTAACTGATGGAGTAGGAAACATGTTTCTTTGCTGTGGCTATTGGATATTGAGAAAAGCTATGCGTGTGCGTGAACCTGCTTCCTAAGGAAATTGTTTTAAAGATTGCCCATGAAGTTGTTTGGTTTTGGAACTTGTGCGCATTTCAAACTTCTAAACTTACGAGCTAAGTCTGTAAGCCACTTGTCGTATTAGATTAAATGAAATTATCCTGCACGTGTAGTTGTATTTTCTAGAGATAATCGTTCCGTAGCCCTATATTTAAGTTGAATTTACACATACCAAATCGATGTACACTAGGGTACATACCATTGTATATATCCCCTTCCCCCTGCTCTACAACCCAATAAAGAGGGAAGCTATATAAACGATATGATATACATAGGCATTGGAGAAGGTGATGGTCATCCCTGGAGTAAAATGGCTTGAAAGGATCAATATAGTAGGCTTCACAAGGCATGAGTGTTTCTTCTTTCCATAAGACTAAAAACATGTAAAGATGAAGTTTGTTTGAACTTATTGGGCATCCAGAGATGCTTGTTCTTCTAGGGTTTTAAGAGGTGTCAGGGAGCTTGTTATTACGTAGTCTAGGTGTGATACCTATACCTAGCCAAATCACAGCCGGTCCTTTATTATCTCATGTTTACCCTCTTTCCTTTCCTTTTTCCTAATGGTTGGGGTTTGAGGCAGTTAATGTGAGAGCTTCTTCGAGGAGTCCCACCCCGATCCCTTGTGAACCTATCATGTAATTGTGATGTATATACTGAACAGTTTCTTACTTCAAGTGTGGGAGGTAATGTTATCTTGATGAGATTGGAATAAACTAAACGCTAGTTTGGGGATCTTGGCCATTTATAAAATTTAAATTACAAAAAAAGTTTGGGGATCTCGGTGGTTTTGTACGAGAAAAGAAAGTACTATTATGACAGAAAATTACACATGCACCTTTTATATTACAAGACAGTTGAAGTCTTAAGCTAATGAGAAGGATGAAACAAGAATTAGGATGGAAGTGTTAGTTATCTGTCTCTAGATTACTGAATAAATAGTTTAGCTGCATTTTTCTTTTTGCAATTTTAGTTTATGAGGAAGTAGTTTAGCTGTTTATTTTTTTGTATTTTTATTTTATTTTTGCAGAGTTACTCAGGGGCATTGTTCTGTATACATGTGGTGTGCGGATACCTTTACCTGTGTCGCGGGGATCTGGAGACAGTATTGTCTTATGAGCTGAAAGAAGGGGTTATAAATCGAATTCTGATCTTTGATTGACAGATTACAATGCTTAGTAACTTGTAGCTTAAGCATATAGTGTTATGCCCTCAGGTAAACTTCAGTTTGTCAATGTAGTACTTAACTGTTTTTCTATCTCTAACTTGTGCTGGCCAAATCTTAAAGCTTGTGTCCAGATTAGATGATTGTTAGTTTTGCTACTTGATGGATCTCGGTTTTTGCAACAGTTATTATCTAAAGTGGTTTCATAAGGTACCCTACTCCTTTAGTTGGTAGAAACATTACTTAAGGAAAACACAGCAAAAAAAAACAGCAACACTCGAGCCTTATTTCCGCCATGTGTGGTCGGTTATATAGATCGCTCTTCTGCGTCATCCTAAATCATATCATTCCCGAGTGCCATATAAGTCTTATCCTTACTAATTGTCTTCATCCATATCTTCCTCAGTCTCTTGCTATTCCTATTGTGTCTCACAAGGCTTAAGAAGTGCAATTATTGGCTCAACCCATTCCCATTACATCTCTAATGTGATGCCCTCGTCCTGAATACCTAAACTGCCCACTCAAATGGATCTCAAATGGATCACTTAAAGAAAGTACAGTCAAGACTTAAGTATTGTCAGAAGTCCTTTCTTTTAATTATTATGTTCCATGTATTTGTACACTAAAGAAGCTGGATAATTGAAGATTGTTACATTTCGAAGGTTCTTTGTTGGAAGATGTTACTTATTTTCATTTCTACAAGCTGAGATTTTATTATTGATTTGCACAATGAGTAGTCATACAAATGTGCCGGGCAAATAGATTGTAGGGGCACTCTGAAACTTATTTGTGCAGTTAGAATTAACAGTGAAAAAAAATGCAATTTTCTGGTCTTATCTGAAATCAAAATTCCTGAATAGCATGGACCATCTTAGAGCAGTAAGTTATCTCAAAAGTCCTGCAGATGTGCTCTCCTCTGAGGGAAGAATTTTTACTGGTATTATTGATGTCATGAAGTGCTAGTCATAAATACTCCAAACAACAATACTTAGCCTTTTTCTCACTATATTAGGTCGGCTACATGGATTATTCATTTTTTTGTGCTCTATTTAGTTTATTTATTATTATTATTTTTGTCTAAGTCCTATTCTCCTTGTGTGTCACTTAAAACCTAATGCATAATATGCGCCTTTAGAATACGCTTATTTAAATATCATATCATCTCAGCCGTAACTCCGGACAAAGTACCTAAAATTTTCACTTAAATCTTATATCATCTACATAACATCGGCTACGTAATCAACTGTCTTTACTGTGCCTAGTCATAAATACTTCCTATGTCTTGAAAATATTGTCATATTTTGACTTGAACATAATTTAAGGAAGTCAAACCATTTTGATCTCTATTGCTATTACCTTTAGTTGGTTAATTGAGGTAAACTAGAGAGAAATCATGCAAGTGTTAATTGGAATGATTGATATAGAAACTTGGACTACTAAACATTAGTAATTTTAGAAAGTGGACAATATTTTTAGGACGAACCAAAATGAAAACTATGACAATATTTTTAGGACGGAGAGACATTCATTTCTCTTTCTTTCGGTTCATAATGCAGCCTACAGTGGCTGATCTTTTTTGTGCTCACCCTCTTGCAGATCTTCCACCAGATAAAGAACCTTTAGACTGGAATATCAGAATGAAGATTGCGGCGGGTGCTGCCAAAGGATTAGAATACCTACACGACAAAGCCAATCCTCCTGTGATATATAGAGACTTAAAGTCCTCCAATATCCTTCTTGATGAAGGTTATCACCCTAAATTGTCAGATTTTGGACTTGCGAAGCTCGGGCCTGTTGGTGACAACACTCATGTATCTACAAGGGTGATGGGAACATACGGTTATTGTGCCCCGGAATACGCCATGACTGGTCAACTGACTCTGAAGTCTGATGTGTACAGTTTTGGTGTGGTCTTCCTCGAAATCATCACTGGGCGTAAGGCTATTGACAGCACTAGGGGTCCTGGTGAAAGCAATCTTGTTGCATGGGTACGTGTCATCCTTGCTCTTTTCGTGTTTTCATTTTGGCTTGCTGCAATTCTGGACAATGTACACACATGCACACACACACACATATTCATCTTTTTGACTCCATTGGGACTGGATGTGCAGGCACGAGCACTGTTTAAGGATCGAAGAAAGTTCCCTAAAATGGCAGATCCACTTTTGCAAGGTCGTTATCCGATGCGAGGACTTTACCAAGCTCTCGCCGTGGCAGCTATGTGCTTGCAGGAACAAGCTGCCACAAGACCTCTAATTGGAGATGTAGTTACTGCTTTGACATATTTGGCTTCTCAAGCCTACGATCCAAATGCCGCCACAGCTCAAACGAACAAAATTGGTTCGTCCCCTAGGAGCAGGGAAAGCCGAAGGAGCAGGACAGATGGAATGGACAGCCCAGATGACCATGGGCGTGGTTTCAATGGCTCTCCTTCTTCGCATAAGAACTCACCTGATTTGAGAAGGTCTGAATTGTTTAGAATAGAAACTGCTGACAGTGGCGGATCTGGACGTAGACTGGATGTTGACGAACATAAGAGTTCAGAATCTCAAAGAGACAGTCCTCTCAGTGCTGGTATAGGTAGAGAAACTCCAAGATTTCGCTTTCTAGAAAGGGAGCGCGCAGTTGCTGAAGCTAAAGTGTGGGGTGAGAACTTGAGAGAGGGCAAGAAGGGAAATGCATTTGGAAGCTTTGACACTACAAATGAGTGATTGATTTGAATGGCTGCTGGGAAAGCTTTGGCCATCTTCTTTGAGGAGCTTTTGGCAGGGGGATAAGGTAAATTTTTGCCATGCAACATATGACTTGAGTTTGAGAATCGCCCCTAGCACCCTTCTGTTCCTTGAGAACAAATGTCCCTTGTAACCAACTTATACTAGTACTTCCTTCTTGTTTATGTAAAATCATTCTTGTAATCCGGTATTGATACCTAAATCTGCAGCTGCAAAGAAGAGGTTTAGCTATGAGGAGAAGACCAGACAGGTTTAATGATGTCGTTGAGTTATTGCATTCGACCCTGTTTGCTGATGCAACATTGTAGTGTTTTTGTTATCTTGTCTTTGCTTCCTGTAGCTTTTTCTTGGCATCTAGCTTTAGTATTCTAGAAGGAAATGTCACTTAGAGGCTTCCGCCTATGGCGGGGTTGAGAGGGTCGGATATTTGTAACTATACGCATGTGTTAAAGATATATAGAGGTTGTGACAGTATATACAGTAAATATCGTCTCTTATTCGGCATAACCATTTCCAGAGAGCACTATGGACTTTTGCTATGAAATAATGCCGTGTGTTTTGGAATCACTTTTTTTTTTTACATTTGTTATGTAACTGAATAGCGTATGAGAAAATTGCGTTAGGGGAACTTTAGTGGGGTATTGGTATATGTTACCTGTGTTGGACCGATTTTCAGGTGTCCGGACTAAATGGCACGACTCACTTGTTGGAATATTTAGCATGTCGTTTGATATAGAAGTCATCTTTTAAGTGTAATCGAAATGGTTGTACTAAGTTAGCATGTTAGTTGTATATAGGAGCTTTCCATTTGTACGTATCTACGTGTCATGGCTAATTGACACGACCTTAATCGGATATTCGGAATTGTCATAATAAGTTGGTATGAGTTGACTTCTAGAAGTCTATGTCTAATATAGTTTGACAATGACAAATTTTGGGACTTTGTTTTCTTTTATACAGACATGATTATCTATAGAGTTATAATTTATAAATGTCATCTTTTTATAAATTTTCAAGCCCCCTTATCCATGCATTCCTTGAATGCGAAGAGGAATTGTAACACATAAAATGTAACACATACAATTATGTGTCATGCTCAGGGTGAAAATAGCGTAATTATGTATGAAACAGTGCTCAGTTCCATATTCATTTTTTCTTCATTCCTTGAATGCAAAGAGGAATTGTAACTAGTCATGTAAATGAATCGGGTTGTTTGGTATGTTCGGTTCGTTGAGTTCAAGCTCGGCTAGAGTTCGGTTTGGCTAAATGGTTAATGAACTGAGCTTGAACACTTTTTTCTATTCGAACTCGGTAAGTGACATCATTCGTTTAAGATGTTCGGCTCGTTAATGTTGTTCGTGAGTTAAACAAACCGAGCTTGAACAATTGAATATGTTTGTTTAAATAAATGAGCAAGCTCGGTTCGTTCGCTAAGTTAAATGAACCGAGCTTGAACAACACAATGCTCGGCTTGTTTACAACCCTAATTATAACACATACACGCACTTGAAACACTAAAGCCAACATTTATGTTGAAAAACAAAGGGTGAAATGCAGTTTCAAAATGCAAGCGGAAAAAAGAATGAAAGACAAGGGGCAGATTGTAATCAGTCTTTACACAAAAGCACAACACTTGAAGCCTTCACCTAATGTATTTGACGTCCAAGAAAATACACAATTACAGAGACGCAAAAAAAAAAAAAAAAAAAAAAAACCAAACAGACATCGATAGACATAAACCCTTCAGAAGAGCCAAAAAAAAAAAAAAAAAAAAGAAAAGGCAGAAGCCCTTTAACTTATTTTCTCTGGACATTGTAAAACAAACTTCATACAACATTTGTACTTACTACCAGTAAAGTTTTTCATTTCTACATTGTACAAATGAAAAACTTTACTCGTTACTAGTACAAGAGTCGTACAATAAAATTGTCTTGTGATCACATTTTCTTGTTGTGGAGCTTAACATTAGCAAGCAACACCATCAAAAGAAAGAGTAGAGAGCCCAACAAGGAAATGAACACAGCAGCTGCCACTTGATTGCAGAATTTTCCATATGTATTGCACACCTTATTCCACTGAACGTGAGAGTTTCCTTCGTACCCAAGCAAACCGACTGCCACGGCGGCACCGCCACAGGAAAAGAGTAACGCCACCATCATTAAGTCAAGGATGGCGATCAACAAAGATAGGGTTTTGTTTGTACCATTATTAGCCAGCAAAAGAATAAAGGAGATCGCTGCATATGCACACGCTATGGCATTTGCCACCACAAAGTATCTGCAGCACATTCATTGATAATAAATCAGTTATATATGTACATTACAGTTGGGGTTTTCATATGATTCTATTATGAATAATAAGACAAAACAAGGGCAAAAAGAAATTTGTTTTTGGTTTGATTATCAGGGGATTGAAATGAAATAACTAGAAAATGTTGAAATATTTGATAGTTGACTATAGACTTATATCTATTCAAGAGTTTAAAGTAATGGTTTTCATTTCCAACGGAGTCAAGGACACACTATTTCTTGACTTTAAAATATGATGGAATAAAGCAAAATGACTCACTAAATTGGTTGTTGCGTTTCTTATATTGTGAAGTAGCAGTTGATCGTCAAGACGCTATTTTCATTATGGGTCATCGAAAAACAACGTCTGTGTCTTTTCTAAGACACGTGTATGTTTGTGTACATCCGACCCTCTCATACCCACCATAGATGGGAACCAAGGTAATGTTGTTGTAAAGTAATGAGTGATAATGCATCTTTCTTATTTATATATATATATATATATATATATATATATATATATATATATTCATCTATACTTATTTACTCAAACAATATGGGACAATTAACAACAACCGTGTATAGACTTGTCCTTAATAACAAATCTCGAACCAGACAAAAACTTCAGAACTTGAGTGAAAACTCATATAGATATGAGATCACATAAAATTAAATTGTCTTCTATATCATATTGGATATTTGATAGTGTGCACATGAGAAATAATGCAAAGTCATGGCTCAGTTGTGTGGATCAAGTCGCAATTGAACAGAAAAAACGCAGGACCACAGTTATGGTAGTTGGCCGTTAACCAACCATATCCGTTTGCACCCCCCCCCCCCCAAAAAAAAAAAAAAAAAAAAAAAGTGGATCCCCATTATTTTGGAAGCGTTGTTCATATTTTTTTTTCTCTTTCATATTTGGTCCAAATTATTCAATCTTGTAATATTGGAGAAGAAATGCGTGTATTTTCGAGACCTCAAGCATTCCAAAGGAAATAACGGTATCTCTACTTAGGGCAACAGCCAGTGAGAAGTTGCGTTACAACCCTTTTTGCCTTCCTATGTTATCTAATTTGGACAAATTTTGTTATTTAAAAAACTAAAAAGTACATTGTAAGAAGAATGGTATTAACAAGTAACCTGCACCCTGTGGTTTAAATTTTTTACTTTATACATAATGTATTTGATAGTATATATATATTTTTGAATATTAACTTTATATTCCTACCCCCATTATGTGGAAATAATGTACTGCAAACACATTTATTTCTCTCTTGAATATGTATTGTTTCATTTGATTTTGCTACAGTTTTTTTTATTTGAAGTCAACAATGCATTAATTGCTTTATTAGACGCGAATTTATTAGAACATACATCCACCTACCAAAGTTGGCAAAAACAATTGCCAGATACACGTAGATTCATATACCCACCGGTATTGATGACACAAGTGCTATACCAAAGCTCGGTTCAGATCTGAACAAGCCAACGGTGAGGCAAAATATGATGCCTCCAATCATGCGCCGCTACGTGTACAAACTGGTCAACAGTTTTATTTTTTTAAAAAAAAGCACTTTGTACACATGACGACACGTGATTAGAGGCTTCATATTTTGCTTCACCGTTGACTCTCCAGATCTGAACCTAGGAAAGCTACTACTCACATTATTAGAAAACAATTTTTTTTTTTTTTTGTGTTGTGAGAAATCTAAATCTCCTTTCTCTCTGTTTGTAACAGAAGAAAAAGTGAAATGTGAATCACATGTTTCTAATCTCTCATACATTTGCTAACTTTAGTTAGTTATACTAGTGCATGAAAATAACGGTCTCTAAAAATATTCATATATCACATCAGTTTACAAAAAATAGAAAGTGTATCAATACTCAACAACAACAACAACATTATCACATTGACTTAGAGGCTCCCATCTATAGCAGGGTATGGAAAAGTCGGATGTACTCATGTGTTATATATATATTGATGAGAAAGTGTATATAATAATAAATACGCACTATAATTGCATGCAGAAGTAAGGCTTAGCATGATCGTATTGAGTTATAGATATCGCTATCATAAATAAATAAATTCATCCTCAACCATAACGTGTAGCGTCTTAAATTTCAGGAAACAGACACGTTGCTAATTTTATCAACTGTACTCGTATTTAATTACAACTGCACTAAAAATACATACCAAACTTAACACCTACCTACCAATCACCTCTCCTTCAAGAATACCCCCCCCCCCCACACCCCCAAACATATACAAAAACCCAAAAAAAAGAAGCGAAAAATAGGAAAAGGAAACAAGGTGTATCAATGAAGATTTTCACACAGCAGGCAAAATTTTAAAAAATTATCTTACGTTTTAGTTTTGATATTCAGTAGTATATTAGGTCAGGCAGAAAACGACCCTCTGAAAATTACTGTCCTACGACCATAATCTAACGTCTCCAACAAGTAAATTTCTATTGTCTAAAGATGAATAGACCAGTAAACTTATCATTATGCAAAGTACACGAGCTACAAGGTGAAATAAATTGTGTTTTAACGTAGATTGAGTTTTAACGTGATCTTACAAGAGGCTGTTCTTATGTGGTATATCGTGTTGTTGTTTTTTTAGTATGAAATATGTATGAGCTCTAGTTTTTGAGGTTGAGAGGTGCCTTGTTCATCAAGCTTTTGAGCCTAAAGTCTTCCTACATTTCGTTATCCAAAATATCACACATATCATCGGTTCCTGCATAGAGGGTCTTCTAGGGAACTCCTAACATAAGGCCTTTCCGTTACAACTATGAATGAGCTATATAAAACTTCTGTAAAAAAAAGAGAGAAAATTATAGCATAAAATAACAACAACCATACTCATACCTAATATATACTAACGACAGCAAAAGTTATCGTTAGGGTCTGGGAAGAGTGACCGGCAAACAAACAATACCTCCATCACAAGGGATAAAGAGTTTGCTTCCAGTGAAGCCTCCGGCTCTATATTGTGATATAGCTTAACACAATTATTACTAATACATATATAAACAATTCATTAAACCTCCGTAATAAAGACTGCGAAATATGTTTATTTTTGGAACCGATAATTTCTAACTAAATGATTGCTGATTCTAATTACAAATGAATGGTACCAAGTTGATTTGGTTTAGAACATTTAACACTTGTGTCTTATAGTAGAAAAGAGAACGAAGATGATGTATATCATATACTAGAATGAGTTTAAGTATGTTTGCGTATATACAACCTTCATACTCCGTTATATACAGAACTTTTAAGGTAATGGGGGTGATGTCGTCGTTGGTGTACAGTAGAAGAGAAGGACTTACACGAAGGCGGACAAGTAGTGCCACTTGGCGGTGACGGGAACATCCAGAGGTGGAAGAGTTGGAACCAAAGACAATGCTACTGTTTTGGTCTGCTTGTCAAGTCCAAGAATTATAGCAGCTGCAAAGGTCAATGCAAAGCTCAAAAACCTCAAAAATAATTCTGCCTTCTTTGCTCTTGTTTTCTTTGCCGACATCACTTGCTTTTCCTTTCCACTCGTTCCGTTTACTCCATTTTCAGCCATCTGAGTCTCCATCATCACAAGTTCGAAATTATGAGATCTTTTGCTTGAAACTTCTTTGGAGGTTGGGGATTCTGATGGGAAATGAACGTGAGATATATGATGAAAGTTGTAGAATTTAATCGGTGGAGAGTTTTTATTTATAAGAGGTGAGATTTGGCTTTGTTAGGAGCTGAGGTCAATGTGAGATGTTAATGTGGCCAAGTTTTATTTATTTTTTTAATAAATGTGCACAAGTTAGTAGTTCATGTTTCAAAAGGGCAATACATCTCTAGCATATAGCCCAAGAATGTGAACGAGGTTCTACCGCATGTATTTGTCAAACTCATATACAGTATCATCAATATATACATACACACACACACACACACACACACACACACACATATATATATATATATATATTATTTCCATTTCCAATGGCGTCAAGGACACACTTCTTTGACTTTGGAATGTGATAGAATAAAGCAAAACTGAGTTACTAAATTGGCTGCGCTTCTTATATTGTGAAATAGCAGTTGATCGACATGCAATTTTCATTATAAGTCATCGGGAAACAATCTTCGTGTGTTTCTAACACATGAGTATGATTGCGTACATCTAACCTCTCATACCCCACTATAGCCGGGAACCTTTAAGGCAATGAGATAATGTTGTTGTTTATATATATAACATAGTTCCCAACTCTTTATTTTTTTAATGGTAAGAAACATACATTGAATGCTCGGAATGCCCCGCAATTAGGGAAGCCGCGTTGCTTGTTGCTCGATGGCACTCAATGCTGGTAAATTCTAGTCTGATCTTAGTCTTTTCTAGAAAAACATGTATCCAATTGACATTCAACAATTGAATCAGTGTATGTCATTTTTAACGTTACACTCCATAGTTACACAAGAGTAAAGTGTCCAATAGAATGTAATTTCTATCAAAGGGAAAAAAAGTACAGTTTTAATTAAAAAATACACAATTACACTACAAAATAAAAAAAATCCATATATAGATAATATGGTTTTGGGAAACAGTTGAACTTTTCACAATAATTTGTCTTGTAAGTTGGTGATGGTATTATTGAGAACATATGGGACTTTGACACACTTCTGTATTTCTCTTTTGTTGTATCTCTTAAGGATATCAACATCTTTTTTCATTTTTCTTTTTCTCTTTTCCTTTTTATCACCGTTCTGGTTCTCACTAGGTTTTTTTTTTGATAGCATATCAATTAAGGCATTGAATCAAATAGTCAAGGACTAGCACTAATTAGCAATTAACATTCATGTATAAAATTTCTACTATAATTAGACAGCAGCCTTATACTCTAGATAGATAATCTTGTACGTTTAAAATGTGAAAAAGAAGACAATAGTTCTTCTTCCACCAAAGTTGTTCTACCATTAGAAATGGAATCAGAGTTTTGAAATTTTTGGGACTTAGACAAACATCATCATTGACCTAAAATACCTTTCTTGACATACTCGAAAATCAATCTCGTCCTATACCTTTCTAACTAAATCAGCAAACGACTGTCCAATCTGCACAAATAGGTCCAGCTACTGAAAATCCAAAGTCACCAAAGTAATTCAAACAACCAGCCACATAACTACCACGCTAAGTCACAGTAAACAACCACATTCAATTCAAACATCACATAAGAGGAGACAAGCATCAAAATTGTCATGATGAACTAACTCTGCAAATAGCAATCTGCTCAAAAATGGGTTAAGTAACCCACAAACAACCGAACCCCCATCCGAAACCCTTTCAATCGGATTCCAACTCAATAGTAAAAATTATCCATTATGGGTCTGGCTTATGGAAAAGGACAATGGAGGATGAGAAAAAATACAACACTTCACGGGCACGTCACAAGGAATCACATGTTCTGGATTTGCAAACTATGAGCAATAGGACCAGGCTATGTTCACCTGGATTGTGCAAAACATCGAGTCATCATTGATAAAAATGTTGCTCAATATCCGAAACAAAAAACACCGTAGGAAGGACTAGCCATGGCATACGACAGTGGAGGAGATCCCTTCCAAACTTATGAACTCCAAAGGAGGGCAAGTACGTTTTGGCAGGGCATCGAGACCCTTGAGGGTCTCTAGAATACCCTTCAAAACATATGGATGAGTATTGATCGAAGAACACTGAACTTTATAAAAGACCCAAAAGATACAGCAATTTTTAACAGGATAGTTACATAACAGAGACTGTATCAATTTCTGACAGTCAAAGATGACAGATATGATGGAATCCGAAGAGACATGCTAAAGCAATAACATCTACCCTCAGTGACTTGTTGCAATTCATTTGACTATGGTCTGTCTGGTTAACATTACAGATACTTTATTGTGGCACTCTCAGTGGCTTGCTTTTAGAGCATCATAACAACTCTTATATCCATCATTGGCCTCTGCATTCCAGGATACTCAAGAAGGCTCTTGCCTCATTTTCTCCTTTTTGATTTGGTGAGTTCTCAATGCCTGTTTCCAATTCAATATAATTGTGACCCTTTGTATATTAAGGCAATGTAAAATAGGTAAATAAATTGGAAAACCATTCTTAAAGCCCGCATATTTTATGGTGTAACTTTAAATTAATCAGAAACATTAAAATAATCCAAAGGTATAAAACATTGTAGTAGAACTCCTTAACCAATAAGGGAAAGATAAATGAAGAGTAATTACTAAATCTCCTATTCTAAATCCAACTACCCATTAATATGAGATTAGTCCCCACTTGTACATATCTCATTGATAAACGAATAATTACTAAGCTTCGAAATAAAATGACGAGTAATTACTAAGATTACTATAGTGTTTTTTTTTCCTTCTTACAATGGTTACTACCACACCAGGATAAAAAATACTTCTAAAAGATTGGTCTATACGTTAGCTTCAAACGTATGGAGTACCCACTTAGAGATTAGGGTTGTTAATCAAATCGAATTGTTTGCGAATGTTCGAGTTCGATTCGTATTCGGTTCGAGTTCGTTCGTTAATTTTACTTAAATGAGCCGAATTCAAATTCCTGTTTGGGTTCGTTTAGTTAAACGTTTATAAACTGAACTCGAACCAATTTTAAAATTCGTTTAGTTAAACAAACTGAGCCAAATAGTCCGTTCAGCTAAATGTATCCGAATTCGAAAATCTAGCATTCGGTTCTGTTCGGTTCGTTAACACTCCCAGAATAGACACATGAAAATATGTAGACATTTTATGATGATTGTTGTAAAACATACAATTTTTGTGATGCTTTCTAGAACATCTACCACTTGGAGCTGTGGCAGCAGCAACAGGAACAGCAGGCACAGTAGCACATATTGGGTTGCATGGGAACTTTCAACTTGGATGGCATCAAGTGTGCAACATCTATGATTCCTTCTACAGCCATATTGCTGCCTCTGCCGGAATCTTTTGGTTCGCTTCTTTTCTGCTGATGATTCTGGTCTTGCTTAATCTTCGCTCCATCTCTGCAAGGATTTCCAAACAAAAAGCGCGGATTTAAACCCTGATAGCTTCCTGATTTATTATTCGCGTTGTGTGAACTGTATAATCATTTGTTACGTTTTGTATGTTTGTTTTGGATGTGTGATGAGTTGTATTGATTTAGGAGAGAGTTAAGGATGTGTGTTTGTATTCTTGTATGCATTTAATAAAGCTTATGCCGCTTTGGAAATTAATATACGAGTTTAATTGATATAACACTCTTGTCTATTGTGAGAGCAGAAATTAGAGCAACTGGTAAGGTTGCTGTTTTATTACTTTAAGGTCATGAGTTCGAATCGTATAAACAACATTTTGCACAAAGTCTAGGATTAGACTTCGTACATCCGACTCTTCCTCTTAATGTACCGATTCGTACATCCGACTCTTCCTCTTAATGTACCGAAAACGTCTCTGGTCTCTTGTGCCGTTCATCTACTTCGGGGGAAAAGCACATTAAAACACACCACAAAAAGAATTCAGTTTTCCGACGAAAAAGTCACCGACGTACCACGTGTCATCGGTATTTCGTCGGTATTTTGCGACGACTTAGTGATAAAGGGAATTTCGTCGTTAATTGCGACGAAAATACGATGAAATACATTGTCGCTAACAAAAAGTAGTCAGGTTAATCATTTCGTTACAATTTCGTCGGTGTTTTGTCGGTGGTTCGTCGCTAGTCTGTGTCTTTTGTTTGTCGCTATTTAGTTTGTAACGTTTCGTCGCTATATCGTCGGTAATGTGTCGCAAAAATTCCAGAAACATAAACACTATGAAGCGGTGATTGGGAAAATATTTATTCACTTAGTAATAAAAATTTACATTATGAAGACGAAAAATTAAAAAAAGAAATCTAAAAGAGAGGCGGAGAGGGGCCGTTCACTCTTCGTCATCGGAAGAAAGAGTGGCCGCCACATTCTCTGCGAACTCTTTGAGGAGGCGCTTCAAGCTTGTAATATCTGGATTTCAACTTGCGCAGCCTTCTGTTCACGCTGTGCAGTTGCCTCGACTGCTGCTGCATGTTTGCTATAAGCATACGGTAGTCGATATGCGGTTCCGGTATTTCTTCTTGAGGATCCTCTGGCGGCATTGGGCCATGCACAGATATTGAACCCTCCCGCTCAACCGATGGTTGTGGTTGAGAAGGAGGCCGTTGTGGAGGTGCACTGTTTGCCCCTCCACGCCTTGGGGTTCTTCTATAACGACGCGGCATACTTCGAAGTTTTATAACTTTGTTTATGTGTAATGTACGGATGTGGGTTATAAATAGGTAAATTTAGCGACGACATAGCGACGAACATGCGACGAATTTTTTGACTGTTAATCAAGATGGGAATATGTGCGGGCGTGACGCTTCGTTCAAATTAGCGACGAATTAGCGACGACTTAGCGACGTAAATTCATCTATGTGCGGGCGTGACGCTTCGTTCGAATTAGCGACGTAAATTCATCGTACGTTGTAACCATCGGGCACTGTGCGGACACTGCGGAAATAGCAACGCATTAGCGACGCCGTAGCGACGAAACGCGTCGAATGGTGTGAAGAGACGTCGTGCGTCGCTAGTTCGTCGGTAAAGCGTCGCTAAATTCAAACGCCATATTCAGCAGGTTACCAGGTTCTCGTCGTTGTATTAAGTTTCGTCGGTATATAGTCGCTGTTTAGTCGTCCCAAATTTTTTCGAACCACATTTCGTCTGTATTTTAGCGTCGTCGAGATTCGTAAGGGATTGAACACGTGTTTAAATAAGAAAACGAAAGCGATGATTGGGAAAAAAATTTCATTAACATAGAATTATAAATTACAATATACATAGGAAAAAAACGAAAAAAAAATCTAAAAGAATATCGGGAGAGGAGTCGTTCACTGTTCGTCATCCGAACAGAGAGTAGCAACACTCTCCGCGCACGCCTTCAGGAGGGCGTCTCAGCTGCGCAAGCTTTGGCTTTGATGCGCATCTGCCTCTGTGTGCAGGTACTGGAGACGCTCATCCTGGTAGTTAAGCACCTCCTTCATATTCTCCACTGTTTTCCACAGCTCCTGTATTTCTATACGAGGATCGCCAATTTGGCGATCCTCTTGCCGCCTTGGCCCCTGCACAGTGGGTTCGGAGGAGTCAGCCGGCGGGGGTGCTTGTGGTTGTGGAGGAACCGGTGCAGGTGCCGTTGGTTGAAGACCCCATCTTGGGTATGTACGTCCACTACCACGTCGTGCCTGGGCCTTAGTACGAACCATATTTGTCTTTTTTTATATGATTATAAAGGAGATTTTGTTTTTTTAACTACGGGAGTCACAACAGGCTGTTTATATAGAGAAATTCAGCGACGACATAGCGACGACCTAGCGACGTAAATGCATCAGAAGTTGTAACAATCGGACACTGTACGGCAACTGGATAGCGACGCCTTAGCGACGCAAATAGCGACGAAACAATGAATGCAAAGGAAGTCGTAACATCGATGGTTGTGCGTCGCTATTTCGTCGGTAAGCGTCGGTAAGCAAATGAATGCAGACATTAATACACGCACAATATACGATGAAATTCGTCGCTATTGGCGTCGCTAAGGCGTCGGTATTTGTGTTTGTTACCTTTTATTCGACGGTATTTGTGTTTCTTGGTCGTCGCTATAGCATCGCTAAGACGTCGGTATATTGCAGGCTGAGAACCATAAAACGCAGCTTTCTTCTTCACTCTTCTCACTCTTCTCCCATTTTTCTCCCATTTCAAACACATAAATCATCACTTTTCAACGAAAATATAGAAGGAAGATATCTTATTGTGTGGATTTTGAGGTTTTTCACTCCGAGAAAAGATAGCTGCTGTTATTTTTGAAGGTATAAGCGAGAAAATCGATCCGATGAGGTGCGATAAAAAGTGGATGTACGAGAGAGTAAACAACGGGGAGTGGAGTTTTAGATTTGTTGAGGGTCTCGAAGAATTTGTGGATTTTGCGACGAGTAATGAAAGTGGAACGCAGATTAGATATCCGGGTAAGAAATGAAAAGACCGTAAATATATGGATCCGGGTGACGTGAGGGTTCACTTATTGAAACAAGGTTTCGTGCACAATTACCATACATGGTACTGCCACGGCGAATATGAGGGGGCATTTACATCTGCAACTGTCACCTTCGAAGGGGGACCCGGTCAGGTTGATGTCGAAGAAATAGGCGAGGGATCTCACAACCCATACGTGTAGATGGTGCAAGACGCAGCCGCCGGCGCATTTACGGGGAGCAGTACTTACAGTCTCATGTCGGATACGAACGTGCACAGGATCCGGACGAACAGCTGCGTATATTCGTGGAGGAAGATCCGAACCCTCAGGCAAGACGTTTTTTGAGATGCTGAACGCCGCCAACACGCCGCTGTAAATCCCGGTTGCGGTAGTCACACACAGATGTCCATGATCGGTCGGATGACGAGCATGAAGACCAAGCACCGCATGACGGATAGATTGTACGATGGGATGTTGTCAGCTTATGAGGAAATCTTTTCCCGAAGGGAACACGGATGGTCGACAGTTTTTATTCGATGAAGAAACAGCTGCAGCCGTTGGGACTGCCGGTTCAGAAGATCGATTGTTGTTCGGAGGGGTGCATCATATACTGGGGCATCAACGAGGAGAAAGACAAGTGCAGGGTCTGTGGGACACCCAGGTGGAGAACGAACAAAAGAACCCGGAACGTGCCAAGAAAGCAATTTCTACTATTTACCTCTCGCCCCTAGACTGCAGAGGCTCTACGAATCCGGTGCCACAGCTAGCCAGATGAGGTGGCACGCGGAGCACTACACGAAAGACGGTGAGTGGGCTGTGGGCGGGGTGTGCGTTGGCAGGGCGGGGGTGGCTGTTGGCAGGGGGGTGGGCTGTGGGCGGGAGTGGTTGTTGGGGCGGGGGGTGGGCTGTTCGGGTGTTGTAGTGGCTGTGTGTAGTTCATGTTACAAGTTATGTATCATAAGGATTGTAGATGTGATGTATATTTTAAGTGAAGTGTAATTTGTTAGAGGTGATGCATATTTATGCTTTACGTATCAAGTTCAAGTGATCTTTGAAGCGTAAATAATTTGATGAGAAGTTTGATTATTGTAGTTTGGTTAATCATGTCATGTTGTTGGATTTGGATTTGTCTTTGGAGAGGCCATTAAGGTCGGGAAACCTCCGATAAACGAATAGGCTCATGCCGAAAATTTTCAAAAATTAATTAATATCTTGCATTAATGTATGTTAAACACTTGTCATTTTTTGGACATCTTATTTGTCTGGCAACCAACCCTAAACTCGTTGAATGTGCCTTTTAAATTTTTTCACCCTTTCAGATCTGATGGCTAGTGAGGGTTTACCTACTCGATCCACCTACCCACCAGCTACACAGTCCCTCTCAGAGAGTTTGATCCATTCGTCTCTCAGCATGACCTGCTTGGAGCGGTGTCGACCGCCGCTCTGGCTGCGGACGCGGACCTTTTAGGGTCTGCCGATAGGTCCGCACCCCCCAGATCTACGCCGCCACCCACACCCACCGGTTCAGCACCTCATCCGGCGTCTGATGCGGCATCGGACGAGGGTGTCATACTAGGCGTCGTGCCCTCCCTTGGTCACATGATACCCATACGTAAGTAATGATTTATTTTTTTTAACATGTTTTCAAAATATTTCACGCGTTATTTTTTCCTAACAACTTCACCTCTTTCAGGTTTGCACCGGACTCAGGCCAGATTTCCAGTTGCATCACTCGGTCCTTCCACCTGAGGCAGGACCCAGCTGGATATACCTGGTCCCGTGTCACCCCGCAGACACGTAGGTTCTATTGGATGAGTTTCAGGTATTCAAATTTGATTGAATTTTACTTTTTGATGCGTAATCGATCATTACTTTCTAACCATATTTTTATTTTTCCCTCCGTATAATAATTGCAGAAGGCGTACAGCTGGACAACTGACATTGCCCAAGACGTGGAGCATGCTTGGCGTCTAGAGGGCCGCCAAACGCTACAGGGACTTCGTCAACTCGCACAAGACCAAGTGGGAGCGTGACCCCATTTCTGCCAGGCCCGCCTACGTATCCGAGGCCACCTGGGCGGGGTGGATAGAAGGGTGGACGGACCCTGCTACCCAAGCCCGCAGCGCCCGGAACGCGGCGAACCGGCGCAGCGGCAATCTACAGGGCCCAGCACCTGCCACACACTCAGGTGGTTCGGTTTCCCACGCCACCACGATGCGTTCTATGGTAAGTATTTTAATATTGGATTATTTAGATTCATTGATTTCATTGGATTATTTAGATTCATTGACTTAAGTGGATTATTTACATTCATTGACTTAAGTGGATTATTTATATTCATTGATTTCTTATGTTGCGCTGTTGTTTTTTGGTATTCGTATATGGTTAATTTAAGTAGTACATGTGTTCATTTGCCTTTTTTTTTATTTTTGATTTGACTTGGGAGAGGCCTTTAAGGCCGGGATACCTCTGATAAACGAATATGTTATGCCGAAATTTTTAAAATTCTGGATTTCACTAACATATTTTATTTCATTCTTTCAGCACGAGGAGACGGGGGAGTGGCCAGCCTCCTACGATCTCTTCTACAAGACGCATCGGAAGAAAGCCTCCGACGGGACGGAGGACTGGATCACGGCGAAGGCCCGCGACATCAGTGTAAGTAGACTACGATATCATTTGTTTTTTCCTTAGTTTGTTTTATTTCTAAACCCTAAACCCTAACAATTCTTATTCTCATTTCAGGACGAGTACAACAGATTACTCGCACATAGGGGAGAAGAGGCCGACAAGAACCGCGCTTATTGGGATGCGGTTCGGACCGTCGGCCCTCAGAATAAGAAGAAGGGAGGTGTACGGGGTTGGATCAGCAGCGCCGCGATTCTTCCCGAAGTTCTGCATCCAGGTGCTTCCTCTGAGGCCAGCACCTCCGCGCCTTCTGCGACCCCAGAGGATATTTCGCGCCTGGAATCAGATCATGCGGCGCTGCAGCATGAGGTGGAGACCATCAGGGCGCAGCATGAGGAGAGTGTACAGGCACTGCGGTCGCAGCTGACTCAGACCCAGCAGGCGCTGCAGCAGTCGGTTCAGCAGGCGGTTCAGCAGGCGCAGCAGCAGCAGCAGACGATGCAGGTGCAGCAGGCGACGAACCAGCAAATCTCGCAGCTATCGCATCTCATCATCTCTTTCATTTCCAGCTCCTCGCAGCCTCAGCCTCGCCTCCTGATGGTCACTCTTCTCCGCATGATCCCCCTCCATCTTCCTCTGCATAGTATTTCATTTTTGATTTTTTGTACAGACTATTTCATTTATTGTATTGACATATTCTTTGTTCTTTTATATTTTATCAGACATTTATACGGATTCCATTTCTTTTGTGTTGTTTAATTATACGAACTTCAATACGCAAATACCGTATTTCTGTATAATATTCGTACAAATGATTTAATATACAAAATAAAATATATTATAAAAATTAAATAATAATAAAAACTATTTAATTAATAATATATTGATATTATTAATAAATTATAAATATTTAATATTTAATATTAAATTAATATTTAATATTAATTTAAATGATAGCGACGAACCTGCGACGAAACAAAAATGTCGCAGACCTGAAAAAAAAAAATAAAAATTTTAAAATAGCGACGAAAAGATATACCGACGAAAATCTGCGACGAAACAGAAATGTCGCAGACCGGAAATAAAAAAATCAAAAATTTAAAAATAGCGACGACAAAGATATACCGACGAAACGACGACGGAAATAACAGGTCGCAGACCTGACAGAGTTTCGTCGCAATTGTGCGACGAACCGCCGACGAGCCTTTTCCGTCGTAATATAGCGACGCTTCACTGACGAAAATCACTTTGCGCAAGCCGTATAACGACCTGCAGATTTCGTCGCAAGTTCGTCGCTATATGCCTTTAGCGATGAAATTGCGACGATTTTTGTCTGTCGCTATGTCTCTTTTTGTGACAGGCTAACACACCTGCGAGAACAACTTCGAAAGCACATAGAAACAAGAAAATAGATGGAATATTTTAACAGCTCAGTAAGGACCATGTTTGAATATGACACATGGATGTCAATACATATACATGTATCATCAAGCAGTGTTAGAAACACATTGTTGAATCACTCTAAATTTCAGATGAGCAATCGAATTCATCATTGTTTTTGAATTAATTCATCAATTTTTTGACAGCGTATATAATGTGCATGGTAATTGGAGTTGAAAAGATATTATTGTTTAGTCCAAAAATATAAGTCTATCTTCTATTCTGGAATGTATCAAAATATAAGTCTAAGAAAAAAATATAACTGTACGACATGTCTTTTTTATTTGTACATCTTATAAAACAAACAACTTATTTAAAATTTAAAAACTTTGAAAACTAAAATGATAAATAATATTTGACTAGTTTTTCTTAAATGTCACGAAAATGAATTTTATTTTAAAATGGATGGAACAGTATATTCTAGTCCAACGAATTATTCTAGTCGGGTTGACGGCGTCCATTGGCCGTTGCCAACCATTGCCACCTCTACCATTAGCGGCTGACAGCTGCCTGTTGCCACTATGTCCTATTCTTTTTCCCTTACCCTTTTTCTCCCAAGCAAATGATTGTTTTCATCTCTAAATAAGTTTACCTACTGTTTCTATTTGATGCATAAACACTTCAAAGATAGACGGTTATTCTTAGAAAAGTTCTTATTTTCACGGCGCGCGCATATATATATATTCCTCTGCATAGGTGCTTCAGTACATACATGGCACGTTAAGATATTCATCTATATATATAATTGTGTATATTTGCTTTTTTAGTTTTATTTTAGAGTCATTTGACTGATAGTGCAGTGTGGTATACACTTACTTTTTAAAACATTTTACTCCATCTGCCTAAAAAAATATTAGTTTATTTTGATTTCAGCAAAATTAAATAAAGTCAAACTATTTTAGTTACTATTCATATCTATCCTTAGTTGGTTAATTGATATAGGTAGCATATTATATATTTGTAATTGAAAAGATAGTATAAAAAACTTTAACTACTAATATATTTTTTTATTTGTAAAACAAAACACTATTTTGATGACAAAGCAAAATAAAACGAATAAAATTTTTGAAATGGTGAAAGTATTATTAAACTTTTTGATCTTAGCAAATACGGTGCAAAACCAAAATGCGCAATGATGAAGGGCTAATTTAATAAGGATCGTGCAACATCATCTTCAAAATAATGAGAAAAACCATAACTTGGCGTGTCGGGAATCCCAAATATCCCCATCCAATTTCTATTCTAAAGAAAAAAGCTCTTATCCTTCGGTTTCGTAGCTTGTAACTTGGAAGTTTAATTTATTGAAATAGGTTACACGTCATCATTCAAATTTATATGATAATATCTGGCCCGTGTGGTTGCGTCCAAACGATTAAGTTTGACAAATGCCCAAGTCAGATATCCATCTAGGATCCAACGAAGATTCTAACATTGAAATTAAAGATTCAATAATAATAGAGGTCACCGAGTTTTATTCTAGAAAAAACCTTTTGAAAATTAAGTCAGCTACAAGTATTTCAATATTTAGAAGTGTTATATTAGAATATTTAGAGAAACATGTCTCTTGTGGTAGTTCGAGAAAAATGTTTGCCAATTCAACTAAACAGGTACTCAATTTTTTTTGGGCATTTTCTATGCCTTTTGTATGTTAAGATGAGCCAATGAATCCAGCTATGGAGGAGAGTCATGTGTCATGTCTTGTTTGTGCATGGTTGTCATGTCGCCACATGTCAAGTCACATGGCTAAGCAGCTCGTGTGCGCAGGTGGCTCCTTGGTTGAGCTGACCTGAGAGGCATTGGAGATCGGAGTACTGGCCGATTTGTGGAGTACTGCCGATTGATGTATGGGACCAAAGTACTTTTGTTGTCGTGTGAGCTGTTGGACGAGGTGGCGAGGGGAGACAATAGATGAGGTTGATGTGACTGACCTTTGATGCCTTTGTATAAGAAGGGTTGATGCTGACATGAAACCTTAATCGACGCCGGAGGGCGTCTTCCGTCTTTGGGCTGTGTTGACTTGATTGTGTATTTTGGACCTTAGTGGCTGACATAGACCTTATGCGACCTGTGCCACTATAAAGGTCAAATGATATTAACTGTAACGGGCCAGATGATTACACTTGTTTTTTCGGGTTGATAGTTTTGTCCTTATCAAATGCCCCATATTAGCATTATAACCAGAAGAGGAAGGTTGATCTCTTAGTGACGGACAGAACTCTTATGATAGTTCCATTGACATATGTCCCTGACGTGTCAAGTTCTGATTGGAATATGCCTCACCGAGGCCCAGTTGGCAAATAATTCTCCGGGGAGGGAGATGAGCAAGGCAACAACGGCTAATGTTGAGGTAGAACGCTAGCTAGTCGAGACGAACACAGAACTTTAAAGGTTGAAGCAAAAAGTTAATTGTTTCCCTCAACAGCTTGCTGATGCCAAAGATCTTGTTGTTGTCAAGTTTAAGAAATATGTCTTCTTGACCATGAACATGGCCTTGCCATAGAGCTACGTGTTAGAGAAAGAACAAAAGAAGTCATGGACGCCTGTGCTGAAATGGAGCCTTCACTACATAGGAACGACCCCCCAGTTGCTGAGTTGTACAACCTGAAAGTCAAGGCTCAAATAAACCAAGCAGTACAAACTCTTCAACGAGGGGACTGATATGAGGGAAGCCTTAGAGTAGGCTTGTAATTATTTTTTTTGTACTCTTGTAATCTTCATTTCACCATATTGTAATCACCCACTTTGTCTAATGAAATAAAGTATCTCATGTTCAGTATTCCATTTCCTGTTCAGCTATTCTTTTGCTTAGTGCCTCTGATTTTCCGATTGCCAATCAGAAAGACTACGCATGGTAGCAATTTCACATGTTTAATCGCAACGGTCTTCTAAGCTTAACTGCCGAAGGTGACTGACAATGTAATCAAGTCTGTTGGCTGCACTGCCGCATTGGAGAATCCAAATAATAGAGTTGACACAAGACGCAATAAGCTGTCCTATAGTCCAAGTGCTTGAAAGATGTTGTAATACATAATGTTGGTTGCGATGCGCGTATCAACATAAACTCAATACAACTTCAAAATGTTGTCCGGTGCGAGATCGACAAGAATGTCAATCTTTAAGCCTTCATTGCCATAACCTTGGCGAATTGGATCCTTAGGACCATATGTTGACTCATGTGATAACTTGGTCTTTTCTATGAGGATTTTTCTGAAGCTTCAACATCCCCAGGCACTCGTTGCAACCTCAGCAGAGCGGGTCCTCAGAAATCATATAAATGACGTCATTTACCTGGCGCTACAACGCAATGGTCATCTTGTTCATCATTGTTGTCATCGTCATCTTAGCGCTGATGCGGCTTTCTTTTCCAAGAGGAGCTCAGCAAAAGTCTAGACAATTTGCAATCATGGTCTCGTATCATAAAACTACTGTGAATGACCTTTTTCAATGAGGTGCTAGATTGCTTGTGCCAGCTGCCTTTAATTTGTCGTTGTGACCAATATTTTTGTGGTACTCACAATACACCTTAGGATCCATTTTTGACCTCAGCCCCTAAAATGCCCGCGGGTCCTTTTTCGATCCGTCTTCACCATTACGGCCAAGGTCCTTTCTTTAGAATCAACCAAAGGCAAACCTTCCTTACCTTGGCCTCCAAGGAGATCAAATGCAATGTGCTTGTCCTTGGAGTTTTTGTGGGCAAATTGGTAGGCTTGTGATAGGCTAACTCAGCTTCTCTCTTCAATATTTTCATTTCTTCATCGTGGGTAAATTGCTGGGCTTTCTCCAAACAGGCCCTTATAGATTTTTATCATGGACTCGTTTGTAAAGCACTATATGTATTGTAAAAATGACTCCTCCAGCTTCTATCTCAAAGTCATCCGATGTGAAAAGTTTTATTGAATGGTTTGTTAGGCATAAATGGTACCATGAACTTTTGGCCAGTTGTCAAAAAAAAATTGAATGAGACATCAACTCTTGAAACAATCTCCTAACCTTTTCCCTCAAATGTATAGGAAAAGTTTTGCACATGAAGAACTTTCTTCAAATTCATTGCAGTCTAAAACTAGAAGAGGTAATCCATGGGGTCAGAGGTTCCATCATAAGTGTCCATTTTGGGCACCTGGAAATTATCTGCGGCCACATACGGTGATATCTTCAGAAAATGGCTCTCTTGAACTAGCAGTGTATACTCATGGCGATCTGAATATAACTTATCCTCGTAACCATCTCGGCGGTAATGAGACAGTGATGTCTGGTGCGCGTCCTTTGAGTAACACGACTTAACTCCCAATGGCTTCTTCATGGGTGGCAAAGGCTTAATATGTGATTTTCTGTCTTTGCCACTTGCATCTGCCATAAACTCATCCGCTGGCATGGAACCTGGGACTTTTGCCTCTCCTCATAGTCATGAGGAAAGTCTTTTACATCTTTGGTGACCTCTGGAGTGTTGCTTTGATATGTTCGACCAAGGCTTGGAAGACACCATGTTTTGAGCAACGTATTCCAAAGCTCACTCGTGCTTTTCGTGGGTGATTCCCTGATGTTCTTCATAGGGTTCAACTTGCTCATTAAAGGCCTGCTTCAATGCACGATCGGACCCTCTGTATTTTCAATTTGAGAAGATTTCCCGCCATCATATTCAAAAGTTTTGCCTGTTTTCAGGTAGCTTGATATGTGCCTTAATGAGAAAGATGAAAATAACACCTGGTTGGGCCCTCCTTCAAGCGTCAAATGATGAAGTAGGATCTTTATCTATGATCAGTGGATGATCCTAAAGTTGAAACTAACAGTTGTTGGTATAGAAATTCTACAAGATTCAACAAAATTAGAGGCCCTAGAGTTCACACCAGGAAAAATACTTCGACGATCAGATTAGTTGTAGGCATTTTCATATTTGGAAGTGTTTATACTAGAATATTTAGAAAACATTGTCTCTTGTGGTGGTTGGAGAAGAATGTTTGTCAATTCAACTGAACATGTTCTTAGCTTTTATTTGTTGGGCGTTTTTGTGCATCTTGTATCTTGAGGCGATCTAATGCATATTTATGAGCTATGGAAGAGTGCTAAATGTCCTGTCGTGGTTGTGCATAGTTGGCGATTACGGCTAATTGTCAAGGTGCATAGCTAAGCTGCTCGTGTGACAGGTATCACCTTAACTGAGCTGACCTGAGAGGCATTAGGTACTAGGATACTAGCCGACCTGATGTGTAGGGCCAATCGTTGTTGCCAACGTGACAGTTGCAGGTGAGGTGGAGACAATAGCTGAGGTAACTAGTTGAGGTTGATGTGACTGGCCTTCAATGCATCTGTATCAGAAGGCTTGATGCTGACCTGAGATCTTAGTCGGCGTCGAAGGGGCATCCTGCGTCTCTTGGGACTTGACTATGTATTTAGATCCGAGTGACTGACTTGAATCCTAGGCGACCTACGCCTCTATAAGGGTCAGATGACGTTGACTGTAACAGACCGAATTAATTACGCTTATCGTTTTTTGAGATGATAGTTTTGTCGTCATCCACCGATATAAACGTAAAGTAGAGAGTTCACTAATGTAAAAGCAAGCAATTAAATTCCCTCCTTACCTGTGTTCAGGATAATAATAATAACAACAACAACAACAACAAAAATAATAATAATATAATAATAATTCCCTCCTTGGCTGGAAGGTGCATACAATAGTCCAAGGTCATGTCCTCAAGTTAGCTAATGCAATAATTTTGGGAGTCTGAATATTATTATATCATTTGGTAATGGTTTACTTCAGTCATTGGCATTATATGTTTGCAGTTTATAATAAACAAAATATAATTTATACATTTATACTCTATATATTTCCTCAGGCCAGCTCTTTCGTCCCTCGGACCGGAAAGAACAAAAGCAACCTTAGACAACTAAGACTTCATCCATGGCGTCTTCAGTGGAACCCGTAGTGGTCGAACCAAAAACCCGAACCAACTGAACAAACCGAACCGACCAGCTGCCGCAGAAGCAAAAGAGGTGGAACCACCACCACCACCACCACCATCATCAGGAGCTGAGGCAGAAAAGTCGGAGGTTCTAGAATCTGAAGCCCCACCACCGGAGACCAAGGGTTTGTTAGGAGATGCGGCGGCGGCGGCGGACTACTTCCCGGTGGCTAATGTTGTTTTGAGGTTCTTGTTGTTTGCTTCTGCAGTGGTTGCGGTGGCGGTGATGGGGAGTAGTAAACAAAGTAAACTTGTTGCAATACCATTTCCACCTTTCCTCGCCCCTCTTACTGCTAAATTCACTGATTCCTCGGCTTTCATGTAAGTTTTACGTATGTGTTAAGGCTTATTTGATCCATTTTTGTTGAAATTTGATTCACCAAACTTTACGGTGGTAAAAGTTATTTGTTAATTATACACACACACTAAAAAACAACATTACCTCGTTGCCTTAGAGTCTCATGCCTATGGGGGATAGGGAGGGTCCGATGTACGCAACCATATCCATGTGTTAGAAACACACAGAGGTTGTTTCTCGATGACCCATAATAATACGTCAAGCTGTGTCAATCAACTGCTACTTCACAATATAAGAAATATAAGAAGTGCATTTAGTGAGTCATTTTGTTTTATTACATCATATTCCAAAGTCAAGGAAGAGTGTGTTATTGTAAAATGTATAATTTATATATGTTTTCATATATATATATATATATATATATATATATATATATATATATAGACTAAAACATGTTTTATATTAAATATTTTATATTACATATATTGATATGATTTATTGTATCAAATTTATTAAGTCGAATGATCTAAATCAAATGAATGCAAACATGATTTGTATCAAAATAAAAAATCATGATTATAAACATAGTTCCAAAGATTAAATAAACATAATCAAAGATAATTTTACAAGCAAAACTTAATTGTTTATTCTTCATTAAAAGGAATAATGAGAGAGTAGGATATTACTTGGGTCTTTAGAAATTAGACTTAAGTAACATGATTCAATTTTTTTTTTGGGTTTTTGTTTTTTAAAATTGTATTGTTCATTGACCAATTAATAAGATGATACCATATCAATATAACGTCGAAATTAGCAAAATAATCTAAATAAAAAAAGGTTGAAACCAACCAGTAAGGTCCCTGCCACACCCAGTCCCAAAGGTAGTGTAGAGAGGTAAATCATGTACCTAACGGCCCGCTAGCAGGAGCTTGGTCATAGCTCCCACATTATGCACTTGCTGGGAATGAGCTTTTTTGACTTTGGTAAGAATTGAACCTCTAACGTTCCTTTCGAGAACTCCTGCCCGAAACCAGTTGGATTATGTCCTGGGGACAAATAATCGAAATAATATAGATGCATAAGGGTGTTCATCTGTTTAGCCATCTAGCTCCAGCTAAGGACAGTTGGATTAAGATGTAGATGCTACCTATGGGCCTACATTCTCGGATTAATCGTCTTACTTTAAATGAAACACTTGTGCATAAATGCCCTCTAATTAAGTACTAGGTCCAATAATTAGATGACACTGCTTTTTAGTTATTTTTTGATCTTGAGTTCACGGATTCGAACTACGGAAACAGTTTTTTGCACAAAATATGTAGGGTAAGAATACGTACATCAGATTGTGAAGCGATCCGACTCTTCTTCGGACCCTGTACAAATACGGAAATCTAATGTACCGAAAATGTCTTATTTGAACTAAGATTTACACGCTTATATGTAAAACTTATTTAAGTTTGACTAAATCTTATAACTATACATACCCCACACATGTGTGTTTCTTTGGCATAACGATTTAGATATATCCATATCTTAATTAACCGAGTTTCTCACCCATCTACATCGCTAATGTCATAATCTCCTACAAACCCCTCTCCACCCACCACCAAACCATTAATCTAATATAGGCCCTCATGTCATATTACATTTGGTTCTCGAGTTGGGATTTGTTTTTAGAGGTTAAGAGTTCGATTCCAAGACACTATGAGTGTTACTCTGCTGCTAGACCGAAAGACTGGTTTGTGGGTGGGTCACTGCGTAATATCTTACCTAATCTATAAAACCGTTGGCTCCTGATTTGCATCATCCACACATGCTTTTCGGAACTGAGGCGGTGGAGGCCCCGGGGTAAAGGATTTCACCCCATTAATGTAATATAGAAAGTCTAGACATGTTACGTGCAGAATGGACAAGCATAGACTTATCAGCCTCTAATGATTATAGCAAAAACTTAAATGTGTGAGCTGGAAAATCCTATTTATACTATCTAAGGGAATGCTGTTGAAACAAATGAGAAAAAGGCATTGCGGAAAAGAAGAAAAAAAAGTTCATAAACAAAACAACAGATTGTTACAATATTCTTAATACATAATTTCTTAATTTAGTAGTTACGTATTAATCAATAAATCAAAATAATGAAACGGACTTGTTCATTCAAAGGGATCAAATCTTTTTACCATTTTTTCTTCACAATATCCCTCTCCAATGATAAAACTACATAGTTTATTTCTTGTATTTTTTTATATAATAAAACTATGTAATTTTACATTGAGAAAAATTAGGAAGAAAGAGGAAATAAATTGTTACATCTGTCACCATGACAATTTCTCCTTGCTTTTTTTCTTTTATTTGATACATGCTGCTATTAGAGCGTAGATTCACACTATAGCAGTAAAAGGAAGAAAAAAATTGCATTTCGTAAGAAATTGAACCCAAGTATTGTGGCATTAGATATATATTATTTTGACTGTTAAACGAGGTCTTATTGGCTATATGAGTTAAGACTATTAGTAACTTTAATTTAACTATAAGCGTGATTATAATTGGTTGGCTAGCAGTAGAAAATATTGTACTTTTACCACACCATTCTTCAAGACTTCTAGTTCTTTTTTTTTTTTCCTGAATTCCTTTTACTTTTCCAGTCAACCAGCAGTGGGGCTTGCATATTACTTGCAGATTATTGATCTAATTTGCGTGTCGATATTAACGAATCGAGCCGAACCAAATATCTGGTTTTCGAATTCATATTTGTTTAGTTAAACAAACTGTTCGTTTCGGTTTGTTTACTATAACAAACTTCAAATTTTGTTCGAGTTTGACTCGATAACACTATAACTGCTTAAACGAGTCGAATAGTTGACAAATAATTCAACTCGTTTTAGCAAACGACCCTAATTAGCTGTTCGAATTCAGCTCATTTAATAAAATTAACAAACGAACTCGAATCAAATACGAATAGAATGAACAGCTCGCTTAACACCCCTAATTACTGATGCCAAATTTTATTTTTATTGGGTAAATTTTATAGTTTTTGACTTTTATTTTATACATTTATTATTACACATCTCATTGGTTTATAGATTAGTAATTGACTTGGCATTACAGATACTTCGTAGCAGCACTTTCGGTGACTGGTCTTTACGCCATTATTACCACTCTCTTATCTATCTATGCACTCTGGAAACCCACCTCTTCTACCAAGCTGTTGGCGCATTTCGTCATTTTCGATGTGGTAAGCTCCTATAAACTTTTATATGTATTTATTTTATGTGTTAAGCTTCTTCAAAATGGCAAGGATAACATGATGAAGGAGATACACAAAAGAAGTTTGGTAATTTCTTTCAAAGTTCAAGTTTCTTTGCTTCGAGATATTAGGGCGTTTTCAATACACTAAAAACAACAACAACCATATCCACTATATCCCAACGACATCAAAAACTATCGTTAGGGTCTGGAGAGGATAAGAGGCAGACAAACAATACCTTCATTCCAAGGGATACAGAGTTTGCTTCTAGTGAGACCCCGAGCTCTATATGTATCCGTATTGATGTCACAATAATAGGAATATGGTATGCTAGTGTAGTGCAAAGCTAGTTTTCGATATACTAGGCTTCCGCATTTGTACAATGTTTGCAGAGGGATCGGATCACTTCGCGATTTGACATACGCAGTCTTACCCCACATTTGATACAAAAGGCTGTTTCTGCGGCTCGAACCCGTGGCCTCAAAGTCGTAAAGTAACAGTCTTATCAGTTGTTTCAAAACCCGGACTCCTTGGTTAAAGACACTTGGCTATTCTAAATGTGGAAAATTTGGCATAGACCCTTTGATTAGAAATAGAGGAGACAATCTGAATATAATTGTTCATATACCCTTCATGTGACACGTCATATAGGTTAGATGGACGACGTGTTTCATGTTTCCGTTTCCATCTTATCATTTTTGTATTTACGTTTCTAGTTTTACATTATAATTTTACGTATAATATTAGGATGCCATGTTGTTAAATGTGTATGTCATAATTGGTGAAACAGCTACTATTGGGAGCAGTGGCTGCAGCAACTGGAAGTGCAGGTGCCGTAGCATATGTTGGATTAAAGGGGTATTCTAAGGCTGGATGGATGAAGTCTTGCGACACCTATGGCTCCTTCTGCCGCCACATTGCAGGCTCCGTCGCTGTCTCTTTGTTTGGTTCACTCTTGCTGGTGTTTCTCATTATCCTTTCCCTTCGTTCCATCTCTAAAAAGATCCCTAAATGACCCAATCCATATTCAGTTTCCCAATTGCATTACTTTATAAAGCTCCTAAATTCTTGATATGATCAACTTCACGTTGACAATTTGTTGTGTTTGTGTGCATGTAAACATGTATATGCAATGAGTTACTTTTATATTTAGGAGAAAAAAAACCTACTACGTTGTGTTTTTGTAAATAAAATGTGTGTTTGATTGGAATTGATATAGCCCATTGTCATGACTTGGATTCTCTACATCACTCTGTATCTATTTATTTCAGGTTCCTTTATTTCAGTAGCATTTCTTGATATTGTATACTATTCGTCTGTTCCTTTTTTAAGCCATTGTTATGGTATGATGTTGAGAATATTGTTTCATATCGGCTACTTTGAGATAAAATACATGGGTTATATGAAGATGAGGTATCACCATTTATTGCCTTAAGGTTTTGAGTGGATATGTGTCTCACTCCTGTAAACCCAAGTTTTAACATAGTATCAGCGTCGGTTTAAAAAATGGACTCACACCTTGCCCGGCCTATGATTGGCCATTTATTGTCTCTCCTTACCCAAGTCCAGATGTTCATACCTGGCTTGTGGTTTGTGATTGAGGATCCCTCCTAAGGTGTGTGTTGGCTTGTGGTTTGTGATTGAGGGTGCCTTCTAAGGCGCGTGTATATATCAAGTCACGTTGTCACATGAGGTCGGGTGTTTATAATAATTGTCCCACATCGGCCACTTTGAGATAAAATACTCTAAGGCGCGTGTGTATGTCAAGCCACGTTGACACGTGAAGGGGGTGTTAAGAATATTGTCCCACATCGGCCACTTTGAGATAAAATACATAGGTGTCTTGTGGTTTGTGATTGAGGGTGCCTTCTAAGGCGTGTGTTGGCTTGTGGTTTGTGATTGAGGGTGCTTTCTAAGGCGCGTGTGTATATCAAGTCACGTTGCCACGTGAGGGGGGTGTTAAGAATATTGTCCACATCGGCCACTTTGAGATAAAATACTCTAAGACGCGCGTGTATGTCAAGCCACGTTGACACGTGAGGTCGTTGGGTTAAGAATACTGTCCCACATCGGCCACTTTGAGATAAAATACATAGGTTATATGAGAACGATTACCACCATTTCACCCATTGATTTTAGGTTTTGAGTAGATGTGGATCTCACCTCATATAAGCCGAGTTTTAACATATGAGCTTTGTGCATAGGCGGTATTTTAGCCTGCAAACCCAGTATCGTGTTCGCTGCTTAAAAAGTAATATTACACGATAATCAAAATAATTTGATCTTAGCTAGTTAAGATTCTCGTAATATGTTCTTTTTCTTGAAGACAAATCAATGACTACAACCACAATAAGACAATTAAATTAGTTTATCTATACAATAATACAGTAAAAGACGTCACATATTTTTAAGTGTACAACAGCACGAAGAGAAAAATCTTTCATATATTTCCATACAACAAATTTCGTGTGTGCATCTGAATATACACACAAATATATAAATTAATATACATACATAACATATATGTGTGTTTAAACGTATATAAAACGGAAACTTAGCGAGCTTCAGTCCAGACAATGCACAGTCCGAAACTTAAGCGCGTAAGATAATGCAAACTTCCATCATCTTAACGTCGCTATAACACAGGCTGTTACTCGGTGTGATGTACTCTGTCAATAAAGTCTAAATATTTCTTCGACCAGTCCTATTAGAACACTCTTTTACAAGTATTCTATAAACACTTCGGAGATAGACCAATAAAGATACAATGTAAAAACATATTTTTTTTTAACATATTTTCTCTTTCTCTTATTACTCCACATCAAGAATGTCATAAAATATTGTTTCGAATGGAATATATAAAATATTATTCTTCTTGGACTTAATAAGAATGCTATACTGCAAAAAGAAAAACAATAATAAGAATAGCTTACTTTGTAACATATTAAGTATGCTATATATACGATACTATTTCGTATGCGATCATACTAACACTGATGCATCATACCCCATCATAACTCCAAAGTTAAGCGTGTTTGAGCGAGATTAGTACTAGGATAGGTGATCTCCTTGAAAGTCCTCGTGTTGCACTCTTTTGAGAAGGCGTACTTTGAAGCAACTGGTAAGATTGCTGCTTTGTGACCTTGAACTCACGGGTTCGAACTGCGGAAACAGTCTCGTACACTTTAAAAGTAAAGCTGCGTATATGCGATCTAGCATCTCTGTAGAACCTACACAAAAACGAGAATATGAGAACTCCCACAATACTATTTCGATTTTCATAATCTTCGCACTGATCAGTCTGTCTTTGTTATTGTGTTGGTCCCTCCTGATATGTTTGTTTCGGTTGTGTATCAAGCAATTGTCATTGCCAGATTAAAAAGTTAGACTATGCAATAAAAACATAAAAAGAATAAACTGAAAAACTGCAACTAATATACGAAGATTAATGAAGCAGTACAGCCAACATCCTCCAATATAATAAATTCATCATATAGTGTGTCATTTTAACTTATAAAAAAAAAAAACTAAATTTGAAGACAAACATGGTACATACATCGTCCAAAAGGGTCCAATAGAGGATCAAACCAATTGCTTGAAGCATCCTTTTACCACTTTTCCTTCAGCGTGAAGTAAACCCTTGCTTATGGAAAACAATGATTCTCCATTTCTTTTATATACTCTATCTGTATTAAAAATAAGTCTAATTTGACTTGAACATATAGTTTGATTAGTCGAAAAATTTTTATTTTAGGTATTTATAACTTGAAAAGCAATAATATGATGTTACCAGCTTAATAATTTTTGGCTTCTAAAATACTCTAATTGATTCGAGGTGATTTGTTTTTTTCCACTAATCAAACACAATCAAAAGAGCAAAAGCTAAATGAAACATCCATATAGATCACAGGAATAAAGTAGGCAAAAGCCTGTTGGTGCCAACGTGTGGTAGTGAAGGGAGGATGTTTTACCTGCGCTACGGGATTGTACGTGGGTGAGATCATTCTGGAGGATTTTGCTGCTACCTGAGCACTGGGCAGAGTTTTTTCGGACATACATAGCGTCGGACTGGGTTGATGCTAATCTTGGGAATTCATTCCAACATTGCAATGATGATTTAGAGTGGAGATATGTTTTTAGAGAAACAGTCCATAATATCTGGTATTAACGTAATAAGATTCTGCATGGCGTTGTGCAACAACGTCCTCCACCAAATCGTGTCTGTCACAATGTTGTTTGGCAAATGAAACAATTAGACTATGTAAATAATAGTCCACAAAGTGTAGTTGTAGACGATCACAGTAACGGTAGATAATTTGTTGTAATTTGTATGTTTTTGCAAGCAATAAAATGATCCATTCAGCGTAAAAAAAAAAAAAAAAAAAAAAGCCTGTTGGTGCATTTCATAGTAGAAAAACACCAAACTCCTATTAGGACATAGATTTGGATCTATCGGGAACTTACTAAAAGAAAAAGACATATCCTCAAAAGCTATACACATATGTATATATATATATCAATAATAATAAGTACATACTCTCTTTTTATAAATATACATTTTGTTATTTATATACCATTTATTTTATCTCATAACCATTCTTAACTATTGGTCAAACAAGAATATGTGTACTTATAATAAAGATTATTTACTATTGATCATATATATCATTTTATCTTTATTCTCCGCTTAGTTCTTGGGTAGAGACACACTAAAGAAAACTTTATCTTATTGACTTAGAGGCTCCCTCCTATGACAGGGTAAGGAGGGTCGGATGTACGCTACTATACACATGTTGTGTTAGAAATACACAGAGGTTGTTTTCCAATGATTTATAATAAAAATTGTATCAAACTGTATCGATCAAATGGTACTTCACAATATAAGAATTATACCGTATTTAATAAGTCATTTGCTAAAAGAAGAGACATGAGGTTGGGAATTTAACCTTTTGAATAAAGTAGGCAAAAGAGAACAAGACCTTGGTGCTACAAATTAAGCGAGAAGTCCGCAAAAATTCCGTTACAGAACAGTTTCTTGTAATAATCTAAAAAGTTGTCTTCACTACATATGGCAATAGTTGTAGGTAGAGGGTTTAAAAAGAAAGTCAGGGTTTTAAAATTTGTCGAAAACAAGAATGTTTAAACTCCTTTCAGACTATCGGCATAATATGAGATCACTATTAGTCTGTGAAATAAGCTCATCGGCTGACAGGTCAGCCTGTCGATTTTTCTTTCGATGTTAATAGGCTCCTTATGTTGTTTCTGTGTTTTGACAAACTTATACTAGTGAACATTGAAAACCTGATTTATATCACTACATAAGTTGCTTGTAGAATGACAAACCAACTTTGCTACCGACAAAAAACCAGCTGTAACCAAAACGTCGAAGGAAAGCATCCTATTCTAGGAACAAACATACATCCGCCACGTGTAGGAAAAAAGTTGCCTATTTCAACAGGCCATTTTGCAGTGTCATCAAAGGCAACACTAACCACCTTCCTCTCCCTTCAAACTCTCTTCCACCATTCTCTGTACTCCATAAGAAACTTTTTATAAATTCCGTTAAAGAAGAAACGATTCCACTCTGCAACATTTAGTAAGTTCCAGTAATACAAATTCTCAGAAGCCCACCACCAGGAAAACGGAAAAGAAAGGAGAAGAGAATGAAGAAACAGGCGTGTGATCATACCTCACTTCCAACAGATTTAGCCTTCCAAATTGCTTGTTTACTTGAGGTACCCTTTTCTTTCTTCTTCTATTTTTCCTGTACAGAAGGGATGAAATTAACTGTTCTCAATTTGGGATTTTGGGTTCTGGGGGAAAGACTGAAAATTTGTGGAATTTTCAGGTACCGGATGTGTGTTCATTGGGCAGTTGCTCCAGGTTTTGGCGGGAGATTTGCGACTCTGATTGCTTGTGGAAATCTTCATATCAACAGAGATGGTCTGAGCTTGCAAGCCTTCATAAAGAAGCTTCAGTCTCTCCTGGAGATTTCCATTCTCTTGAATTTGATCAAAAAAACAAGCTCCCTTGAAAAAGGTTCCTCCCTGTAGATTTTTGCACTTCTGTCTCCTGGATCCGTCTTATCATTTATTACTTTCTTTACTAATTTCATTTTGGATTATAACTTGTGGTAGGGATGGAAAGGATTTTACTCAAAGAAGCACACAGAGATTGCAGGAAAAGTTTTCTCCATCCAGAAAAGCATGGCCGGGGAATATATTGAAATTGATGATTATCTGAAGGTGATTGAAGATATGAAAAGCATACAACTTAACTTCAAAGATGTCCAGATATACTTCCTGAACTCCAACAGAAATGTGCTTCTCAACGTGGCCGGATTGCACTACTGTATTAAGCACCTCAGTAAACAAGTAACTACCTTAACCGACCTCTGTTCAATGCACTTGATGGTGTTGTTAGTATGTTCTTTTACAACTGAAAAGAGGGGGGGGGGGGCGCAAGGGGTAGTTGATTAATTTTTAGCTCATGGGTCCCTTTAAATTATCTGACTTGGATTGGATTGGAGTCATCTGATTGTAATTGTGTTGTTGAAATCATCATCATATGTAGGTTGAAGATGTGGTGGAAGCAATAACTGGTGGTCAAATTCAAGAAAGGCCAGTGTGCATACAATGGCGTAGGAGAGGCGGGTGGATCCATCGGTTTCCTCTACCAGATGAATTGCGTTGTTACAGCTCATCTTTGGGAGAGCTAATCACCACCAGCAAAGGCAATGATGCTCTGGATGTGCTAACGATGGCCTCACTTTTGAGATAGTGCAAGTTAATATATCTTCTTCCATACCGGAAGGCTCACTCATGGGAGGGTGTGAGTTCAGACATGTCCTGCCATACCCGGCATGTATACTCCGAGCATGCAACTAAATGATGTAACCATAGTCTCCATGTGTAGAGGTTTTGAGTTTGTGTAGAACATTTCTTTTACCAAATTAAAAAGCTCCCAATATATGAGAAACATAAGTACAAAATCACAGTGCCGTGACAACGAAGATGAGCATATTACTGTTTCATGGTTTATTACCAAACTGCAAATAGTTTTGTCAATGAATGTGTTCATGGATTCCAGAATTTCACTCGCAGAGATTCGTAATTTCGCTTTGAATGACGTCAAGTATATCAAGTTGTAACATTAAAGAATATATGAGATTTTTAACGTGTTAGGTACTAAGACTTGCACTCGAATAGTAAAACTTGTGTACGTATGTTGAACAATACCGAAGGGATCAGCGGTTCCTGCAAATGAAACCATGAGCAGTCATGCAGTTGCAGATTCTTTGTCGTGCCCCTCAGACGAAAGCTCAAATTTTCCTTCATTGTTAAATTGTCACCGACTCACATCGGTAGAATTTGTAGTTTGAATCCAATCATAGTCCAGTTGATATTCGGATTGGGGATTGACAACAAGAGGTCATGAGTTTGAATCCTGAGACGCGCACAGTGTGGGTGTTACTCTGTTGTCGGGACAAAGGCCTGGTTTGTGAGGAGCACCTTGTGTGAGTAACTGTGTAAGATTTCACTCAATCTAAGAGACTGTTGGACTCCTGATTTACATCCTCCACGCAGCTCTTTGGGACTGGGGCAGTGGGGCGAGTTGGGGTTCAACCTTTTTGCCAACATCGGTAGAATTTATAGTTTACCTGTTAAGCTCTCGAATTACTGATCAAACTTCGTGCCTACAATGAATATAAGAAGGTATTGTATATACATGACTTCCTGCATTCTTTGCCATGCACAAAGGCCAAGCTGTAACCAAGCCGTGGAAGAAAACCATTCGGCACCGTCATCAAAGCCAACATTAATCACCGTCCTTTCCTTTTCCCCAGTCTCTACCACCTTTCTTTACTTCATAAACAATCACTCAATTATACCCAGTGTATAGCAACGACAGCAAAAGTGTTACATCCCTTTTTTTTTAATAGGGGCAAGAATGGAAATTAGGCCTAATTAATTAGAAAACCTAATTTGATTATCAAAGTTTCCCTAAACCCTAATCAAATTTCTATTTAATCACGTGTGTTCTCTTCCTCTCCCCCACAAAGAAAATCAGCCGCCTTTTACAGAAAAAGAAAAACGACGTTTTCTTGCCTCCAAGAGCTTCAAGCCGCCGGTTCGGGAGAGCACCACCAACCCGATCAATTCTTCCAACGTGTATTAATTACCAGGTAGGTGCCCCCTTAACATCCGTTGAATGTAAAAACGATAATCTTTAAATTTCTTTATGAAAATGAGATCGTGCATTAGTATTTGTGATTGTATAGATGATTGATATTTGATTATTATATGTATTTGGTGAGTTGTATATCCGTATGTATGATCGTATATGTACATATATGAAAGATGTTATTTTCGTAGGAAGAAATTGGAAAAGATTGTATTTTTGATGTATATAATGAATACCGGAATCGGAAGAAGATGTGTTGGTGGCGGCGGCGCGTGGCCGGTGGTGGTGGGCTATGACCACGTGCTGCCGAATTGATGGAGTGGCGCTGAAGGGGGGGGGGCTGGTCAGCGGGGGCGGCTGGGAGGTGGGGGGCTGGGGGGGGTTAGGGGGTGCGGCTGGGGCTGGGGGTGCAGCTGTAGGGTGGAGCGTTTGGGGTGAGGTGAAGGAGTGGCGTGGGGACCAAGGGAGAAGTTGGCTGTGGGGTGGCGAAAGTTGGGAAAGAGCAGGAGGGGGAACAATTTCTCAGAGGCACGAAGCTGAGGAAAGCTAAAAGGAAAAAATAGAAAAGGAAAAAGAAAAAGAAATAGAAAAGGAAAAGGAAAAGTAAAAGAAAAGGGAAAAGAAAAGGAAATTAAGGAAGGATTCGTATGTTGTGATTTCTGTGCATTCATGCATCACGACATTGCATTATGATATGCGAGACCTAAGTCGCATATCTGTTCTGTTCTGTTAGGGTATGCGAGACCTAAGTCGCATATCTGTTCTGTTAGGGTATGCGAGACCTAAGTCGCATATCTGTTCTGTTATGTTAAGGTATGCGAGACCTAAGTCGCATATCTGTTCATATCTGTTCCGTTAGGATATGCGAGACCTAAGTCGCATATCTGTTCTGTAAAGGTATGCGAGACCTAAGTCGCATATCTGTTATGTTATGTTCTGTTAAGATATGCGAGACCTAAGTCGCATGTATGTTCCGTTGCTCTGTTAGGATATGCGAGACGTAAGTCGCATATCTGATCTGTTCCGTTCTGTTCCGTTCTGTTAGGACCCGGGGTCATGCATTGCACGATAGTATGTATTTTCAAGAGTGTAGGCTTATCATGCATCATATATGTGACATTGCATTTCACGCTCATTTCGCATGATTATGTGTTTTGATGGTTTTAAGAAGTTATGACCGTTATATGTATTTGTGAAAACGTGGACAGTCTATTTTCGTATTACCGTACTTATATGTATTTCACTACTGTCCTAGCATGTATGGTCTCACAGGGCCGATGCAGGCAGGGTACCTACTGAGTGACGTTTTTGTCACTCACACCGTTCGTTTTGTTTTATTGCAGACGATTCAGGGTACGATTACATATGGGTTGGAGAAGACTCTGAATGGGCACATTGGGACACGTAGACTGGTTGATGACCAATGATCAAGGAAAGAGGAAGTTTTATTCTATTTATTATTCCATTTGAGGACATAGCTTAGCGATTTCTTATTTGGTTACTTTACGATGTCGTTTAAGGGATTGTGACTTGATTTTGACTATATATGATTTTGGGGATTTTACTTTCGATTTAGGGTTTTGAATTGATTTATTTCGCTTCCGCTATCGAATACTCTGTCGTTTTGATAAGTGCAGGGATTCGTACAGACGCCTTGTATATTCCTTAGTGAAATACGGCGGGCGTACCGGTTCTGACCCTAGGGTTCGGGACGGGGCGCTACAGGTGGTATCAGAGCCCAGGCTCTAGATCTATTGCGGAAAAACATAGAATTAAGAAATGATCTAGACGTAAGAGATGACGATAGACTTAAGTTTTGATCGTAGATGTAAGTTTGATCTTAGACTAAGTTTGATTCTAGACATAAGCGGTGATCTGAGACAAAGTTTGATTCTAGACATAAGCTATGATCTGAGACTAAGATTGACCTTAGAATAAGTTTGATTTAGACTAAGTGATGATCGGACTGGAGCACGGTTGGTTCTATTTTCGTTTTATTTATCTGTATTTGACTGTTTTCTATTTCTTAAGTTTATATAATTTCCGAAATGCCCTTGACAAAAAAAATAAAATTTTTCTTGTCGTAGCAAATATGCCGCCGAGATGAGAACGGTAAGAACGGCAATGAAAATCACTCTGAGAATGGGGCTCCACCGCAGGTAGTGCTTCCCCAGGCCCTAACCAACGCACTACGAGTCATGACCCAAGCTGTGGCGCAACAACATCAGCAGCACAGGCTCCACCACCACTGCATTCGGACTTGAGATTCGTTTACAAGCGGATGCGGAGGAGTGGTAGCACAGCACGACTAATATCACCGATCACTTGGATCTAATTTCATTAGTTCAAAGGGTATTACGGGCCGACAGTACGATCTTTAGAGCATGACTCTAGATGCACAAGGGAAATGTAGAATTAGGCCATGATATTAGAAAATAAGTTACAATTTTGCCTCTAAGTCACAATCTTAGACATAAGTGATGATTTGAACATAAGCGGCGATCATGAACATAGGTACTGATATCAATTATAGACGATGATCCTGAACCTAAGTCACGATCTTAGACATAAGTAACGATCTCGATTAAGAGTTGACTTTAAACATAAGTACTGATTTGGTAATAAGTGTTGATTATGTACTAGTTATGATTTGGAAATAAGACGTGATCTTAGACTTAAGAAATGATGATGCTAAGAATGATTCTAGAAATAAGTTATGATCCTAAACTTAAGAAGTCGATCGATTTTGAAACACGTATACCTAGGATATCCCATACGATTCTCCCTAACCTAAGGTTGATCATAACTCTCTAGGCCGTGATCTTAGTAACCCTAGTTGAATACTATATAATTGATTTGAATGAATTACAATGTTCACCAGAATAACCTACTACAAACGTTAGTTGACACATTAATAGGTCAGGCAGTAACTCGGGCTGTCTTACCATAACTGCAACATGGTACTCGGTACCATTAGAGTAAAGTAAAGCGGGTCCATATCCCTACTTGGACGGTAACCTCAGAGCATGCTTAGGTCTAAGTTGG
>AP025041.1:7277705-7303268 GCA_036186865.1 Eustoma russellianum | reverse complement strand
CTAAGGGATGATTTATAGTAGAATGACAGAAACTAAATAACGATTAGCATTATAATCGGTAGAGTTTAGTTAAGGATATTGTACAAAAGAATTTATAGTATAATGTTAAGTTATTGAATGTGGGGTAATTAAAATAGGTCGACGATATTAGTCCTATTAAAGGTAACATGCGAGAATCGACTATAGTGTCTTGGAATACTATATCATTACAAAATTGTGGGTTAAGTGTTGACATCGGAACATTTGGTTTGAATCTAGTATACTTGAATTGAAATAGAGTAAGCATGAACCAATAGCAGTTGCTTGTTAAGGTGAGATTTAATTGGGATAATTAGCGGTTCAAATAACCAAGTAAAGAAGTACAGTGGATCAGTATGGCGCGCGGAAGCACGGTGAATTAGAACACTTTAAGTCGATAATTATTTAGTGTGCCATGCTAGGATTGAACAATTTAAGTTAGTAATTTTATCATAGTAGTCGAATGTTAGACTGATAAGAAAGGATACATAGATGTATTGTTCTCTTGAAAATAAGGATGGATTATAGAAAGTATACAAATATTGGACTATTATTTCTCTAGCAGATAAATATTTTATATAAGCACGTACACTGAGTTATACCTATATTTCACAAGGACTTCAACAAACATTTTATTTTTGAAAATGTCTTATTAAGTCACATTTCTTTATATAGTCTACTAAACTTTACGAGGCTAAATTTTTCCCGTACTTGTAAATCAGCATAATGAAAATTTCAATTCTTTTGACGACCTTGAAAAGGAAAAAAAAAACTTTTATAAATATTGATGATCTTGCAAAAATGATGTGCTTATATATATCTTTTTTACAGAACATTTCAAATTTCCGTTTTTGTTACATTTATTTTTTTAGTTAATTTAATATGACGACTATCGATATCGCCAGCAGTTAACAGTTAAAATGTTTTCAAAGTTATTTATCCGCTTGCGATTAACTTAATTAACTTATGAAAAAAAAATATTAGCTTTCAAAATATACATGTTTTTAAAAAAACCAAAGGTACTGTGTTCAAATCGATTCATAAAACCTTATAGTATTAAGTTTTCAACTGTTTTGACGTAATTTTACCAAAATGTCTTGCGAACAAGTCATGTCATCGTTTTTAAAATGATCCTTTGAGATATCACCTTGCGAAAACAAATCTATGATACTTTGGGTTTTGTGTTTACAAAAAAATTAGAGGGTTTAGTATTTTAATAGTTAAATCTATATTCAAAATTATAGCTATGTAAGCTACTTTTATTTTAACTTGAAGAAAAATATGTCCATACACATATTTCGTATACTAGGCTGCTGACAATATTTCTGAGAATTAAGAGCATGATCATAGGCTAGTTCGTAAGTATGTAAGAACCGATTTTGAAGACTTGGTTGTGTTAAGAAAGGGTAACGGTTACCATATTGATATACACAAAGGATGTTAGTATGGTTGATTATCTAAGGGATTGATCATATATGATAAGTTTAAGAATCCGGTATCGTAGATTGCAATAAGTTAAATGATACACATGAAGTGGTATAAGTAGAAGTTTGTAAGCACTGATTATAGAGGTTTAAGTAAGGATTTAACCCTATAAGGACTAGATTATCTTGTGAGATGCTAGTGATGACTAAGTTAAATCGTACTAGAATACAACGTATTCCGAAGAATACCTAAAGCTTCAGGGATGAGTTTTGTTAACAAGGTGTTAAGTTAAAGAGTGTACCACACCTAAGAATTGATTTTAGAGGTTGCTCATGACAGCAAATACAGGTACAGTATATACCGACGATTAAGTTATGAAGCCAGTATAATGACGTTACCCTTAAGGTTGATTCGAGAACTATAGAAAGAATAAACTACGATCTATCAGGCGGAGGACAATGGACTAAAAGAATTACCTTATATTATACACACTGAATGATTTGGGGACTTAGTCCTGTATCGAGGAAGTGAAATGAGTAACATATTGGAATACGCAAGGGATGCTAAGTTCAGTTATTATCTAGGTAAATGAATTATGTGGGACTATGCTAAGTTACCGATTACGTAAAACACAAGTTTCGAGGACGAAACTTTTTGTAAGGAGGGGAGAATGTTACATCCCTTTTTTTTAATAGGGGCAAGAATGGAAATTAGGCCTAATTAATTAGAAAACCTAATTTGATTATCAAAGTTTCCCTAAACCCTAATCAAATTTCTATTTAATCACGTGTTCTCTTCCTCTCCCCCACAAAGAAAATCAGCCGCCTTTTACAGAAAAAAAAACGACGTTTTCTTGCCTCCAAGAGCTTCAAGCCGCCGGTTCGGGAGAGCACCACCAACCCGATCAATTCTTCCAACGTGTATTAATTACCAGGTAGGTGCCCCCTTAACATCCGTTGAATGTAAAAACGATAATCTTTAAATTTCTTTATGAAAATGAGATCGTGCATTAGTATTTGTGATTGTATAGATGATTGATATTTGATTATTATATGTATTTGGTGAGTTGTATATCCGTATGTATGATCGTATATGTACATATATGAAAGATGTTATTTTCGTAGGAAGAAATTGGAAAAGATTGTATTTTTGATGTATATATGAATACCGGAATCGGAAGAAGATGTGTTGGTGGCCGGCGCGTGGCCGGTGGTGGTGGGCTATGACCACGTGCTGCCGAATTGATGGAGTGGCGCTGAAGGGGGGGCTGGTCAGCGGGGGCGGCTGGGAGGTGGGGGGCTGAGGGGGGGTTAGGGGGTGCGGCTGGGGCTGGGGGTGCAGCTGTAGGGTGGAGCGTTTGGGGTGAGGTGAAGGAGTGGCGTGGGGACCAAGGGAGAAGTTGGCTGTGGGGTGGCGAAAGTTGGGAAAGAGCAGGAGGGGGAACAATTTCTCAGAGGCACGAAGCTGAGGAAAGCTAAAAGGAAAAAATAGAAAAGGAAAAAGAAAAAGAAATAGAAAAGGAAAAGGAAAAGTAAAAGAAAAGGGAAAAGAAAAAGGAAATTAAGGAAGGATTCGTATGTTGTGATTTCTGTGCATTCATGCATCACGACATTGCATTATGATATGCGAGACCTAAGTCGCATATCTGTTCTGTTCTGTTAGGGTATGCGAGACCTAAGTCGCATATCTGTTCTGTTAGGGTATGCGAGACCTAAGTCGCATATCTGTTCTGTTATGTTAAGGTATGCGAGACCTAAGTCGCATATCTGTTCATATCTGTTCCGTTAGGATATGCGAGACCTAAGTCGCATATCTGTTCTGTAAAGGTATGCGAGACCTAAGTCGCATATCTGTTATGTTATGTTCTGTTAAGATATGCGAGACCTAAGTCGCATGTATGTTCCGTTCTGCTCTGTTAGGATATGCGAGACGTAAGTCGCATATCTGATCTGTTCCGTTCTGTTCCGTTCTGTTAGGACCCGGGGTCATGCATTGCACGATAGTATGTATGTTTTCAAGAGTGTAGGCTTATCATGCATCATATATGTGACATTGCATTTCACGCTCATTTCGCATGATTATGTGTTTTGATGGTTTTAAGAAGTTATGACCGTTATATGTATTTGTGAAAACGTGGACAGTCTATTTTCGTATTACCGTACTTATATGTATTTCACTACTGTCCTAGCATGTATGGTCTCACAGGGCCGATGCAGGCAGGGTACCTACTGAGTGACGTTTTTGTCACTCACACCGTTCGTTTTGTTTTATTGCAGACGATTCAGGGTACGATTACATATGGGTTGGAGAAGACTCTGAATGGGCACATTGGGACACGTAGACTGGTTGATGACCAATGATCAAGGAAAGAGGAAGTTTTATTCTATTTATTATTCCATTTGAGGACATAGCTTAGCGATTTCTTATTTGGTTACTTTACGATGTCGTTTAAGGGATTGTGACTTGATTTTGACTATATATGATTTTGGGGATTTTACTTTCGATTTAGGGTTTTGAATTGATTTATTTCGCTTCCGCTATCGAATACTCTGTCGTTTTGATAAGTGCAGGGATTCGTACAGACGCCTTGTATATTCCTTAGTGAAATACGGCGGGCGTACCGGTTCTGACCCTAGGGTTCGGGACGGGGCGCTACAAAAAGTTATCGCTAGGGTGTGGGAAGGGTGAGAGACAGTCAAAAAATACATCAAGATAGACCTCTAATAAATCAGTTAAAATGGGCTGAACGTTTTCTCAACTTGGGAGTTTGGATTCCGGGTAAGATTCAATTTTATGGATTTTGCAGGCATCGGATGCGTGTTCCTTGGGAAGTTGCTCCAGGTTGTGGCTCTGATTGCTTGTGGAAATTTTTATACGAAGAGAGATTGCCAGAGCTTGCAAGCCTTCAAGAAGAATCTTCAGCCTCTTGTTTTATTTTATTTCTTTTTTGTTCCTGATTTTAGTTTGAATAATAGCACGTAGCAGGGATGGAAAGAGATTTACTCAAAGCGGCACAAGAGATAACGATAAAATTTTCTTCAATGCAGGAAAGGTTGGCTGGGGAGTGTATTGGCATTGATGATTATCTCAAGGTGATTGAAAATATGAAGAATATTCAACCTGGATTCAAAGATGTCCAAATACGCTTCACGAAATCCAACACAAATGTGCTTTTCAACTTGGCCGGATTGCACTATTGAATTAAGCACCTCAATGCACCGGTAACTACCTAAACTAACAGCTGTTCAATGCAGTGTAGTTGTTAGTATTCTACAAACTGCAACGTGGGGCAGGGGGTAGTTCCTGGTTTTATCTGCCCGTTGGGAAGATCGAGTATAATGATTAGTATTTGAAATGCCTATCCGGTTCATCATCATAACTGCTAGTTCAAGATATGGTGGAAGCAATAATTGCTGGGCAAATTCAACTCAGGCCAGTGTACATCAAATGCCGCAGGAGAAGCGGGTGGATCTAGGCTTGTTGCAGCCTATATTTGGGAGCGGTAATCGGCAGCGAAAGGAGCAATGAAGCTCTCGACTTGCTTGAAACTGGGCTCAATGATGAGGGTGTGGAGGTTCGTGTATCTTCAAGCAGACCAGTAGGCTCGGTCATGATATATTTCGACTTCCGACATGGCTAGAAATCCACTCTCAAGTGTACAGGCACCTAGATAATGCAAGCCTATATATTGAAGTTTAGCCCCATATGCGCGTTGTCTTCTGCAAATTAATATGATAAGCCAGAAGTTCCATTTGTTGTTAATCAGTACACCTCTAGTGATCCATCGAGCAAGGGCCACAAGGAAGTTCAGCAAACCAACATACTTGTGTGGCGGCTGCAAAGGCTTCATAGATTAATGTCCAGACTAGACCATTTGACCCCAGAACAATGTCATTTTCTAGAGAGCTGGTCTCAAGAAGTCTTGGATCATTTGTGAATTGCACAATTTCATTGGAAAAAACAAAAATAAAAAGAGAAAGAAATCAAGGATATTCTATGAATCTTTGGAACCTAGAAGATTATCAGTGCATTGTTTTGGTGCAGGACTTTTGTGGATTCTATAAATCTTTGAAAAATTTTACTTAAAGTGAATGCAAGTTTGACATAAACAATCCTTTTTGGACAAAGAGGCTATAATTTCACTCCCATTTGATTCACAGTCATGCCGAGTTACAAGTCAAAACGACTGCGGACATATTGAATCGTCTTTCTAGACTATTTTCTTTAATCTTCATCACACCCCAAAAACTCTGAAAAACTAGGATATTTTGGTTCCCACCCAATCTCTGCACGGGTTTTTGAGTTGTTTAGTTTCTTTCCCAGAGAATCAGTTGTTCCTGCAAATGTAGAAACCATTGCAGTAATTAATCCTCTCTTGTTCTGTGAACACGAGAACTGGTTTACTCGATTTTCCTGCATTATTGAATTGTCATTAGCTGACATGCTATAATTTCTTGCTTACCTGTAAACCCCTCGAATTTGTGAGCAAAGTTTCCACTTTTTTGTACTATATCCATCACTTCTTGCCTGCAATGAACACAAAGAACATCAGATTATTGTAACAGAAGAGTGAGAGTAGGAGAATTGCCCAAACTACTAATAGCAATCCGTTTGTTTGAAAGCAAACCTGGATAATGGGTGATTGTCACAACCCAAAAAGATACGATCACGAAGTTTCTTTTTCAAGATAGCAACTGAAAGGGAAGCTGCATCCTGTTGGAATATACAAAATTATACAAACTAAGCAAGTACCACGAATTAGCTTAGTCAAAGCTCATACATGCAAAAGGCAGTGAGACATAAAAGAACGTTCCCGGTGAACTAGGCTCCTGCATTTGTGCAAAGTCTGGAGAGGGGCCATATTGCTTTGCGATCTGATGTACAGAACCTTACCCTACACTTTGTGCAAGAGGCTGTTTCCACGGCTCAAACCCGTTACCTCAAGGTCACATAGTACCACGAATTAGCTAAGTCAAAGCTCATACTTGCTAAAGGTAATGAGACATAATATCATCAAAATGCGCAACCTGAAACTTGAACCAGGTTGTATGCATCATCCGAATATCTCAATGATTCTAAGTAGCATCAAGTTCCTCACAAGGATAACATGAAATAAGCGAATCCATTTCCAAAAAAAAAAAGACAAATACATTTTGCCGAACAAAAGTGACTGAAAGGGAGAGGGAATATACTACCAAGTACAAACGACCAGACAAGTACCTCATAATGTATCAGATTTATGATGTGATCTGGACGGATATCTAAAGTCCCTTTTCGCAACCAATATATATGTGCACCCCTATCTGCTGTGTATTGGCAGTCAAGGTCGTACGTCTTTAATAACTGAAAGATTGTTATTTACCCAATGCTTTAGACAAAAGAAAAGTAAATAATCAGACTCTCCCATTCTTCACAAGGATATGTAAAGTCCAGCCAATCTAAGAACACAACCACCGGATTCCAGCACCACTTTCTCTGCCCTGAGAAGAACATCAGTCCTGGGACTCCTTCCAATCGGCACTGCAGGACTGTCCTGCATAGACCACAGCCACAGATTAGGAAAGTCACTTCCTAGTCTATCTTGTGCTGTGTTACAAAAAAAGAAGAACGCTGTCAGTACCAAAGAAGACACTACTACATAAGCTACAGAGCAAGTTAAGATTCTACGACATATTCTGTTCCAATTTAACATGAAAATCAGGTACCTTAGGGACCTTGTGAAGAATATACTACGCTGTAATAGATGTAATAACAAAATGATCATCTTTCGAGGGAAAAAGTGTGAAACCTCATCACAGAACCCATTATCGTTACAGTCATACGGTGCAGAGCTTGAAGTGAAAAGAAAACAGCCTTGGCCACTCCAATTAGATGCAGCTTCCCTGTTCATAGATTTACACAAAAATCAATTACAAGAAACTTGCTAACAAATATAAGCTCTAGAAGGAAATGAAACTGAAAGAAAATTAAAAGAACACAAAAAGGCACAACAAACACATGAAAACAGAAAAGTACAAACTAAGCAAAACCTCCATTGAGTGAGGCTGGAGGAACCAAAAGAAAAGATGAGTAGACAAGTAGATTAATCTAAGCATCTCAAGTAAATCCCATTCAAAGTCTTATCTCAACCTGACTTCACCAGGATAATCTGGACTCCGCGACGGAGGAGCACAAAAGATGACATATGGAAACTTATCCTTCAGATTCATCCCCTTAAGAGAGGGATTAATCCCCAGTTCAAGCAGCTCAGCATGATGATCTGTGGTAAAAGTCTGCCCAATGATTTGGCACCCTGGATGTTCCTGTTCACATCAGTAATTTACTTATACTTTTCTATCTTCGTGCTTAGAAGCATTTATTCAGCTTAAGACGGATGCCTCCACAAAAGACGACCCAAACAATCTTTGAACTTCACACTGGATACAAGACAAATCAGCAATACGCAGATGAAAAACCGCCATATAAATAGAAAAATATTTGGTTAAAGAAAAGACTAGAACTTTATGAAAATTGACTTTATTCCAGACCCATAAACAAAACTGTTCAGTTAGTAAAAATAATAATAAGTAACAAATAAGTTGCATTGCCTCTTTACCATTGAAAGAGCACGAAAAGACAACATATCCCAATTGCAGTTGCAGGATCATACATAACTGTGTCAGGATAAAGTTCTTTGGATAGCGGAGCCACACACAGAGAAATACCTGTCGCCATTTCTCCGCAACCAAGCGGCCTAAAACACCGGGTCCGACAATCAGCAAATCACTAGCTCCCACAGCGCTTGTGGGCGAAGCCTCCACTACATCACAAGTACCAAAAGTTACCACTTTATCACCCAAAATACAAAGAATGCAAAATCAGGAGAATATTTAAAAAAAGAAGATTTAACAAAGGGACAAGTACCAATGTACCTGCGGTTGAAGCGGCCATTGAAGATGATGAAATCTTGGTGGAACTGCGGGTTTTGGTGATTAGTCTGTGAGAATTGAAAGTAAAATTGGGCAATTGGGAAGGGAAGGAAAGGAGAGAAGGGGGAATTGCGCGACTAGGAGAAGATGAAACGAATGGGATCCCAACGACCGCAATGTGATTGGAAACAGCGAAGCTGCAGCTGCCCATCGAGTGAAAGATTAACTGTGACAAAGGATGTAATCAAGACCCTCAAAGAAAGGGACAAGTAGAGCGGGTTCGAACCCCTCACGCAAAGGTGGTACGGTGACGCGTGACCGCGCGACACGTGGCAGCAATGAATTGTGAGGTTAAATGAGGGTCATCCGCATCTAGCCTCACCACCCGTCTTTGTTGCCACGTGTCGCACGGTAACAAAAGGGTAAGTAAAATGAGGTTAGTAAATACCAACTCGTTGGAACGTGGATAACGGAATTTGAGAGAGTAGATACAGGAAAATCCATCGTAACTCAAATCTCAAAGGTTCCAAAATTGGGAAAGGATCGCCTCACCTCCCTTTAAGGAGGTATTAAATGACCACACGACAAGTGGCACACAAGGGGTGGTGAGACTGGGTGCGGGTGACCTCCATCCAGCCTCACCACCCCCTGTGTGCCACGTGGCAGGCGGTCCCAAGGAGGGTGAGGGGGGAAAGGGTCAGGCGATCTCAATCTTTCACTTATTTTTGTAAATTATTACGTTAAATATTTTTCACTTGGGTTTTCTTTAGATAATACCATCTGTATATTATTGTCAACATTGTAAAAAAATAAAATTTATCAAACATCAATTAAAACAAAAAATTTTAAAAATATTTAACGTAATAATTTACAAAAAAAATTATAAACGGTATTTGATCAACCTCGTGTTTAAAATGTTTAATATTTTTAAAAATAGATAAAAAACGTCAGCAACTAACACTAACATAAACAATAAAAGTGCATAAAAATTCAATGACCATGATGGCTTAATGAAGTTTGTTGTTTACTTCAAATTACTCTAACCGCCTTAGATATCTACTTTCTTTACTTATACTAATATACAAAATATATTTCTGGAACTAGCATAATCAAATTCTTTTTGGAGAAGGGATCTCTTCACCCCACTGTCACCCCCTTGCCCACTGCCCGTCACGTGACAACAAGGTGGGGTGGTGAGGCTAGATGAGTGTCACCTGCATCTAGTCTTATCATCCCACCTTGTTGCCACGTGGCGGGCGGTAGGCAACGGAGTGAGGAGATCTGGTCTCTTCTTTTTGGCACATAGTAGCTTTTTTCACTAGTTACGATAATTCGAATGTAAAAAGGATGAAAACCTGCCCAAGACATAGTCCAGTTGAGTTGGTACTTGGTTGTGATTTGCTGCAAGAGGTCAAGAATTCGATTTCAGAGACACACACAATGTGGGTGTTCTTATGCTGCTAGGCCGAAGGCATGGTTTGCGGGACACCTTGTGTGGATTATTGCGTAAGATCTCATCCAATCTAGAAGGCCGTGGGGCTCCTTATTTGCATCCTCCACACATGTTTTCTTGAGACTGGAGCGGTAGGAACCCCAAGATTTTACCTTATACTCCAAGAATGAAAACCTGAAATATTTGTCTCCAATTTGCATTACTTTGTGTATCTAAATGTAATAAGTTTTACCGGAAACACATTAAGGACCCTTGGATTAATCTGGTACAGTATGGCTGTGAGGATCCTTGTCTCTTTTGTGTGGATCGGTAAAATCTCTTTGGAGTTGACAATTTGATTGGTACTTTGTCTTCAAGATAAAGCTCCTTGCACGCATGAGATTTGTCCTGTTAAGAGATACGATCTGATATGGTTTGACTTGGAAGGTTAGATTCAGTAGATAGGATTGAGATTTGTCCATATCAAATCTCAACCACCAAATCACAGTAATTGTTGACTTAGATAGGAAATCTTGTACTATATATACACACAATGTATGTCAATCAAACCAAGAAAAAAGAAATTATTTTCAGATAAGGAGTGTTTTCTAGCATGGTATCAGAGCGTAGCCGATTCTAGGACTCAGAGTCTGTTATTCTTCACTGTCCAAAGATTCAATCCAACCGGAAAAAAAAAACAAGTAGAATCTGTTTGTTTATCTGAGGACTCAGAGGCTATCCTCATCACTGTCCGTAAAATACCTTACCCGACCAACAGACTAAACCAAAGTAGTTCTGCAAACAGAATGTCAGCAGAAAGCTCAGCCCCAAAACTGGTTCTGGTTTCACTGATGAAATCACGGCCAAATTGGCTCAACTTCTTCGTCAGAGTCTCGGATCGCAGACTCTGATGAACAATCCAGAAAATCTCACCATAGGAGTAAAACTCAACGGCGAGAATTACTCCTTATGGGCAACCTTAATTCGAAAGGCTATTGGTGGGAGAGGGCAGAGCTCTCACCTTACGGGAGTCCCTGCTCCTCCCTCACCAACTGATCCGGGATTCTCCCGTTGGGAACAAGAGGATGAGTGCGTTTTCACGTGGTTGATTCAGAATATTGAATCTCACCTCGTGACTAACGTGTCTCAATACCCAACTTGCAAAGCATTGTGGGACGGACTGATGATCACATACGGATCCGGTACAGATTCCCTCCAGGTTTTTGATTTGCACAAAAGGACTAATACCCTCAGGCAGGGGACACATACTCTGGAGGAAGTCTGGAACAAACTTCAGTCGATCTGGATGACTATAGACATCAAGGACCCAAACCCAATGAAAGAGCAGATGATATCCGAGTATACAACCAAAAAATTCAGGAACAGAGATTGTTCCAGTTTTTAACTACTCTAGATGACAGATTCGAACCAACTAAAAGAGAAATACTGAAAAGGGAACCTCTTCCCTCAGTAGAAACTGCATATGGCCTTATCCGGAGAGAAGAGGCCAGGATTCAGATTTTAAAAGGTGACCCCTCAGCAGATGGAACATCATTGGGGTTTGGAATGGTGACCCGGAGTGGTGCAGGACGAGGCAGGGGAAATTCATCAAGGCGCTCAGAAAAACCATCATCGCGCTCAGAACACCCAAACCAACGGAGAAGGAGGACAAGATGAACCTCATATGTACGCACTGTGGCCGGAAGAAGCACACTAAGGAGACGTGCTTTCTTCTGGTTGGGTACCCGGAATGGTGGTCCAGCAGGAATCAGTCCAATGGAGAAGCCATTGGTAGAGGGGCTGCAGCCATTGGAGAAACCAGCAGGAGCACTTCTCAGCAGGAAGAAGGAGATAACGTATTAAAGAGGGAGAAGGAGATGGAACCGTTGGAGAAGGTTCCAGAGAAGGGAATGGAGCGGCGGAGAAATATCCAGGTAGGGTTGGGATTTTTCCCAACCCTCAGCATTTATATACTTCCAAAATAACTCATTTGTCCCTTCTGTTCTTAACAATATGCAGTGCAGTCCCTCATGTTTCCAGAAAAATGACAGTCAAGCCCACCAAATATTGGGAGATAAAAAACCGGTCCCTCAGCTTCTCAAATTCCAGCCAAGCCCTCCAAGTTTTCCATCGAAAAAATTTAGTCCCAAATTATCAATAATTCAATATACCCTCAACTTCATACCAAAGGTAGTGCCCAAACCAATCAATCCAGTGCTGACTCATGGATACTTGACTGCGGAGCCACAGACACTATGACCAATGATCTAACTGATTTTACCACATACTCAAAACCTTTAAAAACACACATTGAGACTGCGAGTGGTGAGCGTTCTCAGTGTGCGGTGGGGGAACTATTCAGATCTCACCTACCATGATTATACCTAACTGTTTATATGTTCCGGCGTTGTCTTCTAAATTACTTTCCCTGAGTCATGTTACAAAAGAACTTCAGTGTACTGCGCTCATATATCCCACTATTGCCTCTTGCAGGACATACGTACGAAGGAGACTATTGGACGTGGCACTGAACGCGACGGTCTCTACTTTGTCGATGAGTTGCTCAACAGGGCCGGTCCATGCTTGCTCACCGGGCAACCAGTCGACAGTTTGGCTATGGCACCGCCGTCTAGGTCATCCTTCTTTTGGATACTTAAAACTTTTTTCCCTAGCTTGTTTTCTCATCTTAGTACATTCCCTCAGTGCGAGACGTGTATTCGTGCTAAGAGTCACCGTGCAACATTCCGACCAAATAATACTCGAGTTGAAAAAATGTTTGCTCTAGTTCATTCTGATGTGTGGGGGCCATCTAATGTTCTAATCACCACCATTTTCAGTATTTTGTTCTATTTATTGATGATTTTTCGCGTATGACTTGGGTGTACTTTATCAAAAATAAGTCAGATCCCTGAAAAATTTATTCATTTTTCCATTTGGTCCACAATATAATACCACAATTCAAGTCCTACGCTCGACAATGGAACAGAATACCTGCCCTTAGTCCATTCTTCGTGAACATGGTCTTATACATCAAACGTCGTGTCCTCACACACACCCAACAAAATGGTGTCGCTGAGAGAAAAACCGTATTATACTTGAAATGACCAGAGCTATGCTTCTTGAATCATCAGCCCTAAATATCTCTGGCCAGATGCGTTGGAACCGCGGTGTACCTCTTAAATCGTCTACCTACAAAGGCCCTGAACCACAAAACCCCCCTTCAAACACTGGCAACACAAACTAATATTCCCTCAGTGTTGACTTTACCACCTCATATATTTGGATGTCTGTTATGTTCATCTACCCAAATCCAGTAGAACCAAACTGGATTCCTATGCAGAAAAATGTGTGTTTGTCGGATATGCCAGTCACAAAAAGGCTATAGGTGCTATAACCCCATCACTCGTCGCCTATATGTCACAATGGATTGTGTATTTCTTGAAACTGAATATTACTTCCACCACCAGTTGGCCTCAGGGGGAGACAAAGGGAGAGTCCTCTAACTTTGAGTGGTTACATAGCCTTAACTGGCCGACGGATGACCAACCGACGGATGACCAACACAAACAAGTAGGTGACACCACTGAGCTGACTATGATCGATAGGGAGAGACTCAAGCTTCAGTGCCTACTCCTGAGACACTCTACTTCGGAAAATGTCCCACAAGAGGTAAGTCCTCCACCTATTGATTTGAATCTGAACAGTTAGTACCTAACACTGTTGAGAGTCAGGGACGTGACTACCACCAAGAAGCACTAGAGGGATTCCACCAGAACGATATTCACCAGGGCCAGTGACTCGAACCAGTAGGTATCCGGTGAATCAAGGAGGACGAGCATTATTGGCTCCTATATATTCAGAATCTATTCCAAGGACAGTACAGGAAGCAAAAATTAAGAAGGAATGGCGAGAGGCAATGGCTGCTGAGATGGAGGCTTTACTCAAGAACGAAACATGGGAAAAATGCATGCTACCAGAAGGAAAGAGACCAGTAGGGTGTCGATGGGTGTTCACCATCAAATACAAGGCTGACGGAACCATTGAAAGACATAAAGCGAGACTTGTGGCAAAAGGATATACTCAAACATATGGAGTTGATTACTCAGAGACTTTTCTCCAGTAGCAAAATTGATACCATTCGGGTCCTTTTCTCCGTAGCAGTCAACAAAGATTGGCCTTTATTTCAGTTTGATGTAAGAATGCATTCTTACACGGTGAGTTACAAGAGGAAGTATACATGGAAGCTCCCCCAGGCTTCTCGGATAAATTTAAAAGGGAGAGGTATGCAGGTTGAGGAAGGCGTTATACGGACTTAAACAAAGTCCGCGAGCTTGGTTTGGACGATTTACAGCTTCAATGAAACAAAATGGATATCAGAGTAATGCAGATCATACACTCTTCCTTAAGAGAAGTGGAGACATGGTGACGTGCCTGATTATATATGTAGATGATATGATTATCACCGGGGATGATGTTGAAGAAATCAGTAGACTTCGTCAAAGGTTATTTGCAGAATTCGAAATGAAAGATTTAGGAAATTTACAGTATTTCTTGGGCATAGAGGTTACACGGTCAGCCAAAGCTATTGTGATATGTCAACAAAAATATATCTTGGATCTACTAACAGAAGTCGGAATGGCCGACTGCAAACCTGCTAAACTCCTATGATGATAAATCATAAACTGCAAGTAAAAGAAGGAGAACCAATAGTGAACCAAGAACGGTATCAAAGACTTGTTGGAAAGTTGATCTATCTCTCCCATACTCGGCCAGATATTGCTTATGCAGTTGGAGTTGTTAGTCAGTTTATGCATAAACCACAAGAGGCACACATGGTAGCAGTGAAACGGATACTCAGATATTTAAAAGGAACGAGTGAACGAGGGTTAATGTTTACTAAACATAGAAATCTGGACATTGAAGTATTCACAGATGCTGATTGGGCAGGAAATCCAAATGATAGACGATCTACTTCAGGGTACTTTGCATTTGTTGGAGGAAATCTGGTCACATGGAAAAGTAAGAAACAAAAGGTAGTTGCACTATCAAGTGCGGAAGCAGAATTCAGAGGGATTGTAAAAGGGATAATGGAGATTTTGTGGTTAAAGAAGCTGATAAATGAAATAGGAATCTTGATGCAACTTCCGGTACAATTAAAGTGTGATAACAAAGCAGCAATAAGCATTTCTGAGAATCCAGTGCAACATGATAGAACTAAACATGTTGAAGTAGATCGACATTTTATCAAAGAAAAACTTGAGGAAGGGATCGTCGAGTTACCGTATGTGAAGTCTGAAGACCAACTTGCAGATATTTTAACTAAAGCAGTATCAGGAAGAGCGTTCGAAGAAGCGTTGAGCAAGTTGGGTATTGGATGTCCCAATACACAACTTGAGGGGGAGTGTTAAGAGATACGATCTGATATGGTTTGACTTGGAAGGTTAGATTCAGTAGATAGGATTGAGATTTGTCCATATCAAATCTCAACCACCAAATCACAGTAATTGTTGACTTAGATAGGAAATCTTGTACTATATATACACACAATGTATGTCAATCAAACCAAGAAAAAAAGAAATTATTTCTCAGATAAGGAGTGTTTTCTAGCATGTCCCAACAAGTTTGTTAGTGCACTGAACATATGTACATTCGGAGGTACCAATCATCTGGTGGATTTGGGTAAGATTGCCTGCTCGTGAGGAGGATGTCCCGCCCAATCTCATGACATTGTTTGACATCAATTCCAGAATATGTCTTGATAACTGTCACTCCCGATGAAACCAAAATCAACACATTTTTAAAATCGTCAAATGTAATTTAGATCACTAAGGATAACTACGCCTACATAAAGAGCATGGATAGACTGTTACTTAAGGACAATTATAACCACCAAGTACATTTAGGTTGGCATCAACTTTCAGGTCGGCCACATCAGTACATACACATCAACCAAGACAAGACAAATCACTTAGGTCTCAATCGTCACCTCGGCATCAATCGCCATCTCGGTCATAGCTATCAGGTTGGCTGAGTCCACGACACACAAGGCCTTTCAGGTTAGCTCAGGCAACACAGCTTCACCATGTACCGCGACACATGGGGCCAGCTCACTAACACTTAGTGACCATGCACAAGCAAGACAGAAAACATGGCAGCATACCATGGTCCTCAAACATGCACTGGTCAACCAGGGCATACAAAAGAATTATCGCTGCAAAAACAGAAGGCATGTTTGAACAGAGCTTCGGACATTTTAGAGAACATTCTTCTCAAAATACACACATCGCACAAAGAGACCACCTCAGCCTCAAGAGAAGATCAGCTCTTCACGTCAAGCAGACGTTAACGAAACCTCCAAGTGAGGTCACTTCAGCCTTGAGCATAGTTCATCTCATCAAGTCAAGCAAGCTTTGAAGAAACATTCAGGTGAAGCCACCTTGGTCTCGAGTGGAGGTCACCTCTTCACATTAAGCATGCCTTAATGAAACCTCCAAGTGGGCCACCTCGCCTCGAGCAGAGGTCATCTCTTGAGGCATCTCATCACATCAAGCAGGCTATGACGAAACATCTAAGTGAGGCCACTTCGGCCTCGAACGGAGGTTATCTCATCACATTAAGCAGACCATGACGAAATCTCAAAGTGAGGCCACCTCGGCCTCGAGCAGAGGCCATTTCTTCATATCAACTAGGCATTGACAAAACCACCATATGAGGGCACCTCGGCCTCGAGCGAAGTCACCTCTTCACGTTGAGGTGGCCTTGACAAAACCTGAAAGTGAGGTAACTCTATGACTTCTATATAATTCAGTAACAATCCATGAAATATTTGTATCTTTTTCTGCTATTAGTTTACTGAAATGATGACTTCTATATAATTCAGTAACAATCCATGAAACATTTGTATCTTCTGCTGTTATTAGTTCACGGAAATGATGATGTGTTACACTAATTTCCAGAACAATTTGACCCATTAATTCAAAGAAAAGAACAAACTAAAGAAAGTTGATACACATGTATTTGCATGTACACATCAAAAAGACTAAATGAGCGTTACAAGGGACCACAAGCGTACCATAGAACTCAAACTCAAGTCGCGCATAAAGAAGAACATGCTGCTCGTCAAACTAAATTACAATCGCTTCAAATATGATATAATACCTTAATTTGACAGAACACATACCTAACCACCACCCCCTCCTAAAATAGCGAAGTCGGATCTTCACGAAAATCAGAGCTAACTTAGATGACAAAGGTCGTCAACGTCTAGTAGGATTGCAGCTAGTTGCTAGAAATAATGTTCATAGAAACCTGCACAGTTTGAACAACGTTAGAGGCCCTGGAGTTATTGTTCTTGGGAAGACCCTCCAACGTTCAAACTAGTAATGTGTTTATTCATGGTGTTGTGTTGTAAAAATAAGGAAACATGTTCCATATTAGTCTTTTTGTCTTTTTTGTGTGGCTATCCCCCATTCAGAGTAGCCAATGCATGTTAGGAGATGGTAGGCGCCATGTGTCCTAGGCAAATGGTGTCCTTTGTCCCTCAGGTTGTTAACCTTACGTCTTTTAGTGTAGTTTATAAGAGTTCTCCCTCCGCCCAAGTACAAGAGTGTGTGTGTTAACCTTGTGTACAGAAGCTCTATCTTATAGTGCTTAGACTGATTGATTGTCTGAGATGTTCTCTCTGCACACAGCATGACACGGACTCACAGATGAAGGAGAAGATACGTTCAAGGCTGGTAGGAAAATTCCGAAACTGTGACAACTTAATTTATTGTACCTTGTTATATGAATTGGGGACAGCGGGGCATTTAAATGAGCCAATAGTTTGAACTGCAGTCTCTTTTGACGGGCACTCAGAGGCTGCTCAAAAGCTAACTGTCCCATTCAAACACAATTGGTATCATGGAATAAGAAGGTTTAAAGGACATGAACTTGGCCTTGCTTGTGAAGTTGGGATGGCAATTGTCTTATGAATCTGACTGGCTTTGGGTACAAAATCTGGTTGCAGAATATGACAACCTGTTAGTTGACAGAGCTCCCCACAGTACTTCATGGTATACTTAAAGCAACAGAAGAGCCATGTTAGAAACAACAATTCTACAAGCTATTGCCCTCGAACATTTCCAACAACATTACTCCATTTTTTTAATTGCATGAATTAGATACAAAACACACGACTATAGCTCCATGAAAACGATCACCCCAAAGAGATTTGAGCTACTATGTTATAGTTACTCGTATTTCAGCTGTAACATATGGTTACAAACTCTCTGCTACAACATCTCACCTCCACGACAATACAGGAACGCGTTTTTTCCCTCTTTTTTGCCAAGTGTACTTGCTCACCTCTTCTCTCCACATAAGCATCTACCAGCTTGTAAAGCAAAGTAAGTTAGGATGACGTCTGCACCAGCCCGTCTAAGGCACATCAAGGATTCCATCATGACCCGTTCCTCATCAATCATTTTAAGAACACCCCCCGCTTTGATCATGGAGTACTCCCCGGAGACCTGGATAGAAGACAAATAGTGAAAGACAAGGGGGATTATGATTGGGAAATTCAGAAATCACTATGGAATTGGTCAAACACCAAGCCAATAATCACTACATTCTTGCCCCTGTTCCCAGGAAACTGTCAAAAAGCTTTTACGGGAAATATAAAGAGCTAATAGCCAAGCTAAACTTATTTTTGTTTTTTTCCTTTACCTTTTTCTTTTTCTTTGTTCTTTTCATTCTTGTCAGTTCTTTTAAGTTCATTTGCTCAGATGGTAACACTAGACTACAAAAATAAAATATAGACAAAAGCACTGTAAGACTCTCTAAATAGGTGGAGCAGAATTGTCTCAACACCCCTCTTTTCTGGATCCTTCTTTCACTCCGCATAATTTGGAAGCATAAAAAATTCCTTCCAGGATATCAACCAAACAAAACTAAGAACCAATAAAATCACAAATACAACAGCAATCGGCCTGATTGACAGCTTAGAATGCTAAAGCTTTCCTCTTTACGGGTCATTTCAGCAAAGAAAAGTGATTTTCATACTAGGTAGTCGAAATGATACGACTGATGTTAAAGGAAACATGAAAGGTGTTAGGATTGAGAGCTCTTTCTCCCCTTAAAATGGTTTATACCATAAAAGGCTTGCGAGCATACATTAAACCACCATTATTACATCCTAACTTGTTGGAATCCAAGACCATTGTACTTGCCTGATATGCAGCGATAGGCAAAGATTATCTCGGAGAAGCCTTATAATATCCAAGTAAGGCAACCCAGGTTTCACCTGTAGGAGTGGAAAACTTAGCAAAGTAGAGTTTGTAAGGTTTAAGCTAGTAGTCAAATCGACATTGAAAGTCGATACAAACCAAAGAATATCAGCTCCTTCTGCTTCATCTTCACTGGTCTCAATAAGAGCCTCTCTATAATTTGCTGGGTTCATTTGGTAACTGCCAAAACAAGCCAAAACCAAAATGGACAAGTGAGATCATCAGCAAATGTAATTAACTAAGAGGATATACAAAAAGACCAGTTTTGAGAACTACGTTTTCTTGTCGCCAAAGCGTGGATTTGAGTCTAAAGCTTCCCGGAAAGGACCGTAGAATGAGCTTGCATACCTGAAAGAACATTAAAATTAATGACCTGATTACTGATTAGCAAGAGACAACATATTGAGTAGAAACAAAAGTTATGGTCCATCTAGAATGCTTAACTATCAGTGGTTCGACGCCAATATCACATTCATCTAGGCACGTGCCCTGATCATAGTTTGCTAGTCAGCAATATGTTACTTCCAACTTATATTAAAAGCTGACCAGCACCATAAGATACTGACGCAGTAATAACTGGTGTCAAAAGCATTCCACTACTATAATTTACTCACCTTTCAATTATTTATTTTTTTTTCACATGATAATCATGGCGTTATTTCCAGATAATCCAGAAGAGCTCTAAAGGCTTAAATGGGGCATGATATAACAGCGGTTTCTTCAAGCCAAGAGCAACAGAGGAGGCTGGAGTCTTTTCTCTGTTGCCCCTTTGCCCATTGTGTGGGGAAGAATATTAGGAGGGTGTGGATATCCTCGATAATACAAGCTGGTTTCAGTTACTCGACAGATTAAGAGCCAGCCCAAATGTTATAGGAGACAAGGTTTCAGAAACAGGGGATTGCGAGAAAGGAGTTCATAAAATTTGGGCTTTAGAGCCCTTTGATTAGGAATTGACAATGAACTGGATTTGGCACCACTAGAGATGACCACCTGCAAAGGCCGTGGTGATCAATTTCTTAAAATAAAGCAAAGGGCCAGTGATTAAAATGGATCAAAAGAGAAGCAAAACTATGAAAATAAAATCATAGGCTTGTGTGTGTGTATATATTACACTTAGTGGAATAAAGGAGCAGGATAGGAGTCGAGGAAAGGGCAACGGTCCTAGCACGCTTACTTTGGCTTGAACGTGTATGTATGCTTACAACCCCTACCACCCAACCCCCTCCTCTCCTCTCCCGTCTTCCCAAACCAAGAAAAGGTGCATATGTATATATGTGTATATATACGAGTACATGCATCACATGTATATAGTTAATACTTGTGTTAAATGACATACTCGCAGACAGTTCTCTCCCAGATTATCTAGCCATGCTGGAATAGTCAAACATTACTATTACTCCGATCATAGTCTAAACTAGAGCTTCGAACCAAAAAGACTTTTCAGAAGGTACAATGCACTTATCCTCAATCTTCCCACATCTTTAACTTCACCGTTCACAGAAATAAAACACCCGGAAAAGAAAAAGGGGGTGGGGCGGGGGAAGAGGGGTGAGAATCAATCATTTAAAGAGAGAAATGCTGCAGGACAGCAGAATGGCAGTTATTGTAAAGACCAAAGAGGCAAGCAACAGTAAAACAATCAACCAAGTGATATGCATGTTTATCAGACAATTTAAGAAACAAGCAGACTCCCCATGCCAACACATTAAGAAAAGATACTTAAAGATAAGTAATTACTTAGCAGTGTAAGACATGATTGAGACATGCTGAAAACCTTCAGCATCAAGAGCTGTGCGAATAGCTCCAATACGACCATCCATCATATCGCTAGGACTAACAACATCTGCTCCTGCCCTGGCCTAACAAAAGAAACAGGAGAACAATCATTCACTCATGGATGCATGTTTAATATGCTACAATGAGAATCTCTAGGAATTTCAAAGGATTGGCGGAAACATGACAGACAAAAATGTATGCCTCTAGCGGGAATGGTAATGCGCCATTAGGGCCGGCTGCAATAGCCGCATTCTTTAATGTTGTTTTTTTTATTTAGGTTATTTAAGTAGATAAGAAATTAGGTTATTTAATTAGATAGGAAATTTCTTTTTCTTGTTGGCTAAGTTTTAGGAGTTTTTAGAGCATACAAATAGGTCCCTTTATACACTATTTTGTTCATTTCTGTCATCAATAAATTTGAGAAATTTGAGCCCTTTCTCTAGTGAGTTTTCGGAGATTGTCAACTCAAGCTCCGGCCTTTTGAATTCAGTCAATTATTTGAGAAGGAATTGTGGCCTGTATTCATCCCCTGTGCTGTTCAAGAAGCTTCCTGATTGTTTACCAAGATTTTACACAAGAAGGTTGTTAATCAAACGAAGGTTGCTCAGCGTGGATAAACATCTATCAAGGTTCATTGTGAAGCTGCGTTCATACAAAGGGTCTAACTAGGTTCCTTCTCTTTGTCTTTAATTCTCTTCGTCTTTAATTCTCTTCTTGTTCTTCCTATTTTTCATAGTCTTTGTTGTCCTTGAAGTATTTTCGTGTCTTTTCATGATTATTCAATCTCTTAATATCAAAAAGCCTTCTGGAAGTATGTGATTCCACTAAGCACGCATCAAAATAGAAATACATATGTTAATCACATAACGTTTTCTCTCATCTCAGATTTGTCAACAGTGAGACTTTCCTCAGATTTGTCAGCAGTGAGACTTTCCAGGATTAAGATGATATGTCTATCATACTTGTCAAAAGTTACCTGCACAATTGCCTGCATGCATAGTTGATGGACGGTTTCATCGTTCATTATAACTCCTGAACAAGAAAAAAAATGGTTTACGACCACAGGGTTCATAATCACCACAAAGACAAGACGTATTTATCTACAATATGCATATGAAAGTCCTTCCTTTATGGATTAAGCAAGATGGATAATCACCACAAAGACAAGACGTATTTATCTACAGTATGCATATGAAAGTCCTTCCTTTATGGATTAAGCAAGATGGACAGTGATGTGGAAGACTGGACCGACAAAAAACAAGGGTACATAGGCTATGCTTTTTTGCAGCGTACAGAAAAAAGCCAAATTCGCCAAGCAGAACAATAACTTGTTTCTTTTTATTTTTCTTGGTAACCAACTAAACCAAGAGGTTAGAATTTGACAACTATTGTTTATGAATCTATCCTGAATTTTCTACTTCGACTTGGTTCACATACACTAGATTACAAATCACCAGGCTACTAGATTCTGGTAACCTAATATATATGTAACAACCATTCACTAGCACACACTGTTCATAAGAATGCTTAAAAGACATTTATGATCTAACTTTCAGAAATGACATTCAAGAATATAAATCTTACCATCTTCTCTCACAATTCCATCATGCCCATCTGAAGAATATGGATCCAAGGCAACATCAGTGTATATAACCTACAGAAAGTATGCAACTCATCATCAGACACCATTGACTAGAAACTTAGTACAGGAACCCTCAACACTTTAACTTACAAGATCTGGGTATTTATCTTTAAGCAAACGAATAGCTCGAGGCACTAAACCATTTTCATTGTATACTTCATCTCCTGTTGGAGTCTGCAGGAGGAGAAAGATTTATGTGTCACACACATTGTTGTTGAAAAAATGGTCAGGTGAAATTTTTAAGGACCTTCAATTCATCAGGAATTTTGGGGAAGAGCACAATACTGTTAACACCAACATCCCTAGCCTTTGAGACCTGCATTACAACCCAAACTAAACTAAATGATTATATGCAGGCACTTGAAAAGACACATCACCAATGTAAGATAGGACAGTAAATTTATAGATAATAAAAAGATAAGATTTTACAGACACGTTATTTTGACCCTTAGGAAGAGCCAAGAGATGAAGACTTGTGAGTACATCCATAAGATGGTCAGTAAAATTACTTGACGATGAAATACTTGAAATACACACCAACATTGCTCACAATAGACATCACAGCTTTAGACAGTAAAAAACAAAGAATTTAGGTATCCAAAAAATTAATGAAATCACAATAAGGACAACAGATATACCTAATACCAAACACCAGGAATCCAGCAACTGAACGTCTTTTTGTTTATTTTCCAGAATTAAAGCAAATACGAACTTTCTTGAATGAACAAACGAACTAGTCAACATAAAAGCAGCGGCAACAGAAACGAGAGTAGATATTGGAAACAATAATGTAACTCAACCATATAAATGTTAATACATTAATTTTAGTCAATTGGTAAGGCTGCTCCTTTATGACATTGAGGTCACGGGTTCGAGATACGGAAACAGCATCTTGCACAAATCGTAAGGTAAATATGTGTATATCTAATCGCGAAGCGATCCGGCCCCTCCTTGGAACCTGCACAAACGAGGGAGCGTAGTGCACCAGGAACGCTCTTTTTATATTAATTTTAGTCAACCATTTAGTCATCCAACATCACTCGAAAAGGTTGTCCTCAAAGTAAAGCACAGACAAACTTAATGTAGCATCCTTTAAGGTACAAATCCATGTACCTTACATTTGAATACAAAGCACTGAAACATATATTCATGACGGATGTATGCTATAATATAGAGACCTAAGAGCCTTTTCACAAAGAAAATTGTGGCATGGAAAAAGAGCAATAATAGCTTTAGAAAACGTAGTGTCTGTGATCCTGGTTGTTGTTAGTGCTGACAAGAAAGAAAAGATACTTTTTTCCCCTGAAACATCATGACAGCAAGTGTTACATGCTACAGAGAAATTATCTCTCCTGTGACCGATCATCCATGCTGTACGCAGTAAATGAGGATACTGGCAGAATGGAAAGCTCAGAGCACCCAACACACCAATAATATAATAGTAACAAATTATAAGATTTCATGAACAACAAAGAATTGGAGTAAAATTATCTTCCTTTGTTTCACCTTTGTCTTCTTTTCTCTTTCTCATCCCACCCGCCCCACCTTTTTTTATTTTTCGGACAGGGGTGGGGGTGGGGGTGGGGTGTTGATGGTAGGTGGGGTGGAGGATGATAGGAAAGAGGAGGAAGAGGAGGCAAGTAAGAAGAGTTTAATCCGTTAACATTGCCAAATAACCAGTTGCACCTAAAAAGGATAATCTTCCCCTCTCTTCAGGAACAATCCTTTCCTGGTACCTTTTCACATGCCAGCATAATGCACTCAGGCACTTGAAGGAAGCGTATTTAAGAATCTTCCTTTTGGATGAGTAACTTAAATTGGATGATGAAAAGTATGCAGTGAACAGAAAGAAAACACCTCAACAAAAATGTCGTTCTTCTTGATGTACCAATGACATCAGAAGATCAGTGCTTCTTAAAAAGAATGAAACTTGATCAGCATATTTACCTCTTCTAGTAATCCGTGTCTCCATCCAAGCCTATAACACCCAGGCATTGCTCCAATTGGTGTGTCCTCTTCGCCTGTAAGTAATGAGCAAAACACATCCATCAAACTAGAGAAATACGACAAGAAGAACATGTGCCAGCTGTCCTTTGCCCACCCAAAAGGCAAGGCAACCCAAAAACATTTACGTTTGAACCTTGGCCTTTAGCAACTTGCACTGGATTAAAGCGTCACCATAACATTTTGTTATATCTAATGGCGAATAGGAGGATTAAAACTCTTTCTATTATCACTTAAAAAATGTGCCACCTTTTCGCAACCAAAAAAAAAAACTTTACTGGTCGCTAAAGTAGGCATTTCAGAATTTAAAGATGCGTCTACTTTGAAGCATAACTTGCACAGAAGTGCAAAGCTTATGTAGTAGGTCCCTAAGGGGACAAAGCTGCATATACCTTCAAGGGTGGGGATATAGTTACGACTTCTTCCTGCTAACTAGCTGATGGCTCCTTAAATTTATCAGGATTTAGGTCCATGGCTACTCTCCTTTAATAAAAAAAATCAGTGGAAGGTGCTGTCTGGGACAATTCAAGCTTATGTTGTCATGGGCAACTTAGGCTTTATCAATTTATCATGCTTAGTATCCATACACAGTTCAAGCATTTTTCTTCCTTCTCGGAAAAGTTCACTGAGAAAACTCATGTCTTGTGATACAGAGCTAATGCCGAAACTAAAATGAAGGCAAACATGAGACAGAAGAATATATGTTGACCACTGACATCTCAAATAATTGTGTTACAATGAAGACTCAGGGAAAAGATATTCCATAAACAGTATAAGGGCGTCCACTCTGTTATCCTACATGAGACATCCTATGGCACGTGAAGCATTCTTCAGACTCCTGATTTCAAATAGAATTGTTGCAGCGGACGGGCCGAAGCAGCAAACATCTTTTTGCACAATATAAGGAAGAATTAACTAAGAAATTGGGCAGGAAGCATCCTTTTCTATCAATAATAGCAAGAGCAGGCTTGATGAGAGTCTGATGGCAAGTTAGCAGTCACTGGAAACTATTCAAAGGTCTGGATCATACTGAAACATAGATGGAAGATATGGAATTCTCTGATACTTTTTTTTTTTTTTTTTTTTTTTTTT
>AP025041.1:7165076-7277695 GCA_036186865.1 Eustoma russellianum | reverse complement strand
GGTCCTTAGGTTTGACATGATATTATGGTTAGCATGCAATAAAGGACTCAGCACCTAAACAGACTAATGAATGGAATGGTGGACAAGAGGCAACTCTACCTTTGCTAGGGCCTAATGGAGATTCAGTTAGGATTCAGCACACTGTCTTCTTCACTTGTCCCTACACAAAGAAGGTGGGATATACGGTTGTAAGGGGTTACCCTTGCAAATAAATAGACTTCAAGCGAAGTGTAAATTGGGCCTTGGTGGACAATGCATAAGAGAAATCTATGCTATTGAGTCTGTCTCCATCCATTTATTTTCAATGACAATAGATGAACCAGCGGTTTCATAAAGAACTGTAGAAATATTATCTTTCCCTTTAAGAACTACAACCCAAATCAGAACATGAAAGTGGATTCCGTTGTCCAAATTTGCAGCATACTGCAAACCCTGACGCAAGAGGGACTGGCAGCCCAAGAAATTGGGTCCACTTACACCTCAACCACAAAATAAACAAGAACGTCATAATGCCCTTGAGACCTTTTGAAATAGAGGATGGGCAGACGTTCGTACAAAAACACAAATGCAAGTATGTTAAGACCAAAGGTGGTTGCATAAGCCGATGTCTAAAGAGGTGACAGCAGCAAGATGTGATATCTGAAGTGGTGGCAACAACAAGATGAGTGAAGAAGATGCTAGGATTACTAATCATATAGAAAGCAAAAGGAAGAAAAATAGAAAGCTTGGGGGAAGAAAAACAAAATCAAGCAAACAAAATCTTTTGAGGCCAAAAACGAAATTACATCTAAACATGCAGAAGATAATAGTCATCTTACAAACTAATAGTTGTTCTTTACATAAGAAATTAATTGCCAGCTTTTACTACAGTGATTCAGAGGCCACAAGTCGGTTTCAAACAATTAAAGTTAGTTATAGACATTGAGACCGAGAAGGAATTAATTAAGATTGCCAAGAACCTAGTAAAATGAAGCTCAATTTCTGCAAGTTGTATTTTTTGTGAATATTTCTGCAAGTTGTAGGCGGATGCATATCCTTAGTGAGGCTAATGGTAATTAACACAAACTCCATAAAGTACACATCAAAGAGAAATAAGAGCAGAAACTATAAACAGATAGACCCTCTTTGCCTGTTAGGTTGCACACTACAGAAATGAATGCATAGAAAAGCTACAACATAATGGATTGTACCAACCTTCATGGATAAAAAGTGGATACACCAAATTTGCAGGGGATAAACTGGTTTCTTGAAATGCGGCCCGCAAAACTGGTGACTTACGATTTCGACGGGGACGTCGATTAATTGACTGTTACGAAGAAATTGAAGTCAACACGGACTGTAATATCCCCAACATTCCCCCCCCCCCCCCCAAACCCAAAAAAAACAAAGAAAACAAAGGAAAATTACGGAAAAATAAAAAAGAGCTACCAAGATACTATATTTGACATGTTCAGGAAACGCCAACTTAATGGTAGAAAACACCTTTCATAAATTCTCTATGCTCAAAATAAAAGTATCTGAAGGTTTGATCTTTTTTCCTCTCTTTTCATCATATTTTCATTAAATTACAGATCGATCCATCAAATATTTCCATTATATGAAAAAAAAATTCACATTTTTGTCACTGATTTTCTCAATTGCCGTCCCAGCCAATTTTTAGAGCTCATAAATGAAATGAGAAGACGGAGAGGTAAATAATTAACTTACTAGGTGCTGCACGACTGGGGTTCCGCGAGGCGCAGCAGGTTTGGGTGGAACCGGGGGCGCCTCCGGTACATTTCCGGCGACAACAGCAGCCTCACATTCTGCGTCGGTCAAACCCAGTTTCTTGAGGGGCCCACCACCACCACTAGCATCATGGTGATGATTTTCAGACGCCCTCACAGTAAAACAGCTTCTCCTCTTGGTAATTGGAAATGGCCTGAAAAACAATGAAGTCGATTTCGCTACGGCAGCTGAAGATTTTAGACCACAGTAGTCAGAGTTCAATGGTCTGATATCGCAGCGGGAGTTCAAGACTAAGGATGCCATTCAGGTACTGAAATAAAAGGGATAAAGTTGGGACTTGTGCTTCCTTCTTCTTCTTTCTCCGGTGCTTAAGGTTTTCTTTCAATGGATGAAAGGAAGAAACAGGGGTGGAGAAGAAGATTTCTGTTCAGCTGTCGATATGAACACCAACCTCATCGGTTAACTTTGCACCAAAACAGATGATTGGGCCACGTATATTGAGGTTTTTATCTACTTTTATTCAATACATGTGGTGAATCGGTAAATCATATTACACAATCTGATTTGCATAGTATGTTAATACAATAAATCGCTATAACACATATCACAATTAGTGTGTAATAAATCGCTATAACACGTGAAATAAATTAATGTATGATATTTTAAAAATAGAAAATAATAATTATATGAAAATAAATCATTATAATTAGTAAGAACTCTTCATAACCCAAGACGTAGAAAAAACAAATTTTAGATTGTTACTACGCAATAATTGTTTTCTAATTTACGAAATATAATATATATATATGGAAACACGTATTTTTTCTCATCTAGGTCTATCTACGTATCTTTATGTTGATTCATTAGATTTGGTTAAAGCTTCTTCGTTAGCTCTCTCAAATCTACACATCTTGATGTTGATTCAGTATATTCGGTTAAACAATCACTCGTTCAATATATGTTGTACTTATAGTATATGTGTGATGGATTTTCTGTAACAACTAACATGTAATTACAGCATATTGTCTAGCAATTGTTCTTGTAGTAAATATGTGGTATAGTAAAATGACAATAAGTTTTGAGACTTTATTTTTTGCTCATTCGGGTGTCGATACAAACAAAGAATTAATAGATTTTGGATTCTGTTTGCAGCAGTCATATGTATGGAAATAAAGAAATATTTACATATTTGGATATTTCGGTAAAATCTACTGCAAGATTTGAAAATAATTCAGATATATGTTTTTGGTAAAGGAGAATTGCCACCAGTTTGAAAAACGGTTCTTCTAACTTTATCTCTGATATATTGTATGTAACAAGTTTACATCACCATTTGTTGAGCAATGGGCAGGTATCTTTGAAAGGTTACGACATAATTTTTGATGACGAAGTTTGCACAATAAGTGATCCAACGAGAGAACTAATTGTAAAGGTAAATATAAATAATAGTCGTTTGTTTTCATTGTCAATCAACTATGGTAGTTTACCTTGCTTTCAATTATGTGTGATGTGATGATACATGGCTATAGATACTTGAATTTTGGAAGTTTGAAGTTCCTTGTTAGAAATAAAACTGTTTTATGATTTCGAGGGATTGACTTTTCAGAGAAAGCTTGTGAGTCATGTACATTAGGAAACAACATAGATTTATGTTTCCAAAGATAAAGCTTAGAGGGCGAGTACGCCAGTAAAGTTAATATGCTCAGACTTATGTTGAGTGGAAGTAAATACAAATGTTGGTTGTACGTATTTCATAACTTCCATAGATGATTCCAGTCGTAAAGATTGGATGTATTTTATTAGAAACAAATATGACACATGTGATAAGTTCAAAAGTTTCAAAGTGTACGTTGAAAAACAAACTGGTTTTTTGATCAAAACTTTGAAGACAAACAGATGAAATCAGCATTATGTATGTGACGATAACATTAAGCATCAAATGACAACGAAATATACACCTCAAAAAACGGGATGTCAAAAAGGAAAAACAGAACGATCATAGACATGTTAAAATCAATGATGTATTCAAAGAAATTATCCAAATTATTTTGGGCTGAGGTTGTTGCTTTTACTGTATATGTCTTGAACATGTGTTCTATAAAGAGTCTTAGAGAAGGAAAACTCCTTACGAGGTATGGGCATGTCAAACACCAGATATTAGACATTTGAAATTATTTGGTTGTGTCGCTTACGCTCATGTTCCATATATTGTAAGGAAGAAATTGAACGTTAAATATGGAAAATATGTTTTTATTGCTTTTCTCATGAAATAAAAGGATACAAACTTTATAATTCTGCTACTATAAAAGTTGTTATTAGTTGATATGTCATTTTGAAGAGACACATGCTTGTGATTGGCTAGGAAAAGAGTCTTAAAAAACAAAATTCTTCACTTTTTTCTCAATTGTTGGTTCTCATGTGCAATAACCAGAACCACCGAGGGAGGATATTGTGTCTAAACCATCTTCAAGTTACCTGCAACGAGAGAGGCGATTAACAACCCGATTACAAGATTATGAAATTGAGAATGCCAATGAATTATCTAATGAAGAAATTGTGAATTTTGCTTTATTTGCAAATTATGATCTAGTGTTATTTCAAAAGTCTTTCAGAAATGGTCATTCGATTCATGCCATAAATTAAAATATTCATGCTATTGAGAAAAATAATATATAAAAATTGACTATCCATCCACTAGAGAAAAAACCCATTGGAGTCAAATGGATGTACAAGACAAAACAAAGCAAATGGAGAGGTGAGTCGTTTTAAAGCGAGACTTATTGCAAAAGGATACAAACAAAAGAGATGTATGATTATTTTGAGGCATTTGCTCCTTGTTGCTAGACTTGACGCAGCTTGCATGATTATTTCTATTACCGCACAAAGCATGTGGAAGATTTAACAAATGGATGTCTAACATGCTCTCTTAAATGTAGTTCTGGAAGAGTATGTTTATGTTGATCAACCAGATGAGTATATTGTCAAAGGACAAGATAGTAAGATCTACCGATCCAAAATGGCTTGTACAATATCAAGCAAACTCTACGAACATGCTATATTCGTACCAATTCTTATTTCATCAAGCATGGTTTTCAAATGTGTCCATATGAGCATAATGTATATGTAAAATATTCTAATCGATGAGATAATGTTATTGTATGCTTATATATTGATGACATATTTCTTACATGTAATAATGCTAAAATAATTTCTAAGATCAAGGATGCTGTGATTAGTCATTTTGAAATGACATATATTGAGCTGATGTCTTACTTTCTTGGTTTGAGAGTTTATCATATGGATAGTGGAATATTCATTTCGCAGAAAAAATATGCTAGTTGTATTTTTTTTAAAAAAAAAGTTTAAGATGGAGTTTGCAAAACCCATCTTAACATCGGTTGAAGAAAAGTTGAAGTTAACAAGAGATGCTTCCGCTGAGTTGCTTGATCCTGAATACTTCCGAAGACTAGCTAGAAACTTGAGATATTTAACTGCTAATAGACCGGATATACACATATGGTGTTAGACTTATCAGTTGTTTTATGGAGTCACAACCGCTTCCATTTTGATGGATTTATGCAGTGGCTGCCAGACTTTTATTTTGGTCTACATCTTGGGGGAAAAAATGTCTTCACTTCCATTGGATTGAATGATACATTCTTCCTTGACTTTGGAATATGATGGAATAAAGTAAAATGACTAACTAAATTAGCTGCACTTCTTACATTGTGAAGTAGCAGTTGATCGACACAGTTTGACGCAATTTTCATTATGGGTCATCGGAAAACAACATTTGTATGTTTTCAACACATGAGTATGGTTGTGTACATCCGACCTTCCCATACCTCGTCTTAGACAGGAGCGTATAAGGTAATGAGTTAGTCTTGTTGTTGTATCTTGTGGAAAAAAATAGGCATTTTTTGTCTTGATAGGGGCTCCTTTCTCGTTTTCAAATTATTGTTTGCAAGGGTAGGGGTATGTTGAAGGTAGCTGTACTTACATGTCTATAGCAGCCATGGAATGTTCTTATGATATATAAGATATATAAGATTGAATAGCTAAACTAAAAATAAAAAATAAAGTGCTGAAACTTTCCTATAGAGAAAAGGTTGATCTGGAGTCTGGAAAACACTTTCACAAGTGATGAAGCCGGATCCTCACCAAGAGTCAAGATGACCTCAAATTAACGTTGTCAGCTAACTTGAAAATTTGTTAACTAGATTGAAAGTTGTAGCTGGAGTAGCTTCTAAATATCCTGTACAATGAAGCACAAATCAGAGGTCCCGTGGGGCTGGCCCCGGAAAAAACCCTCCGACGCTCAAGTCAGTTTGGGCCATTTGTCACTGAGAATATAATTTAAATGGTGAGTTCAGAGTTTCTCACAGTATGAGCTGAGGAGCAAAGTGTATGAATTTGCTTTAGGATCTGAATGTTTTTATTCCGGATCCCCTTCTTTGTCTCGATTGATATGCTTTTATTAACTTTTTCCCGCCTTTAGCTTTTGATGGCGGACGAGATGTTTGCTTGGGGCAGAAACCTAGGACATCGTAGGTCTGCTGATGTGACTGGTAGACCGGCTGATGTGACTAATAAGCCTGTTGGAATGACCTTGGCGTGTTCAGACTGAATAACCAGCTGTAATCATTATACTCGAATTGCACTTCTGTCTGATGGTTCCTCGATGTAACGCCGTGATTAATTCCTTTGCTGAAGTGCCCAACTAAGCCTTGCCGAAGTGCATAGTTGGATCCAGATGAAGTGGTCTGAAGTGCGGCACTTGGACAAAAGCTGAAGTTGGTGTCGAGGTGCAAACCTTGGCATATTCGTCGATAATATAATAAGTGTCATGCCACCCTGCTGAAGTGCAACCAAGGCTGAACAGCCATGCTTGGGTGATGTACTGCTGAACTGCAGTACTTGAGTGCTGAGCTACGGGAGTTGATCCGTTGACTGTTGTTGACTAACAGACGATTTAATTATGGTTTATCAACCCGTATCAAACAATTTACATAAATACATAGCTTTAGTCACTAAAAGAGATTTCGGACACTTCTTGTCTTCATAATAATCTAAAGCCATGAAAATTAATTACTATGTTCGTCTTGGACTCATAGTTCGGTTTGGAAAATACAAGTCATTAGAAAATATTATTTAAGGTGTTATTTAGTCATTAATTTTTTTAATTTCCAGTTTTGTCCTTCGATATGGTTGTTTACAAGAATAATTTCACAACTAAATATCATTCAAAATGTTCATTATGAAAAGTGAAAATCATCTTGAGATATCTTTAAAAGTAATACATGACCAAAAATGGGACGGAGGTGTATAACTCTGGTTCTTATTCATCTTAGTCGACAAGTAATAGTTCATGAGTCATTCATGTTTGATTTGTGAAAAGACTCGTTGAAGGAAAAGTAAACGATTTCGAGTTGAATTCGTTTTTTGGTTTGACAAGATGTTCATCGAATGTCAACAAGTAATAGTTCATAGTAATATATGTTTTTGGTTTTTATCAAATATTTTATATTACATTATTGATTATGTGTTGTAATCACTTAATAAATTATGTAACAATTTGTTCATAACTGTGGAGATATGATGTGTAAATTTTGTATTCTATATCTATTGTTCTTCAAATGATCGAGCACTTTGAAACTGAGTCTGAATTTATTCATGTTTGAAGTTATTTTATGCGTGAATATTTTATTTTATTAAAACTAAACTCAAACATTTTATTTTATGCTCGATAATATCATTTGAACATGTTCAACTTCATAATATGTTTGATTCTGGAAAAAATATATTTGATTCCACTCAAATAGTTATCGGTCTTATAGGTTGGAGAATCTAAATTGGTATAAAATGGGGTTCAGATCCCCTGACCCTCCTTTAGGGGATATTAAATGACCCGTTGACACGTGGCACACAGAGAGGTGATGAGGCTGGATGGAGGTCACCCGCACCCAGCCTCACCACCTCCCTGTGTGCCACGTGGCGGGCGGTCGCGAGAGGGGTGAGGGTGAGCACGCGGGGTCAAGGGATTCCGCTCCTATAAAATGGGAGTTGGATTGGATGAGGGTGGGGGTTTGAGAATTTCACGCTTACTTTCTTATCTAGCACACTCTACCTATCTTGTTGTTTCTGTTCACTTCCTTTGATGTTACTCCATACACTTCTTATTCCGGGGGTTGGGATTTGACTTTACAGAACAAGTACAGTTAGTGGCCTTCATTTTAGGCGATAAAAACGAGAGGGAGGCGCGGTCACGTGTCTTCCATGTGACTATGATCCAAGGGAGTATACTCCTTTCTGTTTATATTTTATGTATCATTTGATGGCTACTATATATTCAAATCACCATGCTATGCACGCCAAATTATTCTAGACATCCGGTATTCATTTTTTAAAAAAGATAATTTTATACGTGTAATCATGTGATATTTGACTTTCCTTCCTTATTTGGTATTGTCCTTACATTTTCACAATAATTCTGAAAAAATTACCATTAAAATGTGATAGACACACAATATTAAATGATTTTGAAAAATAATAAGTAAAAAATACTGCTAGAACACCATAAAACTAGTGTTGAAAATGATAGTAAAACAAAACATCTCAGTAATATGAAGCTGCAAATAGTTTGAACTTGAAGTGTACTCAAATTGATGAGACGGCATTGTATTGAGAATATGATAGATTGGGGGGAAAAAGTTTTGTTACTGAAATTGTTTACAACACAACCATCACATCCACTATATCTTAACGACACCAAAAGCTATTGCTAAAACTTGAGAAAATTAAGAAGCATACAAATAATACTTCTATCTCAAGGGATAGAGAGTTTACATCCAAGTTATGAGAAACACATAATGGTTTAGGGGTAATAAAAGTGGTGATGTCAGATTTATAACTTAATTTCAAAATAAATTGTTTTCGCTATTGTGCTTCACCTCTTTATATCCTTTCCAAATTTATTTTAAATAACGTTCATTTGTAATTCTTTTTTAACTCTATCGGTAAAACTAGATATAAGTAATAGTAAAAGAAAGAATCGTAGCATCTCCCCCCCTTTTTTGGTTTTTTGAAGCATGATTTTAAAGTGTTTATAAACTTTTATTGTATATACTACGAGCGTGAATGTCTATCGGCATATACGTTATCGAGACATTGACGGACATATTTTGAGAAATGATCGGAGATGTAACATTACATTTTCTAAATTAGTAATGAAATAGAAATTGTAATAGTGAGAAAGTTAAATAATACTAATACTACAAGTCAAGGAAACTTTTATAAGTAATAAAACATGTAGTAATTAATTTGGAACAAAAATAAATTTACGTGATGGGGATGTAACAACAATTTTTAAAATTGAAGTCATGTGCAAGATAGGCGTCATAAATGGGATAGGATCTTTCTCAAAAAAAAAAAAATTGGGATAGGATCCTCACACCGCAAATGGGGTGCGGTGACGCATGACCGCGCGACACGTGGTAGCAAGAGAAGATGATGAGGCTAGATGAGGGTCACCCGCATCTAGCCTCACCACCCCCCTTTTTGCTGTCACGTGTCACGTGATCACAAAGAGATGAAAAAGTGAGGTTAGTAGATCCAAACCCGTCATAAATAATGCCACACGGAATTTGACAAGTAACGTCATAACGTATAGCGTTGGTTTTCCCAACTAAACGGACAGAGCTCTTCAATTCTGCCAAACTCTTTGTTGTTTTTCCGAACATCACCTCCAATCACGACGACTTCGATGAAAATTATAACTAAAAGCCTACTTGCACCTACATCCAAATATACAAGTCCCCCCCCCCTCCATCCTACTCTCCTAAGACATAGTCTGACGTAAACACAGACGTAAACAGTCAACGGATAATCACCTCAAAAGAAAGAGGTTGGGAGTTTGAATCCCTCTGCAGACATTTGTGGGAAATTCCATTGTTTGGCTCCATAACGATGTACTTGTGTATTAACACATCCTTTGTCTGAATCTATCAAAGAACCTGATTTATACCCCTACAATTTCTGTGGGACCCGAGGTGATAAGGACCCTTACTGTTAGGTACAATCTTTTTTAGGAAAATAATGGTATAAAATACAAAATATTGTACCATAAGTCTTTGAAGTTAAGTAACTTCAAATTCTCAGCTCTCAACGATTTTTTGGATAGAATTTCATTCTTTAACTATTATGATTGCTACTTTGTGACTTTGAAATCGCGAGTTCGAGTCGCAGAAGAGCCTATGCATAAAAAATGTAGGATAAAACTGCGTACATCAGATTGCAAAACGATCTATTCTTTTCTTGAACCTTGTACAAACGCGGGAGTCTAGACCCCTTATCATTCATTAACTATTAATTTCAGGAACTTCTTCCATCCAACAACAAAATGGAAGTGCATGTTGTGGTCGTTTATTGCTGATGAGAGAAGCAACCAGCCATGCTGTCCACGCGTTAGTTAAGGCTTTTGAGAAAGACATGAAACTAACTAAATTGGCTAAGACTCTGGACATGATGTTTTAGAATATGTTTGATGTTAGAAGTTTTAAAATATCTTATTAAAGAATATTTGTATACTAACTTATCTATTTATAATATATAAATATTTATATGATACTCGTTTTAATCATCGTAATATATTGAAAAAATGTAATTGATTATTAAAAATTCTATCACTATTTTGTACAAAAAATTATTTCTTTTATAAAGTAGAAAGTATGAGAGAAAAAATACTAAGTCAAAAAGTTATGTTATAGAATGATTATGAACATTTAAAATTTGAGTTCATATTTAGAAATCTAAAACAAACATGACATTTATATTTTTATACGTGTATGTTGATGGGACCATGACATGTATAATAAATATGACTCGATCGGGTTTAGATGAGCATATAACTTTTCTATTAACTTTAGACTTATTTAAAGATAATTTTGAACTTTCTATCAGATAAAAGTTGTATATTTAAGAATTAGTTTTCTTGTCACAACGAAGCTCTTAAGTTTGTTATATGACCATTATAGTGATAAATATTTAATCATTGTCACATATCAATTATACTTAATATTTTTAGTTAACTAATGTCTAGTAATTATTTTGACGAAACTTTTAAGCAAATCACGAAGCCAAAATAAATAAATAAAAAACTATTAGTTAAACATACATTATCATTCACCTATTTGTTATTGTTTTCATAGAAAACACATCAAAAGAGCAGTTTCCACAATCTTTAGCCACCATGCTGACTCATGGTTGGATCCTAGCCGCCAATATTACTTGTTCTAATTTTCTTTTATAGCTTGATTTAAAAATAGTTCAAAAAAAAAAAGTATAAATTAGATATTTCATATTATTCTTTACACGTGATTTTATATTAAGGTCTCATGAGGCGGCCACATAACACATCATAGTTCACCTTTATGGAATATGGAGGCCGCGTCACAGATTTGCACAATTCCAGCCCATAACTAAGACTAACCCATAATTATAAGTATCTAGATTTTTTCATCGCCAGAAAAGATAAAACAAAAGGTCCCATGACACTGTCAGTCAGAAAAAGATAAAACAAAAGACTCAATGACGTGTCAGCAGAAGAATGGTAAGACTAATGAAGAGTGACCAACAAAAAAAACATGAGAATTGATAAAAGGCACGTGACGTGCGATGAAGTATACAATGAGGAGGAAGGAGTTGAACATCCGAATTTGCAAACCATTTGCAAAAGAATTGCAATAAGTGCAAAGTGCCAGTTGTAAAATGTAATTTTCAAAAGACAACATTCACTATAAATTATAGTTTTAAGGATGAAATTTCAGCGGTAAGAGTTGATGGGTGGAAATTTAATTAGTGAAGTTTGAGGGCATATGTTGCTAATACAAGAATTCGAGAAAAATAAAACTCTATTAAAAAAATAAAAGAGAATGTCAAATAAGAAAAATAAATTAAAAAAGAAAGTTCAAAACCTTCTATTAAAAGGCGTCTGGTTTTAGCGATCACAACATAGTTTGGCTTGTGTGCATTTTTTCTCTGAACACACTCTTCGTGTTCTCCGTCAGCTTCTTTTTCTCTCTTTTCTCTTCAAATTTTTCTCTTCGCGTGTTCGATCCATTTTTCTCGCAATCCCTTGATCCAGAAATGGCCTCTGTTACAGGATCTCTCGTTGCTGTTCCTTGCGCTTACAGGCAAATTGAGGTTATTTTTCTTCAATCTTACTTACGCCCTCTCGTCTCCTTTTTTTTCCCCTTTTTATTACTGAAGAAAATAATTTCGATTTGCTGCTGTTTCCTTATGCAAAGAATAAATTTTCGTTTTTTTTTGCGTGGAGTTCTTAATTTATCATTGTTGAGTCTGTAGCGGCTGGGGATTCATTGATGTGGGATCTTGCGACTGCTTTGACTCTGATTCCCCCCCCCCAATGATCATGCATTTCTTCTTGATTTTCAGCTTTTAATAAATCTGAGGATTGAAAAAATGGTTTTTTTTGTTCCTTTAATTTTTTCACCAATTGTTGTTGCTGTCGAGCTTCCCTTTGAGTTTTTCAGCTGTTGCTTGTTACTTGGTCCATAATAGTCAGATTGATCAATATGCTGGTGCGAGAACAATTTTTAAGATCCGACAAAAACTGCAAAGAAATAGAACAGGACAAACAGAAGCTCTATAGTCAATCGTGTTGATTTGATTTGCTATACCTATGTAAAGGGGATGAACACAGAGATTTACTTGATGGAAAAGTGTGCTTCTGCTGACTTCAAGAAAAACCTCGGTTCTTTGACTTACTGATTACTTTGTGTTTGATTAATTATCTTCTTGGATTTGTACAGGCCTCAGCCAGGTTCTCCAGTTTAAAATCAGTGTCACTTTCGGTTAATGGAAAGACTTCCTGCCTCTCAAGATGCAGCCACTCGTCGATTCCAAATCTCTTGCGCTGTATGTATCTAAGTAGCACTGCTTTTTCTTTTGTTACACACACACACATATAAACACACACACATACTGTGTGTGTAGATACATACACACACAACAACAACAACAACAACAACACAACAACAACAACAATATTTTCACATTGCTTTAGAGGGGGGGGGGGGTAAGGGGGATTGGATTTACACATCTTTACCCATGTTTTGGAAACACATAGAGGTTGTTTTCCAGATGATACATAAGGAAAAATTGGCATCAATATTGTGTCGATTGATTGCTATTTACATTACAAGGTGAGCAGACAATTTAGTGAGTCATTTTGGTTTATTCTATCATATTCCAAAGTCAAAGATTGTGTGTCTTTGATTCCATTGAAAAATGAAAACACACACACACCACATAGATATATATACATATATATATAGATATATATACTACATATATATATATATACATACACATATATATACTATAGATATAGATATATATAACATATATATATATAGATATAAGACATATATATATATATATATATATATATACATATATAGATATATATATATATATAGATATATATATATGTTTGGGGTGGGGGTGGGGTGGGTGTCGTTTGTGTGTGCGAAGATTCTTTTGCAATTTGTAAAATTTGGTATATACTCTTGAACTATCAAAAATATCAGATTTTGACCTTACACTTCATTCATCATCATCATCCGTATCCAGTATATCCCAACGACAGCAACACTATCGTTAGGGTCTGGGGAGGGTGAAGTGTTTGCAAACAATCCTCTTGTCCTAAGGGATAGAGAGTATGCTTCTAGTGACAAATACCCCCTGACTCTAGATGGTAGCTGCATAAATAAAATAATAATAGAGATATGATGTGGCTAGTGTGTTAGTGAGGGAATTCAGGGAATACAAAGAAGAGACTTTCGATATTAAAATACACATAACGTGTATATGTGCATGTAATGAAAAACAAACGGTAAAACATAAACAAACAAGTGCAAAGTCAACCTAAAGCGTAGATAGTGCCTACGCCTATCTAGGGATAGGATCTCCTCACCCTACTTTTCCTCACCCCACTCATGACCACGCGACACTTGGCAGCAAGGGTGGGTGGTGAGGCTAGATGAAGGTCACCCGCATCTAGCCTCACCACCCCACCCTGATGCCACGTGTCGCGTGGTCATGAGTGGGGTGAGGAAAAGTAGGGTGAGGAGATCCCATCCCGCCTATCTATGTCCCTAAATATACTTTAAGGTGTCCCTATATATGGCATATACCTCGTTAATCTTAATCTTATGTCTCCATGAACTCCTAATCCTAGACCATGTCCTCAGAGAGGTGTAAATCTAGTTAGTCGTACCTAATATGCTCATCCCAAGTCAGTTGGGCCTGCCTTTACTCATGTTCCCCTCTACAATGAGGCTTTCAATTGCTCTGACTGATGCCGTTGTCTGTCTCCCGCTTGACATGCCCAAACCATCTCATTCTTTAATTCATTGTTGTAACAATGTGGACCATGAACTCATGCTTCCTATTCTGTGGCCTACTTTCCTTTCCAAATTTGCCTCTTTTGGAAACTGTTAAAACTCTGACCAATAGTTTTCCTTTTTCCTCTTTTGCTTTCCTTCCCCCTCCAGAATTGATGGTTTTGTTCTTACAAACCTCACAACATTTGCAGTTTTCAGGCATTTTCCCTCCCTACCCCCCCCCCCCCCCCCAACCCAAAAAAAATTGATGATATTTGGTTCTTATGCATTAAGCTGTAGGGCGCTTGTAATGGTGAAGTAGCTTCTAGGATTGATGTGCCAATGGGTTGGATGGATAAAAAATGCCGGAAGGAGAAGGGGAAAATGAGGAACTGGAAAGGAGAATAAAACGGGAAATTTAATGTCAAGTTTGGCACTTTATGATCGTTTGAAGGTTTCTGGTGGAATTTGCCCTTTACTATTATTATTCCTTGTCCAGAGCATCAGTACTTTGGGTTGAATTTGTTAGTAACATCTGTGTGGAGGTAGTATCGCTACACTAATGAGTAGTCATTTTTTGTAAGTCTAATGAGTAGTCATTGACCAACCACTTATCGTTTTAGTTGTTGATCATGGGTTAGTAAGAAACAGATGAGTATGAGAGAAGTCAATTTAGGACACACATGTTTGAATTATAGGGGGTAGTTCTCCTCACCCTCGTCTTAATCCTATTGGTTGATGACATGACTGGGATGCTCAGGCAGTTGGTCAAGCAGCAATATATAATATACATATGGGGCTGTCTTTGATGGGCATACTGAATTGTATCTTCCTTAGACTGCTTAGCATTCGAGAAGAAATATATGTATATTTGTTCATGCACCTTTTTTAGACTGCTAGAAGAACCCTTTGTGGTAGTAGCTGGACGTATTCAAGGCCGCTTCACACCCTTACTGTTGTGATAAGAGGTTGCCTAGTGCGTGCTCCAGATGCATCACATATGTGCTAAGGATGGTGTGTTTTTAAGATTTCCAACATGCTAAAGAAGGGTTTGGCTTTGCTTTGTTGCTGTTTCTATTGGTAACCCGTTTTAAGCAGAGTGAGTGCCTGATTAAGTTCAAGCTCCGAGTCTTCCTTCCTGTCAATCCTCTTGGAGAAGGCAAAATGCCAAAAACTTTATCCCGTCCTGTTCTTAAGTAGTTTAGAGTCCTTTCGTTGATTCTGTTGCCCTTCTCTCCCTTTTTTGTCTTGCAATATTGAATATTTCTAGATCTAGCAATTTGTAGGTTTTACTAGGACAGTAGAGCTCTAACGAGATTGTTAAATTGATAATTCCATCATGCATTATGCACTAAGAATGTATTTCCTGTTAGGATGAAATACTGCTTCCATGCATGTTTCATAGCAATAACCTTATTTCTTTTTACCAGCATTCCTTGAAATTGTACACAAATTAACTTTTCATTTGGGTAGGCCAAGCCAGAGACAGTGGATAAAGTATGCAAAATTGTGAAGAAGCAACTGGCTCTACCTGATGATTCAGATGTCTCTGGAGAATCCAAGTTTGCAGCTCTGGGTGCTGATTCTCTTGACACAGTATGTATATTGTCACTTAGTAGCAATTCTCTTGACATTTTGCTTTCTTTGGCATGAAGTGACGTTCTTTATTTCCGTCGTCTAATTTCTAGTCTTCTGCTGATATGTTTAGGTTGAGATTGTGATGGGTCTGGAGGAGGAGTTTGGCATCAGTGTGGAGGAAGAAAGTGCACAGAAAATTCTTACTGTTCAAGATGCTGCTGATCTCATCGAAAAGCTTGTCGAGAAGAAGGCTGATTAAATTTTGTGGCGGGCTTTGAATTCAGCAGTTAGGTCTGAGTGATGTTCTCTTAGTTATAATGCTTGGAGCCTTCATATGGGACTTGCTTAGGGTTCCCTTCCTTTGCTTGTTTTCTTTGATCTGAATTCATTGTCTTGTTTTTCTTTACCATTCTCTGAAACTATTGGGATTATCCACCTAAAGTTTAAACTATCTTTTGTGCCTTTGCTCTGTTGGAAAGATTTTCTAAATTATCGACCATATACTTCTTGAATTTTGTGATTGTGCTAAGGGAACGTTGCAGTAACTGATGTCGCGTCATATCCTACAGCACAGTTACAGCATCATGTCATTGGTATGATAACAGATGCATGATCAAAGCTGTCCTGGCTGGACATTATAGGGGGAAAAAGTCTCTTCAAGAAGTTGACCAAATGGTGGAATGTAATGTCCCATAACGGGACAGTTTGATTTGTATTGTGTGGGTTTCCTAAAAGGTTTACTACATTTTCAGGATCTTGAAAGGGGGTTGAGATCCTCACCCCAATTTTCCTCACCCCTTTCGTGACCACGCGACACGTGGCAGTAAGGGGGTGGTGAGGCTAGATGAGGGGAGCTAGCCCTGCTACAGGGTTTGCTAAGTACTTATGTGCTTAGTAGCCTCTGCTTATGTGCTTGCTAACTGCATACGTGCTTAGCATCCTCTGCTTCAGTGTTTGCTTGCTAACTGCTTACGTGCTTAGCCCTGCTTCAGTGTAATGGCTCATGAACCGTTTGAATTCGGTTTTCCTTGATGGATGCGCCAATCTTTTGTTTTTTTCCTTGTCTTACGGACTCCCTTTTAGCTTGCTAAAAAATTTCTAGGTTCTTTTTCAACCGGAAAAGATATTAAACAAACCTATGTATGGGTTTTCAACAGTAAAACTTACAAGATTTTAACCAAATTTGTGACAATGGAATATCCCATAAGACTGTCGTCTTCCTCTCTATATGGGTTTCTTTTAAAAGCTATTGTCGTTCTGGACTTCTTTCATTAACTATTATCATTCGGAATTGTTTGGTGGACTCACAATTAAGTGGCCTGTTGCTTTATTTGATTTAAGATGCGTTCACGAAACATCCTAGTGGGGCAAGTGTCAAGTGAACCAACCAAACTCCCCTTGTTCTGTTCAGTTTTTTCTGTTCAGTTTTTCTGTTTAACAATATGCTCCGCGAGGATCACATCACCGTCTCATTGCTCACCGTCTTTCGACTGACCGATTTTCATTCTTCGAAAGACGGACTGACAGATTCTCATTCCTCACCGTCTTTCGATTGACCGAATACTTTTTCAGTCATTCATCTGATATTACAATCCTTTCTTGTTGAACACTTAATGCGCGGTGATTTCTCACCATCTATTTTGACGGTGAGAGAATCTAGACTTGGCCGACTTTGAGAGCGAGAGAACCCAGATTAGCTCCGTGAAGGCATCAAGCGTTACTTTCTTTATTTTAAGACCATCTCCAATGGGAGCACCAAAACATCAAATTGGTGCAAAATGTCACTCCAATCAAGCACCAAAGCTTGCACCAAATTGGTGAAAATGAATAGTGTTGCACCAAATAGGTACAACACTATTCATTGCACCAAATCAATATTCATCCTCCACATCATCATTTTGAGAATATTAATTTAATTTTAATTTCGTTAATTTTGTTATAAAAATTTTAATTTCGTTAAAAGAAAAAATTATATAACAAAAATCTGGAATGAATACTTACATTAAATTTTTTGTGTTAAAATATTTATAATAATGAATTAAAAATAGAATGATAGAAGAATCTTTGAGGGAATATTCTTATTTGGTGTTAGATTTGGTGTTTGTGGTTGGAGTACTTTTTACTGTTTATTGCACCAAATAGGTGATTTGGTGCAAAATTTGGTGTTTTGAGTTGGAGATGCCCTAAGAACAACCCCATTATTCTTTCATACTATTAGAGAAGTGATTTTCAAACTCATAGACACTTACTTTCTTTTTGAAAACTTCGCGTTCATATACCGGGTGGTCACATCATTCTTCAAGGAATCAATGATGAAGAGATGAAAGATTATAAGAATTCAATGATTGAAAAATCTAGAGAGGTTCTGATATTGACTTTCTAAATGTTACTTTTACTCTTATGATAATAAACGATTCATATGATTGATAATCTATCATAACTTGGCCAGACCTAATCTATCATAACTTGGCCAGACCTACAAATGATTATTCATGACATATTATCTTTTAGAAACACACACACATATATTTGTCTTATGTGCACATACACATATTAAAATTGTTCTCAGCCGGTTGTTTTTTATTTTTTATTTTTGTTATTGCTCCGAACTACATTCTTTCCCTGTTTCATTTTGTACATTTTACCAAAAAAAAATCAGTTGTATGCAAGGACATAAGCCTGAAATAGTTGACATTCAAAATTAATGCTAAGATTATAATGACGTCGTCGGACACAAATGGGTGGAAGGGCCTAGAATCTGTTAGACGAATCCGAGGTGTTACAAATATGATATCAGAGTCAACTATCAAACGGTAAATTTTTAATAGGCATATCGTGGATGAGTTCAGCAAGGACACTTACTCATTCAAGAAGTGTAAAGTGTAAAAAATCAATTCTATATTGGATAATGTGAACATTATGACATAGATATAAGAACAGACGTTAATATTAAACGTCAATAACGATTAATTATTTTTGGCCCACTAAAAATCCAAAATAGTTGATATTTAGTATTATACAAGACCCATAGTAACGTCATTGGAACCAAACAGACATCGGTATACACATACTAATAGAGTGTTGCTAGATTTATTGATGTAAATGGGATCTCAATTTAAAATTACCAATATCTCGATAGCCAATAAGACGAAATAGGATGGATAAAAGAAAGTGGTGTGTTATGTGCTTTGTTTTTCTTTGAAAACATAAGTATAGAGACACACGCGTGCACTGACAAACATAAGTATACATATATGTACAAACACAGTTACACAAACATCAACAAATTTGTACCTTTGATCAACTATAGTTTACTTCCCCTAACATTTTAATATATTTCATATATCAAATATTTTTTTTTTAACTTTTCGCAAGAACCTTTTCTTTCCAATCTCCCCTTTCCCTGCCTACCAAAACCACAATAACCACCATCTTTCCACAAGGGGTCTTTGGCAAACTAAAGTCAAAGAAAACTTTGCTGCCTGCCTACATGTGCACTATACATCTTTTTATTCATCGCCAGCTCCTTGTCCAAAGTACACGACAAAATTACACATAAAAGGCAGCTTTTCCGATTCAAACTTAACACAACAACATTATCACATTACCTTAAAACCTCCTGTCTATGACAAGTAAAAGACGATCAGATGTACGTAACTTACCCATTTATTGAAAAAAGACAAAGGTTATTTTCAGATGATCTATAATAAAAATTGCGTCAAGTTGCATCGATTGATTGATACTTAAGAATAAAAAAACGTATACAATTTAATGAGTCGTTTTACTTTATTCCATCATATTTCAATTCAAACTTGTTACAAATTTGAGTGGAGATTGCACACTCATGACAACTTTTTGATAACAATTTTCCTTTTCTTTTGTTCCTTCTTCGCAATCACCAGCCTAAGATTCAGTGGTAATGAACCAGATTTATAAAATGGTAGATTCTAATTTTACTGGTTAGATTCCTGATAATTCTGACTTCTGGCGCCTCATGAATTTTAATACAAAAATTCCTTATAACCCTTGATTGAGAGTCCATAGGATTCCACGCTTTGAAAGATTTTATAGTATATTAATTATATATTGGTTTATGTAGTGATACATTTTCATGTGTGTATGAAATACATGTATAGGAGTGTTAATTTATTACTAAAAATAAGACATAACATATTATATATTACCAACCGACAAATGTAACAATATTAAGATTGTATAATTATACTTGTCTAATTACCGTTAGACCATATGCCAATCACATTAACACAAATTGATTCATCAGGCAATAGATATTTCTCAGCTAGATTCAAGAAGAGTCCAACAGAAAAGAATATTTAACGTATAAAAGTATTTCATATAGAGCAAATTTCTCGTATGTTTTATTTTTAATTCCTAAAGATAAAGTCTTTCAATTTCATATATCTATCAATCAATCATACCCATTATATCTCAACGACAACAAAAACTATAGCTAAGGTCTAAGAAGGTTAGCGTCAGACAAACAATACATTCATCCCAAGGGATGGAGAGTTTGATTTCAGTGAGACCAACAGCTCTATATATAACTACATAAATGACATAAAGATGTAATATGGGTTACATATAATTATATCACATTATGCTATCTCATAATCTAGCAATCGTTAAATCATACTTGTGATGCACGATCTGACCTAAACAAAACTTGATTTGATACTTATAACGTCGACAACATGACATAATTCACATAACACCACCTTAGAATTCATAAAAAATCAATGACATGATAATTATATAATATGAATTGTACAGATAATAAGAATTTATATAAACTTACATTAATATATTTCCTATCTGGAAATCAAACTGCAAGAACCACCAATATCCACCATGTCATGAAACTAAAAAACATGACAACCTTCAAAGACCCTTTGTGGTAGAATCTCACGGCCAACGAGGCCGGCAAAGCTCCGAACGGTGCGACGGCAGAATCAAGAGGGCCCACCAGCTCATTATCCGGATTCGGGGGGCTTGGGTTTGAGGGTATAATTGGTAAAGATGATTCAGTTGGAGAAGGCACCACCCCACCCGAAGAAGGTAAAAGAGGAGCAACGTCCAGAGAAAGCTCTTGGAATGGAGAATCCGGCAACAACGCCGGAGCAGCGGTGATGGTGAAAGGGGGGTTTCCATCTTGGAGTGCCGGACGCCGGAAGATAAAGTGAAGAGAAAAGATTGGGACATGAGGAGCACTAGTGGTAAAAAGAAAAAGGTGGCCATTGTTTTTTCAATTATTGTGAATATGGTTATTACACCATGTTGGATAGTGAGATGGAGTGACTATATATATATATATATATATATGGTTCCATTGACAATAAACAACTATGAGTTGCATCGACTAATGATTGATGAATCATGAATTTGAGTCCATTACCAACTCTAACATTATATATTTTTATTGTGATGATCAATGATCACTTATTTATTATTTTATTTGAATGCAGATCTTTGAGCAATCACATTTCTTTTTGTTTTATTCTTGTTTCATCAGCAAGAATAGCACACTGATTTTCACTCGAAATAAAGGGAAGAAGCTTAACGGAGTTTTCAAGTCCCAATCGTAATCTTATGTCCAATTATAATATAAATTTTATGACGATAGGTTTACAGGTTGTCGGATATGCATGGTTTGTGACGTTGAGGCCACGAGTTCAAACAGTAGAAACAGCCTCTTGCAGAAAATGTACGATAAAGCTGCGTACGTCAGACCATTCCCTAAAACCTGCAGAAACGTGAAACACCGAAAACGTTCTTTATAAAATATTACATGTGGAGGATTGTAAAATCAAACTGCATTTTCTGTCAGCAAATGAGCATTGGTACTTAAATCATGAGCTGCTTCATTGCACTCTCCTCTAAGAGAAATTCTTCTGTCCTTCGGAAGCGATGAACAATCGGAAAAAAAAAATATATGCCCGGTAGAAAAACTTATTTGTGCTTCTAGAGTATAAATCAGTTGGTACTCGGATTAGGATTTGTTCAAGAAGTCAAGAGTTCGAAGCCAGGGACACACACAGTGTGGGTGTTCCACTGGTGCTAGGCCGCCTGATTTGCAGATACATCTTGTGTAAGTCATTGCGTAAGTCTTCGCCCAACCTAAGAGTCCGTTGGATTCCTGATTTGCATACTCCACAATGTTTTTGAAATTGGAGCGGTAGGGACACTCAGGAAAAAAACATACATAGGAAAAAGACTGGAATTTATGAGAAGAAATGCAATTGCAACCTGCAGCAAACACATGCAATATAACATCAGGAGGATTGTAAAAGGAAACTTCATTTTCTTCAAGAAATGAACATTCTGAGCTGCTTTATGGCACTCTCTTTAACCCCTTCAATCTTCATGAGCCACATCCTGCAAAATCAAGCCTTTTGTAGTTTGACACGTAGACAGCTCAACTTTGGATGAAACTGTCGAAACGCATTTCTTTGTTGGAATTTTTTGAGATATCTCAAAAGGTTTGTAACATATGTGATTATATGTTTTAAAATAAGTAATTTATTATTAAAATGCATAACGAGATGTCTTAAACTTGATAAGTAAATGTTGTCGTATTTACTTATTTAATATTTACAGATGTTGATAGTAACTTATCTTACTTTTATAACAGCAAACTATTAGTTGCTAAACGTTGTTTGACTTTTCAAGTTCCCAGCAAGTTGAGTGAAGTTTTAAAAGCTATATGGAATCTTTATAGCATAATGCTTGAATTGTTGTTACGCTAAAAAAAAATTGTAACCCAACCGGTATGAGCCCCTGTCACCCCAGTTCCACAGGAAAGTGTAGGGATGTAAATCTGGTTCTGAAGGCCCATTAGTAAAAATTTGTCATAGCACAGGGACAGCACAAATAGCTCATTGGCACCGAAAGAACAACCGACGGGCTATCATTGCAGTCTATCTGGTCATTCTACGGGTTAATAATGCTCACACACTATGCATCTAGCTTGGATAGGTTCAAACATTCTTGTCTTCCGCAAGGTTCGAAACCTCCTACATGGAACCATTGAGATATGTTCCGAGGACATTGTTATTACGCTAAAGCTTTTGCTTTGGCTTAAATGGAGTACGGAGAATCATTTGGATATGTTGTGAGGACATTGTTGTTACACTAAAGCTTTTGCTTTGGCTTAAATGGAGTAACGGCCTTTTGGCAAATGCAGCAACGGTTTCTTCACCAAAACATAAGACGTTTCATGACTGAATGTTCTTTTAAAAGAAGAAGAACATATTGTTCTGATGTGTGTGAAAAAGATACTGAAATTGCACTGGATACAGAGTTCTATTCTTGAGTATTCATAGTTTGCTGGGTTTATACACATTGTAATGTTATCTATGATTTATACACATTGTAATGTTATCTATGTTGTTGTTCCTGATTCTCTCTTATATCTAAACGAGAAAGACTTTGTTTTGTTTTATAAGATGTTTTGAATACCTTAAAATAGTTTTTTAGGATAGTGCAACTCAGCGCGACTCAAAGTATAATGTTATATAAAATGGTATTCTATGATGATTTCTATGGTATTACATAATGGTTTCTATGGCGATGTCTTCTACGTTGATCTTTAATGTGGTTTTCTATGTGATATTTTTTACAATAATTTTATATACCATGATGTTTAAAACCATATTTTACAACATTCTTAGATTCATTATGCCTAAGCAAAAGCCTCTATAGATTCAGAATCAGCCTTGCACTCCACCAATACAGCTTTAGCACTTACAAATGATTCAATTTTTGAAGAATAGAAGATTGAGGTAAAATGATTCAGTTTTTTCTTGATTCATCTTTTGTGTTTTTGGGACGAATTATTTTATGAATTTGTTGTCTGACATCAAATTTCAACTTCATCATATTTTCTCTGCGATTCGTCATACGTCTTGACATCAAAAACCACACGATACGTTAATCTTTTACACCAGTTTGGTTCGATGATTATTTGATTACGCTCTTCCTTTCTAGCTCTTTTTCTGGCTAAAAATTATCGTTGGAGCAAATAAATATGATCTTGAAGGTTCGACAGTTCAACATGATTTTTCCTTCGTATCCTCATGATTTTAGTGGCATAATCCTGAACCTTGTCATTCAATGTATCATCTCTTGTCAAAGACCTTTATTCACTTGTTTTAGTTGAACACAAGAATCTTGGTTATCATTTGCCAGTGTGTGTGTGTGTGTTTTTTTTTTGCCATTGTGTAATTGATAGAAGTAAAGTATTTTGAATAAAGGTAGGTTAAGAATATTAGGAATGAAAATGACATGCTTCAAAAAAATATACCTGATTGTTTAAGCCCAAACATAAGTAGTTTTTTCAAGAGATATACTCATATTGAGTTATTTCAAGTGATATACTTATACTCGTATTGTTAAGAAAAATGCAGGAAACAAGACTGCAACAAGAGAGCAAGAAGAATGTAACTTGGCTTGTGGCGTGTATACACACTTTCCGTAAGGAATATTTGCCCCCACTCGATGCTGCAGGGTTATAGGCAAACTTCCTCCTAGGATACAACAGCCAACAATCTCTAATCCTCAGCAAATAGGATCGAGAAACTATGAACTTTCTTGAGCAAGAGTGTATTAGTGTAGAAAGAAGGAAATGGAATGCTTGAACAATATAGAATGCAAGATCATCTTTCTAATGGGTTATAAATAGGCTCTCAAACTCCAAGAAGTCGTTGATGGAGGTTGCATGGCGATTGGGCATGTCTCTTGGTGCAAAAGATGTGAATTTTCATGAAAAGTCACACCTGTCAGGACATCGATCGATCGATGTGATCGATCGATGTCCTCAGTCCAACATCGAACTCTGCACTCAGGACACATCGATCGATCGATGTCCCCAGTCAGACATCGATCTCTGCATCCAGGACACATCGATCGATCGATGTCATCGATCTATGTACATCGATCGATCGATGTCATCGATCTATGTCCGGCAGAATACTTAACTTCATTTTCAAGCCACATAGATCTATCCATTTGATACATGGATCGATCCAAGTCATGAGTCAAGCTATTCTTGCTTATTCCAACACCATTTCACCTTCATCTTTGATCTCAAACATCCATTCTTCGTTCCATTGCCTTTACAAACTATTATAACAATCCCCCACTTAGTTTGTAAAGCAACTTGCGACATTTCATGCATCTAAGAAGTATCTTTCGATTTAAACCTCTTATTAGTATAACATTTCAAAGTTCTAACGAAATCATGATAGCTAAAAAGCCTTAAATCAGATTCCTATGTGTTAGAACCGGAAACATTATACACATGAAACCACACTTTCAACCGAAGTCCATTTTAAACCGCACTTTATGGCCTTGTGCTACCCCTAGTATTTATGAACATTTCACGATCATTGCATGTCGAAGCGGCACCACTTCCTATGTTCATATAGGTGACAATTAAGATAATTCCTCTTAACTCGTCATTAAGAGTGTTTTAACACTCACCCTCCTTTAACACTAACATTCCAATTCTTTAAAGATCAATGTCGTGCGACTTGATTCTTTAAAGATCAATCGTAGTGCTTTAATACCTCACTTTGTGACTTGTTACCCATTGAACCTTTTGGCTAGTGGTATTGTAGACAAGGTCGGGTTTCTATCACAAGTGAACTTATCCCATACGTCTCAATCCCATCCCTAAGGAAGTACTATGTACCAAGTCTTTTGATAGACTCTTTGTTAACGGATCCGCCAGGTTATTGCTATTACACCATCAGTTATCAATTGCCTTACAAAATCATGCCTAAGGCTGACATGTCTAGATTTCCCGTTATAGATTTTACTATAAGCTCTAGACATCGTTGCTTGGCTATCACAGTGTAAAGAAATGGCTGGCATCGGTTGTGGCCACAACTCTATATCCAACAATAGATTTCTCAGCCATTCCGCTTCTTTACCTACAGAACCCAATGCTATGAATTCGGATTCCATTGTAGAATGAGTTATGCATGTCTGTTTCTTTGAAGCCCAAGAAACAGCACCACCACCCAAAGTAAATATCCAACCCGTAGTAGATTTGTTATCACCAACACTAGTTATCCAACTAGCATCAGTATAACCTTCTAACACGCCTGGAAAATTACTATAGAACAATCCATAATCCATAGTCTTTTTCAAGTACCCAAGTACTCGCCCAATTGCCTTCCAATGGTCTATACTAGGATTACTAGTATACCTTGATAATTTACATACTGCAAAGGCAATATCCGGTCTAGTGCAATGCATAGCATACATTTAACTACCAATTGCACTAGCATATTCCAATTGAGCTACCGCTCTACCGGTATGTCCAGTCAATTTGTATGAGGCATCGAATGGTGTGTTTGCTTCTTTAATCTCCAAGTGTTTGAACTTGTTCAACACTTTGTTTATGTAATGAGATTGACAAAGAGCAAAACCCCACTATGTTTGGACACCTTTATTCCTAAGATAGTATCTACCTCACCCAAATCTTTCATTTGAAATTGTGAAGTTAAATACTTCTTAGTCTCATTTACTCCTTCCATATTAGTACCGATAATGAGCATATCATCCACGTACAAACAAATAATGACATCATACTTGTCTGTAAACTTGGAATATACGCACTTATCTGCACCATTATGTTGGAAACCATCCTTCAAAATGGAAGTGTCAAACTTTTCATGCCATTGTTTCGGTGCTTGTTTCAATCCATACAACGACCTTATCAATTTGCACACTTTGTGCTCATTCCCTGGAAGTACAAAACCTTCCGGTTGTTCCATATAGACCTCTTCGTCTAAATCACCATTGAGAAATGCAGTCTTAACATCCATTTGATGAATAACCAAGTTATTAATGGATGCTAATGCCATCAACACTCTAATGGATGTTATTCTTGCTACAGGAGCATATGTATCAAAATAGTCTATCCCTTCTCGTTGTCTAAAACCTTTGGCTACTAATCTAGCCTTGAAAGTTTGAAGAGAACCATCCGTATTGTATTTCTTTCGAAATACCCATTTACATCCAATAGCTTTGGAACTTGGAGGCAAATCAGCGAGAATCCATGTATTGTTAGACAATAACGAATTCATCTCATCATCAATAGCTTCCTTCCAAAATGATGCATCTCTCGATTGCATCGCCTCCTTATAGGATTTTGGATCATCTTCAACGCTTAGTACAATAGGTGTTTGATTAAACACCTTTGTCCTATTACCTTCAACTAAGAAAGTAATAGATTGCGAAGAAATAAAGTCCGGATGTAAATACTTTTCCTTTCTAGCACGTTGACTTCTCCTAACCTCAGTTGGAGAATCTTGATTTTGTTCATCAATACTAGAAGGATCATTGGAGAAATCTCCAACAATAGGTTCATTCAAATTCTCACTTTTTGAACTTTGATTTGAATCTGTTCTCAAGAATTTATTCTCAAGAAATTCAACAACTCTAGACTCAACAACCACATTGGATTCTAAATCTAGAATCCTATATGCTTTAGAGTTTTCGGCATATCCAATAAAAACACCTTTAAGAGCTCTTGACCCTAACTTAGTCCTCTTTGGATCCGGAACTCTATAATAGGCTAGACAACCCCAAACTCTAAGATAACTTAGATTTGGTCTTCGTTTTTTCCATATTTCATATGGAGAAACTTTGAACTTCTTAGAAGGAATTCTATTATGAATATTACAAGCCGTTAACAAGGCTTCTCCCCACAAATTCTTTGGCAATCCAGAGTTTATTAACATTGCATTCAGCATGTCAACTAAACTTCTATTCTTTCTTTCAGCCAAACCATTTTGTTGGGGTGTATATGGAGCACTTTTCTGGTGTACGATACCATTTTCCTCACAGAATTGATTAAATTCAAGAGGAAAGTATTCACCACCACGATCACTCCTTAGAACTTTGATTTTCAATCCCGATTGATTTTCGACTTCCATTTTATAGACTTTGAACATGTCAAAGGCTTCCTCTTTATGCCTTAGTAAATATACGTAAGTATATCTAGAGGCATCATCAATGAAAGTAATGAAATATCGATTTCCACCTCGGGTTAAAACTCCGTTCAATTCACAAATATCTGAATGAACAAGTTCTAAGAGTTCGGTTTTCCGTTCAACTTTCGGAAACGGCTTCTTTGTCATTTTTGCTTGTATGCATACTTCACATGTTCTTTCATTTTCATCTTTACAAGAAATTAAGGCATGCTTAGACATGAACTTAATAGTAGTGTTACTAACATGTGCAAGTCTATCATGCCACAATGAAAAAGAAGAATCAACAGAGTAAACAGAAACTGTGGAATTTTTATTAATACTCAATTTAAACATCCCGTCGCAAGCATAACCCTTGTCGACAAAGATACCATTCTTGGACAATATAATTTTGTCCCCCTCCATTACAATCTTAAATCCACTCTTACAAACAAGACTAGCAGAGACAAGATTCTTAGAAATCTCGGGTACATGTAGTACATTGACTAATAACAACTTCTTTCCAGAAGTAAAGTCCAATTCTATACTACCTTTACCCAAGACTCTTGTGGCACTACGATTTCCCATCAGAACCTGCTGGCTATCATCCACAACATGGTAGGTCTTGAATAGATCCTTATTGTTGCATACATGCACTGTTGCACCCGAATCGAACCACCAATCTCTTGTGATTTCGTTCGTAGCCATATGAAGTTCTGTTACCATGCCAACATGTAAACCTGAGACCATTGCAACCAGTTGATCGGTTCCAATGTCTATCATATTCGCATTGTTGACATTCTGAGAATCACCGCCCTGTTTTTGTTTCTTTCGAAACCAACAGTCCTTTTTCAAGTGACCTTTCTTGCCACAATTATAGCATCTCTTGCCTTTCTTGGATTCTGCTTTGTCTGTGGATCCAGCATAATCGGAGTTCTTCCTTTTGTTTCCAACCGAACTCCCTAGTTTCCCTTTGACATAATGCACTCTAGGTGCATCGTCAGAGACATGTCTCTTTACAAGACTCCTTGTCTCTTCTTCAATTCGCAAATGCTTTTGAAGTTGTTCAAGGGAAAAGGATTCGGTTGAGTGCAGTAATTTCTTCCTGTAGTCATTCCAACTAGGAGGAAGCTTAGCAATGATTCCTCCTACTTGTAATGCCTCTGAAACTTCTACACCCAACTCTTTCAATTTAGAAACAATGACCTGCAACTCGTGCACTTGGTCCATGATTGATAAATTTTCAACCATCTTAAAATTGAAATACTTCATCACCTGGAATTTGTCTGCGCCTTGTTTCTCGTTGTTATACTTGAACTCCAAGGCGTTCCATATCTCCTTTGGTGATGAAGTTGCCGTGAACAGATCGTAGATACGATCTGTCAAATTGTTGAGGATATGCCCTCGGCAAAGCATGTTATCCTCCTGTCTCTTCCTCCAAGCAGCCTTGACCTCCTCGGAGTCCTCTTCTTTTGGAGTTGGCAAATCCTTCAGAGTTGGGTCGAGACAATACCCAATCTGTAGCGCCGTCAGAAGGAACAACATCTTGTCCTTCCATCTCAAGTAGTTGGTACCATCGAATCGGTCCAACTTCATGCTCTCTTGGTTCAAGAATGTCTTTGAATCCATCTCAAATATTCCTTACGATTGTTAAGAAAAATGCAGGAAACAAGACTGCAACAAGAGAGCAAGAAGAATGTAACTTGGCTTGTGGCGTGTATACACACTTTCCGTAAGGAATATTTGCCCCCACTCGATGCTGCAGGGTTATAGGCAAACTTCCTCCTAGGATACAACAGCCAACAATCTCTAATCCTCAGCAAATAGGATCGAGAAACTATGAACTTTCTTGAGCAAGAGTGTATTAGTGTAGAAAGAAGGAAATGGAATGCTTGAACAATATAGAATGCAAGATCATCTTTCTAATGGGTTATAAATAGGCTCTCAAACTCCAAGAAGTCGTTGATGGAGGTTGCATGGCGATTGGGCATGTCTCTTGGTGCAAAAGATGTGAATTTTCATGAAAAGTCACACCTGTCAGGACATCGATCGATCGATATGATCGATCGATGTCCTCAGTCCAACATCGAACTCTGCACTCAGGACACATCGATCGATCGATGTCCCCAGTCAGACATCGATCTCTGCATCCAGGACACATCGATCGATCGATGTCATCGATCTATGTACATCGATCTATGTCCGGCAGAATACTTAACTTCATTTTCAAGCCACATAGATCTATCCATTTGATACATGGATCGATCCAAGTCATGAGTCAAACTATTCTTACTTATTCCAACACCATTTCACCTTCATCTTTGATCTCAAACATCCATTCTTCGTTCCATTGCCTTTGCAAACTATTATAACACATTGAACAGTTAGTTACAATCTGAAAAGTCATATTGAATGCTACAGTTCATGATATATTTATCAAATTGAATGCATTGATTATTTCTATATTATACATTTTCGTGAATGAAAGATAGTGCAGTTAATCATCTTTGCAAAACAATGCAATGCAGACTCAACAGATATGGTGATTACGGTGTCTTATTCATTGCGACCATTATAGTTCCAGTCCAAAGTTAACTGTGACGACGGATGGAATCCTCTGACCGTACAGTGAGTCTCCGTACTCTCCACCACGCGACACGTAGTAGCAGGAGGTGGTGAAGCTAGATGAAGGTAACACTCATCCAGCCTCACATCCCTGCTGCCACGTGTTGCGCAGTGATGCACGCGGTGAGGGGGAGCGGTGAGGAGATCTGAACCCATGTGATGATGGTGTACCGTACACTGTGATCACGGTATGAAACGTCATGCACAGATCAAAACCAATTATATATTGTTAACGATTCAAATTATTTTTTTGGAAAGAATTATAATCTGACCCAAATACTTTATGGCTCTTGGGTTTGAAGCAAGTTCAGGCCCACATCATGTGCGCCCAATTCTCTCTTAAAGTATCTACTGGAACTTAAATGCAGTTTGGACTTTGGAGAATGGATTATAAACCAAGCGGTGTGTCAGACTCTAGACCAGAGGTTCACATGTTGCACTTGGACAGAGCCCTTAGCCTACATCTTTTCTTAAAAACCCCATAAGCCCAATGATCTTGTGAATCCTATAATTTAAGAATATAATACTATGTTAATAATAAGGGAAAATCACCTTTTACCCCATGTGGTTTGTTCAATCGGTCGATTGCCTCCCTGAGGTTTAAAATTACATACATAACCCCCTGTGGTTTTGGACTGATGAGAAAATGACATTTCTGCAATTTTTTCCTGCCGGAGGTGCTGTAAGGACAAAAATACCCCTGTCACCAACGTCTCTGAAAAACAAAGGAAAGAGTACGATTGAGGTAATCAATCTTCAAAAAAAACCAACAAAATATAAGGCAACTATATCTCTTCCATTTGAACCTATCTAACACGCATAAGGAGAAGCTTTGGTGGAAGAAGAATTCAGCTAAGCTGAAACCTACGTTTTAGTTGTGTTGGTAAGCACGGGAACAGAGAGCCATTGTTTCTTCCAGAAACAGAGGAACTGCTGCTGATTCTTGCAGAAACAGTGTATATCAGTAAAAGGTTAGTTAGTAACGGGAATCTGATGATGTTTTCTTCGCACTGTGTCTTTTTTTGATTTGTCGATGGTAGCTCATTTGTGTATGGATTCAAGTCCGTGTGTGAAAATTGCATTCATGTTGTTGTTGTGTATTCTGTTATAGCATGAATAGGTGTACGTAAAAGGATTTGCATGGATGTTGTTGTTGTGTACGTAGATGGATTTGTTAGTTAATGTGTAGTTTAAATGAAATAGCTTTAAGTTGATGCCATGGTAGAGTAAAGTTTTGAATGGATGTGTCTGCAGTAAGCAGTAAAGACAGGGACAAAATGGATACAAGGGAGGAATTAAGTGTATGTGGAATGAGTGGAGGTAATAAATACAACATGGTAATATGTGGTAGAAAAATCACCCTCACGAAGAGGAAAAGAAATCTTTTATGCAAGGACAAAATGGTCAATTTGCATCCAAGTAGAATTGAGCTGTCATAAGACTCTACAAATGTTGTAGCTACAGCCCCAAGGGAATCATCTTCACATTCCGAAGCATTCTTGGATGTAGAACAAAGGAAACATATTCAATTCACCCACTTTGAAACTGGTATAGAATCTGAGAGAGTTGAAGCTGATGCAGATCCAGTTGGTACCTTTGAGGGTCTAGATTACATTCTAGATGATGACATCTTCTGGGATTTTGCTTCTAGACATATCCTAGAACCTACTCGTTCAGGTGAATCTGAAGAACAAAGAAATGATGTCCATGTTGAAGGTCCAGGTTAGGATCTTGTCAATTTAGTGATGTGATCCAAAATAGTCATTGTTTTTTGTTTGGATCAGACAACATTACGAACCAAGGAAGCACTCTGACCGGGAAACCAGTAAGGATCTTAACATTCATTGCAGCAAATGTAAGCAGAAAGGGCACAATGCGAGATCATGCGATGGTCCTGTACATCCTTCCGCAAACGTGAACAAGGTATTTGTATTTTTGTTGTTTAAGCGTTTGTTTGATGCAGTACGTTACTGATTTATTAAGCGTTTGTTTGATGCAGAGACAAAGGACATCGAATGCATCAACCAGTGGAGCTGCTAGTTCATCACAAGTATCAGCTGAAGGGTCAACCCCTATTGAACTGAACCTTTGCCTCGGGAACACAGCTGTAACCAATGGAGACTGTTTTGACATTTTAATATGTATTAGTTTTGACATTTTTCTATGTAGCAGTTTTGACATTTGGCTATGTCATGGGTATTTGGCTATTTATGTAAGATTAGAATAAGGATGTTTGGCATTGCCAACTCTGATTCATTCTATGTGTCAACGCAGCAAGCACCAGGGTATATTGTTCCAATCATGTAGTTTCTGATGCACATTGTGCTTCCAGTCATTGCAGCAAACGCATTCCATATTTTAACAATCGCTGGGTAAAAATGCAAAAAAGATAACACAAACCAATATGATTGATGGCAAAAAGCAAAGTCATATTTTTCATTCCCAAAACATCATGCTAAATAAACTTCATATACATCTTTTCGCCCTAAACATTTTAAACCATCATCGTTAACAACCAGAACCTATACAAAAATAAACGTCAACGCCAGCAGTAGCAGAAGTATCAGTAGCAAAAAATCATCAGCAGTAGCAGGAACAATCAGCAGCAACAGTAGCAGTAGCAAAAAATCACCACCAGGAAGAAACATTCAGCAGCATGAACAAAAAACATCATCAGCAGTAGCAGGAAAAAAACAAAAACAGCAGTAGCAACAGACAACAACCAGAAAAGAAACAAAAACAACCCCCAAAACCACCCCCAGACAAGAACCAAACAGCATCATCCTTCACGCAGCTTCATCATTAGAAGAAAACGCAGCAACCAAGGCCTTCAACTTTGCCTTCATCTTCGCGTACTTCTCCGTCAGTCTCCTCAACCTGGCCTCCAGCTCATCAACTCTTACAGCATCATCATCTTGCTTTTCAGACATCCAGTAGTAATTATCCCATAGCTTCCCGATCTCCACCTGTTCGTCATATAAATTGCTCTCCACTTCCCTTCTGGGAGATACAACAGATTCTTCCACAACCTCTTTCGGATGAGGCATTTTGCTTGGTTTCCTGGGTGCACTCGGACCATCACTGGGATTGATTTTCTGTTTCTTCACCGAATGAGGCTGAGGGTTCTTGGGATCCATTTTTCTTTCGTACAAGGCAGCTGGAAAAGCAGAGAGCGGTTGTGATGTGAAAAAAATTGTTGAAGGGCTGGGCTATTTATAACCAGTACAGGGAGGTTACCCATTCATGCACAAAACTTTTGGTACTCTCAAAAAGATTTTTGGCATTCTCAAAATTCCTTCTTAGGAGAAAGGGGAATGCATGTCTTCATACCAACAGTCTTTTCTTAGAAACAATGCACCATCATTACTAACATCGGGATAGACATCAGACACGGTCCATTGCATTTTGTAACATCTCAAACAAATGCAATTAAACAGCATCTCATTGCACAAACCACCAAATAACCTTCAATTCCCCCAATGCAAATAATTACACCAAAATTAACGTGCATCCACTCAGCACGCGTACCACATCTGATTCATTCTACACCATACTTATAAGCAAAACACCACATAATCATCTCAAATACATAGAAACAACTAGGGAAATCATAGCTACACCTACAGACACACACATCATCATCTTCATTTGCGTGATGCTTTTCTTTATCAGCATTACTTCAAAATCAGTTCCTCTTGAAATGTTCATCTCCTCAATGTCTGCATTGCGTGTAAAATCTGATTGCACAGCACTCTCCATGCCAATTGGGTTGCACCACTTCCAGAAATCACATTTACCTACGTCACACACGAAATACATCCTGGTCTTTCCATCCTCACAATTCTGATATCAGCATCTATTCCACATTTGCATCTCATTTGAACATACCTCGGATACTTACATCCACCACCCACGTAGCCACCATAGCTGTTACAGGAAGATGTGTCCATGGTAGCTTCAATCTGGGTATGGAGTTTAACACTTTCAATCTGCAGAAGAAATGCATAGAGAAAGCACGAACGGGCAAGGCAAGGGGTTGTATTTATTCATACTTAGCTGATTTGGTTAATCAGTTTAACAGGACCTTTATGTTGGAGGGGGCATATTAGTCCAATATTAAGCAAGATTAATTTATATTTTAAAATAGCCACTTAACGAGCGCGTGTAATGCACCTCCGGCAGAAAAAAAATTACAGAAATGCCATTTTCTCATAAGTCCAAAACCACAGGGGGTTATGTATGTAATTTTAAACCTCAAGGGGCCAATCGACCGAATGGTCAAACCACATGGGGCAAAAGGTGATTTTCCCTAATAATAATCAGTAAACTTTTTTTTAATAAACATTATCTATCAATAAATATTCATGAGTTTTTTTAAAATAAAGGTGTGTAGTGACAATCCAGTTTTGACAAAATCGGTACATCACAGACTGTGTTTTGGGCAAAACTTGAATGTGTAGTTTCGATTTTTTTTCTGATAAAAGTATATTTTTTTTATCAAAACTAATATTTTTTTTTCATTTCTAGATACAATTTTCCAACCAACATTTCTACATTTTTTAAAATAAATCTAAACAATCACGTCGGGTCTTATCCACCCTCACTGGTAGAAAAGATTGCGTACAAAATTATACAATTATTGTCCTTGCTACTCACCAGCTGGAAGATTCTCTTTTATGGTCATATTTCACGCAATAATTGTGAACACACACACACAACGGCACCATGCCTTCCCCCCCCCCCCCCCCCGGGCTGGAAGGTTGAAATTCCCCACCGGGTGTCTTTTATTGTTCATATCTCTCACGTGCCCTTTGTTCACATGAATTATGCCCAGGTTGAGTCGAAGTGAGTTATTTATTCTTTTATTAGTTCATTATCAGTTAAATATCACTTACTGATTAAAAAATTTTCAGTAATTTCTTTCAGGTGAGTCATTATTGTCCAACTTTTTATTAACAAATTAGACAAATACAGATCTTGAACAAAATATATGATATTACTATATAATATTTTCTTCGTCTCAGACATATTGTCACAGTTTTATGGCTCCTCTACTTATTCAAATTTCTTCCAATTTTTTCCCCTAATGTGGCAAGGGCCATATACTTTTGTTAATGGTATTTTAACGAAGTCCCTGCCTAGAAATAGTAAAAGTGTGAAATGACGAGGATATTTTATCTTAAAAATAAATTAATACTTGCACTCTCTTTTTCAGAGGTTCGTATTCTGTTTGAGTTTTTATCGTTAAACTGATAGTAGTAAGATTAATTATGTATGGAATAAGTGATATGTGTATGAAATAGAAGTGGTTGTATAATTCTCTAGGTTTATTTTGTTTACCTGTCCTCGGATAATAGTAAGTTTCGGATTTATGTGTCTATCTAAGAGGAACCTGGTCTAACTGTACAAAAACTTTTTGATAAACTTTAGAAAAAAAAATCAAAAAATATACCCTAAATAGTATAAATCAAAAAACCATGTATCATAAATGATGATTACTACTATACTATGTCGTTGGGCCAAAATTTACCAATCCAAGAAATTAGAAGTTGTAGAACAAGATGAAGTTTTTTGGACAAGGAGGAATTACCAACCTGACCCTATCAGCCTGTACCACTGTGTGATATAGATGAAAGTCAGGTGACCAAGGTCTGATATGGCAGAGTTTGGACTGCTCAGACAGCCACACAAGGAACGCACTGCAAGCATTGAAGCTCCAATAATCGAACTATCGCCATTCTCTCGAGCTTCTGCGACCAGAACTATTAAGCCATGTGGGACAAAGAGAAATTATTGGACCTTTCTTCGAGATCATGGAACAGTGTCATGCCAGTAAAAATCTATATGCTCGCATAAAAAATTATATGTTACATAGAAAAATCCATATGATGTTAATGTTGTATAGAACAGTTGAATTTTTTAAAATTTTCATCATGTCGGCTGAGTGTCCATTAAAAAGACTTGTAACGTTTCTAGAGAAGGAACTTCACGATTTTCCAAGAAAGCTGCCTCGTTTATGGTCAAGGTAGCACACTAGGGATCTTAAACAAACCGAGCCGTTCACGAACTATTCGAGTTCGGTTCGTATTTGTTTATTAATTATTTATTAACGAGCCGAATTTGAATAGGTATTCGAGTTTGTTTAGTTAAACGAGCCGAATTTGAATAGGTATTCGAGTTTGTTTAGTTAAACGAGCCGAACTGTTCGTGAACAGTTCCGCTCGTTTAAACAGTTACAAGGTTATCGAGTCGAACTCGAACCAATTTTAAAGTTCGTTTTGCTAAACAAACCGAACCGAACTATTCGTTTAACGAAACGAATTCGAATTCAAAAACTTAGTATTCGATTCGGCTCGTTTCGTTAGCACCCCTAGGCACACGTGAATCACGGTACGAGTATAAAACTAAAAACGCGACATATAATTTCGGCGTTTTCCTCGCAGTGAATTATGCATGCACAACTTGAACCACCCACCCACCATATCTTACTCGTTTATTATTATTGATTTTTTGGCTAAAATATATTACTCGTTTAATGTAAAAGAATTTAAAATGCCAAGACGTTCATGTGGCATACTGGACATCACTCCCTTCCTAATTTCTGATCCAGAGACTATTTTCTGACTGCAACATTAAAGTTCGTCCTATATATAAATATGGGTGTCAGTGGATGCACCAGGACCGCCCAGGGAAGTCTCTATACATGGATATTTATTATCGTCAATAAAAATACACTAGACTATACTGTATATAATCTTAGCATACACTTTGTGAAAGAGGATGTATTTGAGAATATGTGAAAATGAAAGGATTTATATCTGTTGGAAAATTGCAGAGAATATTGGCAACACAAAATTATAGAACAGCCGAGACGTGACGGATTGTCACTGTCCTTAAAGCAATTTTGCCTATAACGAAGAGCAAGGTATACTTCTAGCAAATGCTTCACAGGATATAACGGCTTACTTCATTTCTATTGCTTTTAGAGAGAAAGTATTGAACTTCTTTAGTAGAAGAGAATGATAGTGAAAGGTAGAAGAAGAATGCTGCAGAATTTTTCACAAGAATTCAATAGTTTTTCATGTTTTTGTTGAAGATATCAAAGCCCAATATTTATAGGCTTTTGGTTTTCAAAACACAGGTTTAAAAGACCCTTTTCTGCAGCTTATTTCTCCCTAGGATCGGCCACGGACGTTCAATATGAAAGGAGATGTCATTTGGAGGAGAAGATGCATCTTTTGTGAACAGTCGAGTCACATTAGGCGCCTAATGTCACTTCGAACGACTGTACAAAATGACATCGAACGACTGTACAAAATGACATAGGAGCTTCATGTGACATCGAACGACTGTACAAAATGACATTAGGCGCTTCATGCCACATTGAACGACTGTACAAAATGACATTAAGCGCTTCATGTGACATTGAACGCCTACGAAGTGTTCTGGAATTGTTCCCGAACACTTCGAACGCTTACATTAGGCGCTTCAAGTGTCTGAAAGTATTCCAGAACACTTCGAACGCCTACATTAGGCACTTAAAGTGTTTGGAACGCCCCCATTTCCTTCCATTCTTCATAAAACACTCGAAACTTCATTCAATCTCCTATCAATAGGTCACATAACACTATACAAGGTTGGATCACAAGATTTAAAGTACTTTTAAGTACTTTTCCAACAATATCCTTATTGATTCGATGCGATATTACTGTTTCCATGAGATAAATATGCATAATGTCGAAATAAAAATTTACTTAACATCTGTATATTTAGTTATCTTAGGAACCGGATGGACTAAAAGAGCAAAGTTTTTAATTTAATGGCAAAACGAATACAAATCAGTCATATAACCCAAGTTTTGTATTTCATGCTCAAATTTCATCAACCCACCATATCTTCAAATTTGTTTGGTAAGGGTTTCGTGTATGCTTAAAAATGTTACTTAAACATGTTAAATCACATACCATAAAACAAAAGATACACGTCTACAATTATTCATGATAAGCGTTTTGATCTTTATGCAAGAGTTCAGTAATGAGAGATCTTGTCCCCAGGACATAGCCTAACTGGTTCTGGGCAGGAGTTTTCAAAAAAGAGGTCAGAGGTTCAATTCTTCCCAAATGTAAGAGAGCCCTTTTCAAGTAATTGCATAGTGTGGGAGATTCTTTGGCCTGTAGGCTTGCCTGCAGTGCTGGAGGCTCCTTATGCAGACTACTGTGTATATGACCAAGCTCCTGCTAGCGGACCGTTAGGTACCTGATTTATATATCTACACTACATTTGTGACTGGATATAACAGGGTCTCTTGCTAGTTGGGGTTCAACCTTTCAGTAATGAAAGAGCAAAGTGATGTAATGATAGACCTTCACTGAAAAAATTTATTAAGGTTTATGTACGAGTTCATTAATTAGAATGCAACTACAAATATAACTGAGAATTTAAGATGACTGTTTTTAAAGTATAGCTGTTGAAAGAATGTTACTGGAAAAATTAAGATGATGCTTTATTACATTGGGTTATCTGAATAAGATTGTAATGTCTAGTCATCTGTTGAAATAGATTATGTGGATAGGAATGCCCGTTTATCTACTGAATCAGGTTAATGTGGATAGGAGCATCCAGTCATCTACAGACGGATAAGGAAAACCCAAAATGGCCGGCATTTGTCAACAGTGACGGATATAATTAGATGCATAAGTTAATAAATCATTGTATAATTTGTTGATTGAAAATATGTATTTCGTAAAATTGTTGTTGAACTTGGTAGGCGGAACAAGTTTTTGCCTATGGCTCTAGATCGTCTCTACCTTCGTGTCCTAATTTTCATGTCCGCAACGTGTTTAGAGTCATAAATGAACCAAGCGGTTTGTAAATGAATTAAGTTAAATTTTGATTAATTCATTTTGATAAAATTTGAAACCAAATTCGGATCTAGTCGAATAATTAATAAGTCAATCTTGAACATGTTGATTGTCGATTTAATACTTTGTGAATATAATCGAATTTTTAAAATATATATAGAAAGTATGTATAATTTGATTTTATACTAATATTTGTGTTTAATATAACAAATAAATTAAACATGATAGAAAAATGAAATGACCTACCCAACACCAAGCACCCCCAAGAAAAAAAGAAAAGGACTGGTGATGGGTTTTAATTTGGATGAAAAAGTTAATAAGATGATAAAAGTTTTTAACAAAATAAACGTAATAAATGAAGCAGATATAGTTGTGAACGTTTGACTTTAATAAAGTGGACGCTCCAGGGAACAATAAAAGGACGTTTCGTTCCATAAGCTCACCACGTTTGCACATGGTTTGGATAGACCGGATCGTTTCGAGATTTGACGTAAGCAGCTTTATTTTATTCTTTGTGTAACAAACTACCGCGACTCAAATATGTGACATCAAAATTACAAAACAGCAACTTTAACCGTGGATGTAAGGCCTATTCTCAAACCCGAGGGAACAATCATTTTATCAAAATGAATAAAATAAATTAAAAACGTGCTCTACCTAATCCATGCTCATATTATAGAGTCCGCCAGACACCCAATGCCCCCTCAATGCTCAATAGCTCAAAATGAATTCCATACTCGCTTGGTGTGTGAACTTTCTCCAGCTTACCTCCATTTTCCACGGGGATGACCTGAGGTGAAAGCCTACTCCTCATTTCTGCATTCTCATCTTCTTATTACTTGTAAAATTAGTTCCATTTGTATATATACATTTGCTATTCTGATGTTTGGTGGCTTCCAAGTGTATTAATACTAGATTAATATGTACTGAATTCTCATAATGATTGGTTGAGTTTCTTTTAATTTAGTGTTGATTTATGGGTTGTCTTATTTTGTTGTTAAAAATAATTCCTTTCCAAAAACTCTTTGCTAGTGTTTGTTTTCTTGTTAGATATCTGTTCTTGATTACTGTTAACTACTCAGTAAGTTGATTCTGAGTTTGTATTGTTGTTTGTTGAATCTGGATTTTTTGTATGACAATGATTTATTTCCTTAATCTTTGCTAGATTTTGATTAACTTGGTGCAGTCTATACTGTATTAATTTTTCTTGTGATTCTTAGAACAATATAACTACTGTGTTACTTTTGGACCGCCATAAAGTTAACTGTAGTTACTTTTTCTTGTGATTCCTTAGAACATATAAAGAAGAGGTGAAGGCTGTGGTAGTTCTTACCAGCACTGAGGGTGTCAATGGCACCATTTACTTCACAGAAGCAAAACATGGTAGAATTGATCTTCATGTTATATACGAGCACATTTCCCTGTTTGTTACATATTGATTCTCAACATTTTTCTTTTGGGATTCCTCAGGTTTGACCATTGTTACTGGAACTGTATCTGGCCTGAAACCAGGACTTCATGGGTTTCATGTTCATGCTTATGGAGACACCACAAATGGTTGTACTTCCACAGGTAACTAAACATGTTCAGAGAATGAAAAAGAGAGTTCTTGAGAATTGTGACTTATAACATATGTGAGTTTGTTTTTGTTTTATACGCGAGTTAATCCAACTGATGATTCTGTAGGAGGACATTTTAATCCATATAACAAGGAACATGGTGCCCCTACAGATGAGAATCGTCATGCTGGTGATCTTGGCAACATTGTTGCTGGCAAGGATGGTACAGATGTTTCCCCTACGTTTCTTATACAATTTTGTTCCGCATTGGGAAAAAAAGGTTTTGAAATAGCATAGCATGTGAGTATTGGTGTAAGTATCTAGAATGGATTAGAGTCAAATATCTTTTGGTAAGCAAAGACGAAACACGAAAAGTTAATATCGAGTGCAGTCAAACAAATAATAGCATCATTAGACCAAAGTCTTTAAGCGTTACAGAATAGTGTTAGAACTGAACGGATTACAAGACAGAACTACATGCTGTTCGGGTTTCGCTGTTATGTCCAGTTATGTTACTTTTGCATGTTGGAGCAGTTACTGGAATTTCCTATCTTGTGCTACCACTTTCTGAGGAGGTATTCTGTTACCCAAGCTGTTGTTGTAGAATCATAGTTTTGAATTTGGTACTCAATTGCTATGCTTATCCACTAATGTCCTTTTTAAGCTTAATTAGATTAATAAACTGGCAAATGAGAAAATTATTGCAAGTTCTGAATGAGTCCAAGTTGCTGAAGAGAATTTAGTGGGGGACTTAAGAATACTATTTCCCTTTACATATGCTTCATTTGATTGCTTAATCTGTATAGTTTCTTAACCTGTTAGTTGTTTACGGTAATGATATCAGCCTGACCTTTTGTTGCTCTATCCTGATATCTCACAGGTACTGTTTCTTTCACCAAATTTGACAAACAGGTGAAATTTATGTTCAGTGTTTATGAACTTCTCTAAAGAAAAGAGGCATGCATTTCTCAATACTTTGTGTTTGCCTGCAGATCCCACTTTCTGGCCCATATTCAGTTATTGGAAGAGCTGTAGTTGTCCATGCTGATCCTGATGATCTGGGAAGAGGTTAGCCGCGTTATTTTGATTATTGAGATCATTCTGTCTAGTCACTAAACAATTTTATGATGTATCTGCACTAGTATTCCTAATGTTGCTGAGGGCTAGTCTGCATTTCATAGTCTAGCAAGTCAATCAACCACGCGAATCTGTTGATACATATCATCTGATGCCAAAGATCAATGCTCATTGCCAACAGTTCTGTTCTAAACTCTAATTGCTGTTCTATGTTGCTTCAGGTGGTGCTGCTGATAGCAAAAGCACCGGACATGCTGGTGCTAGAGTTGCTTGTGGTAGGTGCAGTTTATCATTAGCTCTTGTATATCATGACATAAAAGCGCGATTGCTAGTGTTAGACATTCAAGTAATACCAATGCTTGATAGCTAATTCATCAGATTTCTCCTTTCAACTTTATTGAATTACCATTTCATCCAAAAGCATAAGTTATTACACACTCGGATAATTTAACATTTATACACTTAACAGACATAAAAATGTGTGACTTGTGACTGAGGAATCTATCTATAGATATGCTAGAGTATGCTAAAGCTTTTATACGGGTCTGCGTTGTAGCTACTCCATCCAACAACAATAATATTATTACCTCATCGTTTTAAGGGCTTCCGCCTTTGACAGGGTAAGATAAGTTGGATGTACGCAACCTTAGCCATGTGTTGAAACACATAAATGTTGTTATTGTGTTCATCGACTACTACTTCACAGTACAAGAAGTGCAACAAATTTAGTAAGTCATTTTGCTTTATTCTATCATATTCTGGAGATAAAGAAGAGCGTGTCTTGACTACATCTAAAATAAAAAAAGTTGTAGCTACTTCGAAAATATGTTGTAGTCGACTATTTAATCTAGTGTAATTTGTGTTTATGTTGAAAAATTAACTGTGCCAATGTTTTTTTAGACGGAGAAAGTAATAGATATGGCCTTGGAATCATTGGAGTGATTTGTTAGGGAAGTCTGTGATGACAGAAAATTATGCAGAGGTTTACTGAACAGCCATTGTGATTCATTTTGCAGGGATAATTGGCTTGCGTGCTTGAGCATTCTGTGATGCTGTTGAAGTCCAGTCATTTTGTTGTGAAAGTCATTCACCATTGGCAAAAGTAGACGAGAATAAAAGAATGGTGTTGGACTATATATGTGTCTCTCATTTTCTCTCTCTGTTGCTATTTACAGTTGAACTCTATATTCCCTTTTTAGTGTCTTCTGTGTTGCTATTTACTCTTTCCATTTCCAATGGAGTAAAAGACACATTCTTGACTCTAGAATATGATGAATAAAGCAAAATGACTCACTAAATATGCTGTACTTCTTATATTGTGAAGTAGCAGTTGATCGACACGCAATTTTCATTATGGGTCATCGGAAAACAACCTCTGTGTATTTCTAACATATGAGTATGGTTGCATATATCCGACCTCCTATACCCCGCCATAGGCGGGAGCCTCTAAGGCAATGAGGTAATACTGTTATTGTTGTTGTGTTGCTATTTACTAATTTCTGCCTGGAATATGAAGGGAATGAATCCGAACAAGGATCTTTCTAATTCTTGAGCATCTCACAACCATAACAACATTACCTCATTGCTTTAAAGGTAGCTGCTTGTGGAAGGTATAGGGGGTTGAATGTACATAGTCATACTTATGGGTTAGAAATACTTCATCTCATCTATTGAGCATCTCATTTTTTTCGTAATCAACCTCTGCCATAGTTGAGTAGGCTAGATTTTTGGTAGAGCATGACGTAGCAAGATGGTTTATGTAATGGACTCCGTCTTACGCGTAATATTATATTGGTTATAGATTAACTATTAATCAAGTTAGTAGTTGTTTATAATTGAATAAACAAGTGACAAACACATGAAAAATTTGTTAGCAAAATGAGTGCTTATGATTTAGAACGTTATTGAATTAAAAAAAAAGAATGTTTTTGAGTATTAAAAGTACATTAAAGATCAAACTTAATTTTTTAGCGCACATTTGTTTGCCAACGACCCATGGTTTATTTTCCAAACAAAATGGAAAACAAGAGGTGAATACTTCATGTTGCTATCTAATGCACAGATAGATAAATAGTACACTCGTATGATGCAGATAGATCGATAGTATACTCATATGTACTATTGAATTTGATTTTACATATAAAGTCATAATTTGGTACATGCACATTCTCTTCATACTAGTGGCGGAGCCACACACGTTCATGACCATATAAGTGCATGCCTATAAATGCAAAAAAAAAAGAAAAAAAAGAAAGTTATATGCGCATGTTTAGTTTAGAGTTAGTTTATGAAATAAAGATATAGGTGCACAATGCATACTTTAATATAAACAAAGAGTTAGTTTATAGAACCTCAAAATGCACTATTAATGTATTGCTAGCGATGACTAGATTATTAGTTTTTTCTTTTTTATAATTTAGAACTTTGAACACAATGCTCAAATAAGTTTTGACACTTCCTAATACAATCTCATGTACCATATCATAATTTTTTTTAGAGTTTTTGAATTTTAGAACTATGATAGTTTTCTCATCTAAAAAAATTCCTTTCTGGTTAGTTACTCTATCGATTTTCTATCTTCTATTCAATATGTGACTGAATCCTTACTAAAGATATACATTACTAGCGCGCATACTTGAAATGTAGAAAATACATTCTTGACGATAAACTACGTGAAATATAAGTTGCACGTCATTATAGGTGACTAAGTAAACAATGATTGTGTAGTGACTCATAGAAAAAGATAATTTTTGAAAGTGAGAAATAATGATATTTGGAATGCTTCCAAAAAATTAAACAAACTAAGAGAACCCTTTGTTTTATTTGAATTTATAATAGTCTGAGTTAGTTTTGGGTTTTTTTGTGCATACTTTCAAATTTTGAATGTATTTAGGATACTATCACTTTACATTTATAATAAATTGTTTTCTTAGGCGAAAATAATAGATTATTCTTAGACAACATATTTACAAGTTTTATTTATTTTCATTTTTTTTACTTTTCTCTCTTTTAGTAGTGCAAATCCTATTTGCAAAACCTGGATCCGTCACTGTTTTATGCATATGATACATGTCGGAAATAATTAGTATGCAGGATATATTATATACACGTAATATATGCTAAGTAGCTTTCAGGACATAACTCAGTTGATATTTGAGTTGAGATTTGTTCTAAGAACTCAAGAGTTCGAATCCACGGACACGCACATTGTGAGTGTTCTACTACTGCTAGGCCGAAGACCTGGTTTGCAGGGGATACCTATGCCACTACGTAAGTTCTCATCCAACCTAACAGGCCACTGGACTCCTGATTTACATTATTCACAATACTCTTTGGAACTGGAACGATGGCCCAGAGTCAGCAAATGATATTTTACTCACAATATATGCTAAGTACTTAAAGTAAACTACCATTATAAGATGTTGAAAAATTACTATAAGGTGGGAATAGCTGTACGATTCCATAAATTTGAGAGGGTTAAAAAATAATGGGGTAATCACCTACTTTGACATATCCATCTTGTCATATATTACCTAATCATAGACACGTGGCAGTCAGGGAATGGTGAGGCTAGATGCGGAAGGCTAGATGCGTGTAACCCGCATCTAGCCTCACCATCTCTCTTGACTGCCACGTGTCGTGCGGTTCTTTGTTGCCGTCCATGTGGGACGGTCAGGGGATTTTATCCCCAAGTGGTTACCACTACAAGTACTCTTAAATTGATACGGATTATTTGTATTTTGTTTATCTTTTTCTTTTTGTAACGAAAAAGTCTCCCAGGATCAGATGAAATCCTCTCGTTAGATAGTGAGTCCTTGATAAGAGATAATATAAAGACACGATTCAGTGTATTAGATTTTTGCGTTTATATAGAGTCTGGAAGGGGCTGGATTGCGTATTAGGCTTTTGCGTTTGTATAGGGTATGAGAGAAACCGGATCGTTTCGAGATCTCATGTACGCAGTCTTACCCTACATTTTTTGTGCAAAAGGTTGTTTTCGCTGCTCAAATCAGTAACCTTAAGGTCACAAAACATCAATATTATCGGTTGTTTTAATGCCCGCCCTCAATAAGAACCTAATGTAAATAGTGCAATGTGTTTTAAAGGCTAGATATCCAAACCCAGGTCATATGTCCCAAGATTTCTAAGGGATTATACGGAATTGTAACGGCTAATTTTAAAGAAAATACTGTCAGCATTAAATATGCGTGCTGACGTCTTATCTTGGGAATATATTTTGTTTCATTTGTTATATACATTCGTATTTGACCATGCATAAATCATTTTAAAATGAATAATTATTAACCCTTAGGAATATATACAAATGAAAAAATATTGAGTGAGTGTTAGTTAGAGTCAATGATTATCCATGTTTTAGGTATTAACATGTTTTGTTGTAAAATTACACATTTAAAAGGAGAATCTTGATTATTGTTGTAAAAAAAGCAAACATTTAGATATATAAGAAATACACATATGAATGACTTTATCAATAATGAAGACATGGATAACATTTAAATATCTAGATAATTATCGTGAGTACTAAAAATATAAAACAATCTAAGATAGAAACATGAGACGTGACTAAAATAAAACTATTAGAGCAAATACCATACTCATACTCTGAGTGTAAGAGTCACCGTCTCAGTTCCAAAAATCGTGGAAGATGTAAATTAGGAAGTCATGAACAATGAGCAAATTAGGAGGTCATACACAAGGAGCTCAAACAAGGTGTCTACTGTAAACTAAGCATTTGACACAGACATCAGTGAAACACTCACACTGTAAACTAAGCCTTTGACACAGACATCAGTGAAACACTTACGCTATGAGTGTCTTTGAAATTGAACCATATATTTCTTAGAACAACTTCCAATACAACTAACTGACCTACGTTATGCACGAGACTAAAATAAATACTATTGATCCGGCATGTAATGTAGTTGCAGCCGTCTCTTTACTTACACGCCGACCCCTCGGCTGAAGTCAACCGTAGGCCTAGGACTTTTCAAAACTTAAATGCAAACGGCGTTGGACCCTATAGTCCCCAAGAGTTTCACTTGTATTCAAAATTTATATGCTTCTTTTTTCACGAATAATTCAATATCTGATCTCTACCAAAGAAAACTTCAATAATGTGTTGAAGATCAAAGGTAACAAGACTTTATTTGGTCAAACTAAATAGAGTTTTAGGTTTACTAAAAGGTTCACAAATCATTATATCAGGTGATTTCGACTTAGGAAACAAATTGAATAATATTTCTACATTAGAGTGTATATAACCAATTGTACATCAATGGCTTACTAGAAAAAGACAATATGCCGCATGGTATAGTTTACAGTTACGATTATATTTTGTGCTTATAAATTATATTACATACTACTCTATCCCATGTCGGTTCAATATGCTCGGGGTTTAGAGTAAACAAGAACAACTATAATCTGCTCTAAACGTTGTTAACCTTTCATTGGTATTTGAATGTCTCGAAATTGCATATGTTATTAAGGTTAATTTTACAGTATATTGACTTTATGCTAGACTAGTTTCTGTGCCACCTTTTTTTATATAAACAATAACAAAAGCATTACCTCATTGCCTTAGAAGCTTCTGTCTATGGCGGAGAATGAGAGGGTCGGAACTCGGATGTACACAACCCTACTTATAACAGATGTTATTTTTTAATGACCTATGAATAACTACAATAACAAAAGTGACTTCTGTAAGTCATAAAGATGAATAATATAGCAAGTGCCGCAAATATGACCATTTAGTATAATTCAATGATAAGTCTATTAGGAATTGAAACTTTTTTTTCTAATGTGGGAAAACGAGGATAATATAATTTTTCCTATTAAGCTGACATATACATATTTTAAAAGAAATACTGACGAGAATTAAAAGAGAAATATACGATAATCTAATGTAGACTCGATCTAACATAACTGTTTTGAATAAATAGTGACAATAATTAAGATATTTCAAATTATTGATATTAAGTTTATACATTACATATATGGTCCTGTCATCGGAAAACAACTTCCATATGTTTCTAACACATGAGTATGGTTGCGTACATCCGTCCCTTCATACCCCGTCATATATGGAAGCCATTAAGGCAATGGGGTAATAATTATGATGATGATTACATATATGGTCCAACGCTTAAAATAAGGCTAAGATGGCCTAGATGATGAAAAGGAGACATTACAACATAAAACTGTACTTACCAGGTAATTAACCTCAATTCCAGGGGTATAACTGGAAAAATATTAGCTACATTTACCCATATATTTCATATAAATTACATTTGTAGTTGGTACTTTAAGGCTGGTTAGGCAATTAAAACCAAGACAGATTAATTCTCCTCCGGCCTCCCAGTTCCTTTCTTCTTGCAGGCTGAGGAATTCAGTAGACCGCTTCCCCCTACCCCCACCCCCCGCCCCCAACCTTCACGACACCCATGCCCGCTTTCTTATTCTAAGTCTCAGGTAAATCTGTCTCCTGAACCACCTTTTTACTTTTTCATTCATTTAGTTTATGAATGTTATTTATACAGGTGCGCGCCTTGACTTTTTCAGTTAAATCGTTGGGCTTGATTTCTAAGATTTTAGCTTGAATCCTATATAGCTTTCCATTTCTGATAATTTTGTATGTATGGCTTCTGATTTTTAGTACAATTGAAGTCTTGAAGTTTGTATTCACTTAGCATTTCTTTTTGAAACTCTATTGTTCTGTCATTTATGCTGATAATTCTTATATTCCGTTTTTGATATAAAAGATATGAACTGGGCATGCAGTAGTTCTGCCTAATTTACTATGGCTTGTTGTTGAGGCCCCCTATTTTACCTGCTTTGGTTTATGCTCTTGAGTTTATTCTTCTGTGAGTCTGTATGGGGGATACTGGAATGTAGTTTCACTGACATGTATTGGGGTTGTGAATATTATTCAAAGATCGTACTCAATCATATTTTGTCGTTATAATTTGGGGAACGGGTTGTTGAATTTAGGGTGTTGGCGCTTGGGATTTGTTTAAGCAGCACAGATGATTACTGCAATAGCACATTTGCGTATATTGTATTAATTGGTTGTTTGCTGAAATTGTTGCTTCTCAGATACTCGATTGCAATTCTGTGTCTGTGTCTATCCAATCTCAGTTTTTAGTTTCGGACTTATTTTGTGTTTCTGTTTGTTCCTTTCACTCAATATACTGTTCTCATGCAACGGAGGGATTGAAAGGTTGATTTTGGTAATTGGTATACTATGATTGCTGGATCATGCACTTTTTATTTATATTCTCATTTTCCTATTTCATCTTTAAGTTTATTTCTATCTTGAACTGTAAAGTGGTGATTTGATTGTAGAAAGTGGTGATATATAGCCTGGGAAGGGGGAGATTAAAGTGATGATACGTGGCAATGTTGGGAGATGGGAGTGAAAAAGGACGGTGCTTTTTTAGCTTTTAGGCTATTTGGAAAGACAGGAAGCAATTCCCAAATCTCAGTAGTGTTTTATACATCATATTTAGTTAATTATAGTTCCATCTCTAAACTGCTGACTGAGTGATGCCCAGGGTATTGAATTGGACTTGGGATCACTCAGTAACCAAGAGGATGAGTCGTTATCCCCCCACTCGACCATTTTTAACTGACATGTTTTTTGTGTTTCCATATGTATGTATCAGCATTTGTGGAAATGAATTTTTGAATGGTTTTGTATCGACTAGTTGCATATTGTAGTGAGCAAGTTTACAAACTGTAACAAAATTATATAATTTTACAATTTAGGGATGGAGTGCAATAAAGAAGAAGCAATCAGGTCCAAAGAAATTGCAGAAAAGAAGATGGAAAGCAAGGATTTCGTGGGGGCCCTGAAGTTTGCTTCAAGGGCCCAGCGACTTTACCCTGATCTAAAAGATATATCTCAGATGATATTGGTGTGTGATGTGCATTGTGCTGCTGAAAACAAAATTAACGGCGAGAAAGATTGGTATGCTATACTGCAACTTGGGCCGACCGTTGATGAGGCAGCAATTAGGAAGCAATATCGCAGGCTTGCTCTCTTGCTTCATCCCGACAAGAATCAGTTTGCTGGAGCTGCTGATGCTTTTAAGTTTATTGGAGAAGCTCAGATGGTGCTTGTAGACCATCAAAAGCGTATGGTATACGACAGTAAATATAGAACTTCACGAAGATCTCCACTGTCTAACTTGGCTTCACAGAGAGGGAGTAGGCAATCAAATGCCCGTGCGCATCCTTGGTTTCAGAACAGCTTCGCTGGCAATACAGCATCTAAGTTCATGGATCATCAGAGTCCGCAACCGAAAGATCAGACTGAGCCAGCAGCAGATGCTAATCAACCAACTTTTTGGACAGTCTGCCCTTTTTGCGCAACTGCATTCCAATATTTTAAGGGGCTAGTCAATAAATCTTTAACCTGTCGAAGCTGTAACAAGAAGTTCACAGGTTATGAGGCGAACATTCCTACTAGTTCTGCTGGAAGCCCTTCAAGTCCGGCTACTTTTTCACAGAAAGCAGGGTCTCTCAGGAAAGCTCATCCTTCAACTGTTCCAAAAAGTAATTCTAAAATGTGTTCTTCCGGAACAAGAAATCCAGGAAGCACTATCTTTGAGAAAGTTGAAATTGATCACGGGACTATGTTTACTTCCAGAGCTGGTAAGAAGTCGGTGCATCAAGAGGACATTCAGAAAACAAATGTGAAAAACAGTAGAAATAGGAAGAAAACAATTGATTCAGCTGAATCCAGTGAGAGTTGTGAGAGTCTGAGCAGCACAGACTCTGGAGAAGACAGTGTTATAGGAGAAGATGCTGACAATCAGCTAGAGCAGAACTCTGCATATCATACTGAGCAGAACCTCCGGAGATCTTCTCGTTCCAGACAGCTGGTATCTTATGATGAATACCTGAGTGATAATGAGTTGGAAAAACCTTCAAAAAGGTCTAAATCTTCTGAAGAAGTCAATCTTGATGCTGACAGTTTTGACCACAATGTTGCTGGCAATAGTTCTTTTGCAGGAGACTATGTTGTTCCTGACCCGGATTTTCACAATTTTGATACCGAGAAATCATTGGATAAATTTCAGGTGGGTCAGATATGGGCATTGTATTGTGATGAAGATGCTTTACCAAAGTACTATGGTATCATCACAAAAATTGATAGCCCGCCTCATTTTGGGTTGCACATGAGTTGGCTCTCTCGATCGAAATCAAAAGAAATAATTGAATGGAAGGACAAACGTATGCCAATCTCTTGCGGAACTTTTAAGGTTGCAAGAAGAAAGTCCCATAAGTATGACAATGCTAGTCCCTTCTCTCATCAGATTAGAGTACAACATTCAGAAGAAAAGGATTTGTATTCCATTTTACCGCAAAAGGGCGACATTTGGGCGTTGTATAAAGGTTGGAATGAAAGCCTTACAATCTCAGACTTGGAACTTTGCGAGTATGAAATCGTGGAGATTCTTGAGACAAACAAGTCAGGCTGTGTAAATGTCTTGCTCCTAGAATCTGTGAAGGATTATAAATCTGTGTTCAAGCCTCAGACAGGAGAAGAATCGACATTGACAATGCATATCCCCTGGGAAGAGCTGTTTAGATTTTCCCATCAAATTCCTGCTGTTCGGTTGTCGGAAGAGAAAGAAGGCAGCCTTAGAGGGTTCTGGGAGCTTGATACTGCAGCTCTGCCAGTTTACTTCTTTTTCTGAAACTGATAGCTCATAGTTTTAGTATGAAGTCTTGTGATTCTTCCAGCCCAGAAATTGGTGGAACTTTTTGTACAAAATCAATGGCTGTTTCAGGACATTTTTGTTCATGGAAAAAGATGTTGGAGGTTAACTATGGTGGAATGGATTTTATATTTGCATCAACATCTGGGATTTTCTATCCTTGGATATTTAAAATGGAGTAACCCAAGTGTAGTTTCTTGATTGTTTTTGTTCTTGTTGGCAAAAAAAAAAAAGAGTTGAACTCCAACCAAAGGGTCCCACTGCCACAGTTCCAAGGAGCAGCGTGGAGGATGTAAATCATGAGTCCAGCGGCCTCTTATATTGGGTGAGATCTTACACAGTTATCGACACAAGGTGTCTCTCACAAACCAAGTCTTTGGCCTGGCAACAGAGGAACACCACACTGTACGTGTCCCTGAATTCGAACTCATGACCTCTTGTTGGCGATCTGCAACCTGAATATCAACTGAACTATGCCCGGGGTTTGTTTTTGTTCTTCGAGTATAGTGAGAGGGTGTTCAAAGTTAAACAGTGACAATGAAGTGAAACCAATATAATGCATGTTTTGAGTAGCTCTATTATAATCTCAAGCATAGTATGGCGTAGATTATTTTTTTAAAAAAAAAACACACAAAAAAGCTCAAGCACTATTTTGTTATTTTCACACTTTGGCATGTTTGTTTAGCATAGGACTTTCTCCATGTTCTTTCAGAGAACTTTTATGATATAACCAGTAAAACATACATGTTTAATGAATGATGTTCCTCCAAACATGTATAGATACTTGTTCAATAAATTTTATTTAATCATACACTTACAAAATGACATGTTACGTTTTATAATTGCCTTATTGACTAGTAATTTGAAGCCTAAGAGAATTCATGGATTCGAGACAAATTGTTACATATAGTCATCATCTGTTCTAAAAATTAAATCATGGAACATAAAAGCTATTTTTAGATAACCATTAGTTTTATAGTGTTCTAGGAGTACCAAACTCTTCCCCTCATACATGCAACCCCTCTTCCCAATGGTAAGAAAATCAACTAATAAAATCATGTGACATGTCAAACACCACTCAATAGCATCATAAGGTTTGTGCCAAACAACATACAGAACATAACTCAGTTAGTATTTGAGTTGTGAGTTACTCCAAGAGGTACATAGTTCGATTATAGGGACATCACAGTGTGTGTTTCAACGTTGTCTAGGCCAAAAGTCCACTTTGCAGTAGACACTTTGTAAGGTCTTCCTGTATAATCTCTCCAACTTAGGATGCCGTTGATCTACTGATTTGTGCCAAATAACAAAAAAAAAAATGTGAAATAACATGCAAGTGTAACACATGAAATCGCTCTGGAACTTCTAGTTTTTTTTTTTTACCATGTGTCACAATCTTCGTCTAATATAAAGTGTATTGTATTAAAATATTGGTTTTTTAGTTTAAAGAAAGAAGATTATGGATTGGAATAGAGTTGTATTTATGAGTGTACATGGTCCGGTCCGGCCGATTTTTGAGAATCTTATAGACCAAATTGTTTGTTACGGTTTGAAAAATAAAAAACCAAAAATCGAACCAAACCAGTCAACAAACCGTTTGACCGGTCCGGTCTAGTTCGGTTTGGTGTCGGTTTTTCCTGATTTTATTCACCTGAAGCATTGATAACGTCAATTAAAAAATTGAAATTCATAATCAAAATTGAGCACAAGTTTTTCTTCCTCGTAAGATTTTTTTCTCAAATTAAAAATAAACTATACTCTCTTAGTAGAATACTACTATACCTTAATTTATCATAGAATATTAATATACCTTAATTTATCATGTCTCAGCAGGAAACTCATATTAGAATAAACTACACAAAGAACCAGACCTTCAACAAAAGGATGAATTAAGGTGATAGAGTAGCTTAATCGAAAAACCATCCAAGTATCACTAATACTCAATCAAGTAATCACATTATTTACATACAGAATAATCATCTAGGTAACAAAATTTCAATTCTTTCATACTTGTATGGGATGATAAACAAAGTGTAGAAATAATTATACACTAAGAATTACTAAAAATCAAAGAAGTAATTAAACGAGGAGAAAAATCAAAGAAAAAAGCTAATATTTTCTTATGTATAACCAAACAAATCTACTAGGTACCAACCTTTGTTCACCAAGAAATGATTAATCAACTGGGTTTTTCCTACCCAAGTCATAAACATCCAATAAAAAAACTCACAAGCAATATAAAAAAATAACCAAAATACTACTATCATGTATAAAATATAATTAAATACATAACGTATAATCAAAATTATATATATTTAATATAACTGGTTTGGTCCAGTTTATATGGTGTGAAATTCTTAAAACCGGAAACCAGACCAAATGAAACAGTCTGATTTTTAGCATTTGTTAAACCGACCGTAAAGCCATGGTCTGGTTTTTTACGATTTGGTTTGACCGGTTTGATGCGGTTCGGCTGGTTTTTAAAAATCATGTACCTTAGTTGTATTACAAGACAGGCGAGTCTCATATCCATGGGGCATGAAACCTTCATCATGCTTAGAATTATCTTTTGACAAAAATTAGTACGTTTTAAAAGTAAAAAATAAAATATACAGTACGAAACACGAAAAATTGCTGTTATATTCTTTCTTATCTTCACCATTCTGTAGGTTAACGGTAAATTCTACCTCCAGATTACAGACGTCCATGAAAAAGTGAAACTAGAGGGTAAAATCCTCTCAGGCTTCTTCTCTACTCTTTTCTCGACGCCCACATTGCAGACTAGTGGCAGGAATGAATTTCCCTCCAAAATTCATTCGATTCATCTCCGGCCATTTCTTCCCCTCTTTTCAATCCCTAGCGTCGACACCAATTTTTGATTCCCCCTCTTTCCCCTGACTTGGACAGCTTTAGTTACAGAAGGTATTTTCCCCCCCTCAGCTTCCTCGAACACTGCTTCCAGTTTTTGTTTTCTTTTTTCTTGACAGGAAAACTAGAAGAGGGCTAATCTTGGAGATTATGAGATGGAGATGGACGTTATCAAGACTGATCATTTGTGTGATGCCACCGATACTCAGCCTATTCAGTGTCAGTGTTTTTCACTTTCATTAACACCAGTTTAATCGTTTACTGTATTGTTAGTATTTTCAAAATTTGGTATAGATAAAATTTGCCTAGTTGTTCTGACGCTGGATGGAGACTAAGAGTTTAAGGAAGAGAATACAAATTCTTCTTCTCACAATAGTTGCAGTAAACATTTGATCATGTCTAATTAACTTCAACTTATTCATAGTTGTACTTGTGAAACGGGTCCGAAGAGGAAAGATTGATTGCTACTAAGTGCATTTACGTTGCAATGTTGTTCTCCTTTTTCTTTCTCAGTGTTTTCCTCCCTTACATTTTTTACTTCAACCAGGATTAGTTTTCCTGTGTAGCATTTAGAAGGATTGATTCCTATATATTTTGGAGACTTCGGGTAACGTTGGTTGATTATTGAGTTTGTTTTGGGATGAATATCAGCTTGAAGGCTCAACATTAAGGGACATGGTTTAAAGGTTAAGTAACTTTCTTTCCTTTGTTTTGCATCTGAATTGCTGATGTGGTAGTTTTCGACCTTTCAGGCCAGCTAGGAGATGATAATTTCCAGCATCTAAAGAACACAATTCCCGTTGATGATACTCTTCCATTGGGATATGAATTTGAGACTCAAAGGATCGATTTTGAAAACCAGAGCCACCAAGTATTGGACCTTTGTGGTGAAACCCAAGTCTTAGATGAGTGCAATCCTGAAGTTCTAGTCAATGGAGAATGTGAAGGAAGTGATAAAACAGAAGTCTTGTCTGATACTCAGATTCTATCTGATGATGACTCTGTGAAGGAAGATGCTAGTAAAGTAGTTGACCCTGTAAATATTGTGCACGTGCATGAAAAACACAGTAACAGTGATGCTCAAACGACAAAAAGGGGAGATCAGTTTTCAGGTGATCTAATTCTTCTAGTTTAATATAAGTACCAGACTATGTAATATATATCTATGCTCTATTTCTTGCATGCGTGTTTCGATCTGTAACCTTGACTTTGAGCTTATAGATTGAGGAAAGGTAGAGAAAATAAGGACGTGCATCATTAGACACACACTTCATGCATGTCATCTTTCTGCTTCAGGATCTATGCTTCGAGGATTTACTTCTATTCGTGCTGCATCTATCAGAGCTTCTGGTTTGACAACTCATACCACTTTAGAAAGAACAAAGAGCAATAAAGGTTCCATGAGTGACAACTTTCAGCGAGTCCAGAATTCTGAGAAAGATGGAGTATCTGTTAACAAAGGTTCGCTCAAGCTAGAAAATAGATTTAGTCTGAAGAAGGGTCATGATGACTATGATGTACGGGAACTTAGTTATGAAAGTGCACCCAAGGTAAATAGTTCAACATTAAGAAAACTTTTTGCAGAGGATATGATTTTCGATGGTGGACAAGCTGATGGGAGTGTACTAAGTCCTGTCAGAGACGAACCCCTTAATTCATTTGCATTTGAGAATCTCTTTGGGGGTTTAAGTTATGCAAATTCTCAAGAACCAAGTGAGTTGTCCCAAGCCAATGCGCTTGATGCTGTGGGCAAGTTTTTGGAACTTAACATCGTTGAAGCTGATGAAGATGTTCTTTTCAAAAGATCTAGTAGGAAAGCAGGAGCTGTCTCTAGAGCAAAAGGTGCAGACAGTTTGGCCAAGAAAGCTACTACTAAAAGCCTGGAGTCCAGAGATGGGGCTTTTAAATGGGATGATAATATTGAAGATGAAGGAGGAGGAGAGTTTTTCAAAAATAAAAAGGACCTACTTTGTGATAATGATAGTCAGATGAAGAAGAAATCCCAGCATCTCAACTCCAGCAGTAGCACGCGTATTAAAAAAGTTAGAAAGGAGAAAGCAGAATGCAAGAGAAATAAAAAGACTTCAGTTCAGTCTGATCCACTGCTGCTACCAGAAAGTCATGGAAGGAATAAATCGTCAAATCTTATGAAGACAAAATTAAAAAAGAATCTTATGGAGGACTTGAATGAAGAGGTGAGGTATATTTCTAGTGATGAGCGAGCTGGCACTGAGCCTGAAGATAATTTGCCAGCCATATGGGATGTTGGTTTTGATACACAACTCGCTGCTGATGCTATGGAGGACTTGCGCTTTGGAGGAGGTTTGATCTGTAATGATGGAGCAAATGGCAACCAAGGTAGCAAAAAGTTGACTGATGAACCTGATAAGGTACTAAATTTGGTTAAGAACCACTCAAAACGAGCATGTTCTTCTGTGGCTCCTGTCTGTAATAGAGAATCTAAGAAAACAAGAGATGTTATTGAAGGCCATCTTCAGTCTTCTAATTGTTCAGGCACACCATCAAAGAATATGAAGAAACGATTGGATGGACGGCCTATTGAACGCAGACAGATAAGGGCCAAGTTGGTCACCAAGGACTCTGGCAGAAACAGAATGGAAAACCTAAGCTCTGTATCGACACTGGCTCAGCCAAGAGGGTCTGATGATGTTCATCGCACTGGTTTCTTCAATAAGCCTGCTGATACTGCAGCCTCAAGAAATAAAGAAAGGAGAAGACTTGTTGCTTCTGCAATATTAAGTGATGAAAACAAACTTAGTGAATCTGTTTTTGACGAGGATCACGAACTAAAAAATGCCAGTTCTACGGGACAGGCTCAATTGAGACCAATAATATCGAACTATCCAAGGAGGAGACGAACTCGTGCTCAGGTACCATCGGGTGGTCAAGCTGCCAGCACTAGTTGTCCTAGGAGGTCCAAAAGATCAAAGATGGACGCTACTGGCATTTCAGAAATAAATGCAACTAGTGAAATGAATTTACCTGCATCTGGGGCTAGATGGAAGAGTTCTGCAGATGGAGAACATAGTACTGGAGTCACAAAAGATATGAGTCAATTAAAGATAGCGAAACATTCTAATGAAAACACCAACTTGACAGTGAATGGCAATTTAGATTCATCACCAAACAACAGATGCAAAAGATCCATTTTGGCTAGCAAAACTCCTGTTATTTGTGCAACCCCAGTAAATGTTGCATCACCTATCTGTAAGGGTGATGAATATCATACACTATCATGCAGGAAGAGCCTGGCAAAATCATCCCTACTAAAAGAAGTCAGTAGCTTAATTTCCACTAATACGGTGATGACATCACCTGGAAGGGACTCTAGGAGAAGGAGAGATATGTCAAGTGTTCGAGTTCTGTTCAGCCATCATCTGGATGCAGATATTGTTAAACAACTGAAGAAGGTACTAGCTCATGTTCTTTCCTGTCTGAAGTTGGTCATGACTTACAAGCATTCTCTGATTTGTTTTATTAACAGACTTTGAAAAGGCTTGGTGCTTCAGAAGCAACTTCAATGTCAGATGCTTCTCATTTTGTGACAGATCAATTTGTTCGCACGAAGAATATGTTAGAAGCAATAGCTTTTGGCAAGCCAGTGGTAACACACTTATGGCTTGAGAGTTGTGGACAGGCTAGTTGTTTCATTGATGAGAGAAATTACATCTTGAGAGACACCAGGAAGGAAAAGGAATTTTGTTTCAGCATGTCAGCTTCATTGGCAAAAGCATGCCAGCATCCTCTTTTATTGGTACTAGTAACTTGCCTCTGTGATTTTATATAGGACCAGAAGCCTCAAAGACCTGATTAGCTAGAAGCCAAGAATGTCTTTGCTTATTTGTACTTTGTACAGGGACAAAAAGTCTTTATCACCCCAAACACAAAACCTGGTAAAGAAATTCTTATGAGCTTGGTCAAGGCAGTTCGTGGCTTGGTAAGTATCATCCTTGAATCTTCATTTGCCACTTACGTGACCTTCTGGAATAAAATTATATTGCAGATTGCTTTTATGCTAGGTCATGCATCATCCGTTTAATCTACATCTGCAATTTTTACCTTATTGATGAAGTCTTTGATTCCATTTAGCAGCTCTGGCAATTAATTGACAATGACTTTTTGTAAATACTTTGGATGGTTAAGGTAAGGAAGCACGATAGGTAGAGAATCAGTTGTATGGAAGATCGTGTATCATGTGAGATCTGTGAGAAAGTGATGGTTATTGCTTGCATCCTATTTCTGTCTGGTTATATTTTATTGGTTGCAATCTTACCAAACTGATGCAATGTCATGGTCTAGTTGATTTTTCTTTCAGCAGTCGAGCACATGGAGAGGACACATACTTCAGGGTGTTCTATGTAGTGCATATAAAATTTATTGATTCTTATACATTTATGTTTATATATGGATCAAGCAAGTTAGTATGTCATCACCTAAAGGCTTATTAGCTATTCTTCTTGTGCTTCTCCTGGAGATTTTAGAACCCGAGCAAACACCACTTAAGCACTTTCTGGTTAGGTCTTTTTACCTATTAGCTTTTTGCTGCTCAACCTTCCATATTTTGCATTTCTTGGCAGGTGCAGCTTCTCTATACTCCTATTCTGCAAGCAGTGGTGCTTTATACAGAAGTGTTTTTCTTCCCTTGTTCTTCTTTCTAGACCTTTTTGAATAGTGAATCTCCCACTCTTAACTGTAGTAGTCTATGTAGAATGATCAAGCAATACCACGACTTATAGCTTTTACCTTGGGTTCTGCAGATGTTAGCATCTATAATATTCACATTTTATTGGTTTTTGCTCCCGTCTTGCCAGTATAGTCTTGTTCGGTTTTGTGTCGAGCTTCTGCTTGTTTAGCCATCTGCATTTGCGTTAGCTGTTGAAATTTTGTGTGTCAGAGATATTTGAGATGTAATAATTTCACAATTTTAATAATTAAATTTAATTCGAAAGAATCAACACATAAATGGAAATTATAATGTAAATGACAAAGAAATTTTATTTATCCAAATAGATAAGTTTATATTGAAACAAAATTGCAGGCGAAGATGTCATAAACTAAATGAAAACTTATCCAAAGAAAACATGACTAATCATGAAAAATAACTAGACATCCTACATAATTATGACCGGCCATTGTTATTTATAACATCATCCACAAACTGGATTCATTACCTGGGCACGGGAGATAATTGGAAGTCTTCACTGAAAGACAAGTTTCAACTAATGCTTTCTAATGAAGTTCTTTTTTCTCCATTTCCCTTTTCTTTTCTTTTTCTGAATTGAATAATGGAGGCTTTTAGTTTTTAACTTTTTTTGCCTTCTCTAGTAGTGTGTGGAATGATAGAGTGATGCCATGACTTGTTGCTTCTACTTCAAGGTACTTGGGCTTTTTCCATGTATTGACTTGATAGTCCTGGTTACCAGCATAGGTTGGTCCGAGTGGCAGGGGGTTCATGTTCTTTAAGCAAAAGGTCTTTGGATCAAAACTAGGCCTATGACTATGTTGAGAGAGGGTTATCCACTTTGGCTCCTTTAATATCTTGCGGAGATTAGTCTTTGTCTTTCAGATAGAAGATACTCCTGGGAAACCAATAGAAAAGAAGGGGGGGGGGGGGGGGGGGGGGAAGGGAAAGAAGACATGTTAGTCCTGGTTGCTTTTGCGCATTTCTGAATCTTTTCATATGAACTTCTAGTTGTTTGACCATCTGCATTTGTGTTTTCTGTTGAATTGTGAATGACTGAGATATTACGTGGTTGTACTAATATTCCTTCTTTAAGTACTTAGGCAATAGAGAGAATTGGAAGGTCTTTGCTGAAAGACAAGTTTCCAGATGATCTTTGGGTTCTTTCTTGCGAGGAAGACTATGATATCTGCTTGCCGTTCCTTGAAAAAGGTTAGAGTTTGTTGTAGAGGTTCCACTCGTCCACTATCGAAGCAATAACAGGCTTCTCATACTGTGCCTGAACATCACTTTTTCCATGTAATCTAAAGAGTAATCTAAAAGGGCAGTCAATGAAGTTAGAATGAACAGGACAAATGTATCACTGGTGTAAGAGATTAAAATCCTACTGGCTGAAGTAAAACACTATATGTGCTTTCTTGACCGTGGTATTCAAGTCCTCTTAAGATGAGAGATAAATGTGTGCAGGTGCCGCTGTCTACAGTTCTGAGCTACTGCTGAATGGAATTGTTACCCAGAGACTGGAGTATGAAAGGTTGGTTTCTGCTCACGTTAGAATACAACACTTCAGCTTTGTTTGTCGTTTTTCTTTTATGATAAAAGTTACAACTACAAGCCTACGTTCTTCAAGGGCTTTGTTTTTCTTTTCCGGGTTATGGTAGTAAGTTACAACCCTTTCTTTAAGAGTCTTTCAGGTAGAAGTGTTAAAGAACCGAACCAAACCAAATACTAGGTTTTTGAATTCGGATTTGTTTAGCTAAACGAACTGTTTGGCTCGGTTCGTTTAGCTAAACGAACTTTAAAATTGGTTCGAGTTCGGCTCGATAACATTAACTGTTTAAACAAGCCGAACAGTTTGCGAATAGTTCGGCTTGTTTAGTAAACGAACCCAAACAGCTGTTTGAATTCGGCTTGTTTACAGACAATTACCGAACGAATACGAACCGAACACAAACCAAACTCGAACAGTTTGCAAACTGTTCGGTTCATTGAACAACTCTACTTTCAGGTGCCCCACACTTTTTCATGGCATTGAGCAGCTAAGGTTTTTGTTTGGGAAGAATTTTCCCTATGTTAACTCGGTGTCAATCTGTGTTGCAGACATCGCCTCTTCACGGATAATGTCAAGAAAACACGATCTACAGTGTGGTTGAAAAGAGAGAATGAGTATGTTCCTGTTGTTAATAAAGGCAAATAGGGCCTCCTGTAAATCTTGCCCCCTCCTTAATGTCTCATTGTAAAGTTCTGTTTTCTTGTAAAGTTTGTAAGCTGCGAGTAGGAAATGGACTTTTGGAACCCTTGGTTTGGTTTCTCTTTCTGACTCCATTTCAGACACTACGCAGCTGTATCTATGTATATATTTTGTTACTTCGTTAGGCACGAGAAATATCTTTGTCTCATTCATTTGATTAATTAAATATTGGTCTGGGCAAAGCATGAACAACAACACTTAATTTATTAACATATGAATATGATTGATTAACAAACATATGTTATTAACTCAAATATTAATAATTTACTCATGTATATTCGTTTCAATCAGCATTGAAACGATTTGTAGAGCAAGACTTCCCGTATACAGATTCTTTGACGATACTTTGTTATCATAAGGTAAGACTGCGTATATCAGAACGCGAAGTGATCTGACTTTTCTTTGCCCCTTGTGTAAATGCGAGAGTATAGTCTACCAGGAATTTTTTTTTTTTTTTTGGGGTGGGGGCAGAAGAACAACTAAAACTTGGCACCTAAAGGTGTTTAAACTGGACTGGAGCTTTGGGATACTTGAACTCTCCAGGAAAAGGATCGGATGCACAGAGAAGTAAGGCCAACGGCCAATCCAAAACCCAGGACTGATGAACCCAAGATCGCGTAAACTGCATATATCTGAATCTGCCATATGGAAGACAATATGAAATCATAAGAATGTCGTATACTTCCAGTACTCAAAGGAAAGGAAGCAAACAGATCGTGCATGAAATCGTACAAGATACTGAGCAATGTCCAGAAAAATGGGTGCTTTTGCTTGTGGGTGCAAAATTTTGCTGCTTGCTTATTCATACTTAGGTCTCACCATGTTTCAGTCAGCTTCCCCACGCAACTCATTCCTTTGACGAATCAAAGACTACCCTTTTCCCTTCTTGTATCTTACCTTAATAACTAAATCATTATAAGCTATAACAATATTTTTTTGGACTGAAAAGTATTTTTTTTTGTACATTAAATTTTATATATGGCCCATAAGAGGCAATTTACAAAAGTTACAAAAAGTTGTTGCAAGGATAGGCAACTGCAAGATTAACTTGCTCCAAAAAATATAAAGGTGGTTTACATATCACTATCAATCCACTATTACCACCTGTACAAAAAGTTGCCCTTTAGCAACAAATCTAATTATTTAGTACATAATGAGCCTCCTTCATGAGTGATCTTTGAGGGGTTTTTTTTTTTTTTTTGGATTCAGCAGTGGAGGGGTCTTGGACAGCATCCGGACACATCCTCCAAGCAAGATCTGATGCGCGTTCATTCCCGCAGTTGGTTTCCACTCTTTGATCCCAAAATTCAGGTTTCCCTGGTCCTGGCTAAATGATAGTTCTATCCTGGAGGTGGGTATGCAGCATTTGTCTTTTGTGAAATAACCGTCATTATACTCAGGTGAAAGACCTGCATGTACAATAAAGAAGAGCCACAACCGCATACAAAATAGGCAAATGGGAGCCCGAGGCCCCCTAAGATGAAACGACATGACATGTAAAGAAGAGAAGTGATAAATGATGCAATGGATTTTTCTCTTTCTAATTCTAAACAGTTCATGATTCTCATTTTTAGTTTGAGTTTCTTCTTTTAAGCATCAACTATAACAATGTTTTTTGGAATTTACTTTAACTATAATTAAGCATCCCATGTAACCTGGTTGCACCGACGAATCAAAGTCTGCGCCACCCGTTGTTTCTGCTGTTGTGGGCTCCAAGAGCAAAACGGACGGGTGTTAGTATATTTATGTTTCAAGCGTGTTGGCTTGAGCATAGCATGTTCAAGGATTTTCTAAGGGAAAATTGGTGTGATCAGGGTCGTCAAATGCATGACATACTGTCAGATTGCTCATACAAATTGAAATGGTGGAGTAAGAATGTGTTTGGTCGTCTTAGAAATAGAAAGGAGCGCTGCTTGGCCAGGCTAGCAGGCATTCAGTCTGCAATGTATACTAGGCCTTCATCCTATCTGTTTAAATTAGAAAAGGAAATCCAGCAGGAACTCCAAGACTATCTTGCGCAGGAGGAGGTGTATTGGCTTCAGAAATCGAAATTAAACTGAATTCTACAACATTGATGAGGAGGCGGAAGGCAGCTATCAGTCGCCTAAAGGATGAAAATGGTTCATGGGTTGAGGATGATGCATTACTGCAGCGTATGGTTTCAAAGTTTTTTTCGGGATTTGTATGTGGAGGATACTGATGTTGAAGTACCACCGTACCAACTTCACTTCCCAACTCTCACTGACTTGGAATTACAGACGTTAAATAGGCCAGTGTGTGACTCAGAAGTGTATACAGCCGTATGTTAAATGGGTACATATAAGAGCCGGGAACCTGATGGCTTCTCTCCTATTTTTTTCCAACAAAATTGGGACATTGTTGGCCAGACAGTGACCAGGTTTGTGTTAGAGATCTTCTGTACAAAGCAATTCCCTACCCATATGAATACTTCATTGCATTAATACCAAAGGCAGATAAACCGGAATATGTGTCCCAGTTTAGGCCAATATCATTGTCCAATGTTGTGATCAAGATTATTTCGAAGATTATATAGCCAATAGGCTTAAATTGGTAATTGGAAAGCTGGTTAGCCCGAATCAATGTAGCTTCATTCTGGGACGTCAGGCTAGTGACAATATTATTGTCGCTCAGGAAATATTACACACAATGCGTAGGAAAACTAGACAGAGTGGTATGATGGCAGTCAAATTAGACTTGGAAAAAGCTTATGATCGCGTCAAGTGGAAGTTTCTCAAACATGTCCTTCAGGAAGTTGGGTTTAACGCGGAGTTGGTACAGTTAATGATGTTCTTGGTTAAGTCGGCCAGAATGCATGTGTTGTGGAATGGGGGTATATTAGAATTGTTTCAGCCGTAGAGAGTGACGAGGGAACCCTTTGGCACCTTACTTATTTGTCTTATGCATGGATTTCCTGAGTCAGCAAATAAAAAGGTGGTGGAGAATAACGGGTGGACGCCCATAAAAGTGTCTAGAAGCAGTCCTATTATATCTCATCTATTGTTTGCGGATGACTTATTACTGTTTGGTGTTGCAACAGAGGGGCAGGCGGCAGTAATGTCCTCCATGGTACAGGATTTTTGTAAAGTTACAGGTCAGAAGGTGAGCATTAGTAAGTCCCAGTTGTATTTTTACTTCGAATGTGCTGCATCAGCGGACAGGAGACATTAGCCAGAGATTTGGAATTCCCATTACCTAAGACTTGGGTAGGTATTTGGGTATGCTCTTGTTGCATGGTCGTGTCACTTCTGCAACATATGACTATTTGATCGACAAAACTAAGACCAAGTTAGCATCATGGAAAGGCCGCTTGTTGTCTAAAGTATCTAGGAGCGTCCTTATTCAATCCGTATCCTCAACAATCCCTTACTATGCCATGCAAACGTCTTTATTACCAGCTGCCACTGTGGACAAGTTAGAACGACTCAACCACTTATTTTTCTGGGGCGAGTGCGATACATTGAGGAAATTGCATATGGTTGCATGGAATGTAATATGTAGACCAAAACATGGAGAGGGTGTTGGATTGAAATGTTTACGCTTGACGAATCATGCTATGATTGCCAAACTGCTGTGGCGATTGTTGTTGAAGGAGGATGTGTTGTGGGTTAAGGTATTAGTCGCTAAATATGGTAATCCACTTCGGTTGAATCCACCCAGGAAGTCATGCACGCACACTTGGAGGAGTATCCTGGCTGTAGTTCCCCTGGTTCTTGCAGGGTTAGTTCAGCCAGCATCAAGTCCGACACCACATGCTGAGGATATTATCCGTAGGGTTTTGGGAGGTACGTCTACTGGGCAATTTACAGTTGCAACTACATATCAGTTGCAGCTTACGGACGGGGAGGCAAGTTGTAAACGACAATGGCATAATATTTGGAAATTGAAAGGACCGCAACGAGGTAATTTCCTGCTATGGCAAGCTCGTCTAGAGAGACTACCAACTTGTGTAGCATTGTATCAAAAGCACCTACGAGATTCACCGTCTTGTGCTCTCTGTAATCACCCTTGGGATTCTACCATCCATTCCTTAAGAGATTGTACATGGGCTAGAAGAATCTGGGATCGCATTACTCCTCTGCCGCATGCTTCAGCATTCTTCAACACGCAGGTCGGTGTGCAAGAATGGATCGACTACAATTTGAATGTGCAGCAACCAGCTCAACACCTTGGGAAGCCTTGGTCCTATATATTTCCGGAGGCATTACAACAAATATGGACGCTAAGGAACAAAACACTATTTGAGGAAGATTTCACTCGGCCATATATCTGCTGTTGTAAATAATGTGTACGAAAGAGTACCTAATATTCGTATAGCGTGACAGTTAATATAGGAAGATAGATGAGTGTGCATGGTTGTAGGTGTTTGTCGCTAATTGTATTGTCGTGCTATATAGTTGTTTGACTTTGTTCAATTAATAAAATGATCCTTTCCTCGGAAAAAGTCTGCGTCATTCTCTTTGATGTTGTGTCTTACCTTAATAACTTAATCATTTTCCAAATTAGATACTTTAAGAAAGGTCAGATGACTGTTTTCATACCTCAATATCTTTATCTATTATGTTTTAATACATAACACATTAGAATGATTAAACATATACAGACATATATTGACTGAAAATAGACCCTTCCAAAAAGATTTACATTAAAAATCATTTAAGTCAATGATAAGGTCAAATTAATAATTACTTAATATAAAATTAAAAAGTTCTCTACTTATGAATAAACCTCTGATTTAAGGGTTCAAATCCTTTCACCGTAACTCCCTCACCGTACGCGTCACCGCGTGATACGTGGCAGCAGGGAGGGGCGGTGAGGCTGGATAAGGGCTACCCTCATTCAATCTCACCACTCTCCCCTGCTGCCACGTGTCACGTGATAGATAGTAGGGTGAGTCACCGCGCGGTGAGGTGATCCCATCCGCCGAAATTTACCCGTCAATTTTGGTATAGATTTAAAAAATCACAAATATTATTTTAAAACAAGGTTTATTTTATGATTGAACTCCAAGTCTGTTTTAATCTGGTTACGGTTCTAATATAAAACTGGAAATGCTCATATGTCTTAATACAGTTTTAAATGCTCATATGTCTTAATACAGGTTAAAAAAAATAGAAAGAGAAAATAAAAGAAAAACAAAAGAAAACTGGGGAAAAGAAAAGCGGAAAACCCCTCCGCTTACAAGCCCAGCACCCCGCCGGCGAGAGGTTCAGCTGCTCTTGGATCGAGCCCAGCTGCTCCGTGAGTCTTTTTCTTTCTTTTTTTCCTTTTCTTTTATTTCATTTGGTTGAGCTCGAGCCACATGCCTAGATTTATAGAAGCTATATCCTTGACTTATCTGTGTTTATTCTTTGACCTAGAAATCAACTACGGACTTCACTACACTTGCAAAAGAAAATGAAGTTTTTGGGCTGGTACCTGAAGATTGCAGTTCTTTCTTCAATGGTTGGAGGTTCTATGGAATTATTCATGATCAAAACTGGCTTCTGTGTGAGAACCCTCCTTCTCACTCTTTTCCTTTCCTTAATCATATTTTCATTATTCAAGGATTTTGTTTTGCTAATGGGTATTGGCCAGTGTTGATGTTATTGTTGGAGAATTAAGGTTGGGCTTGGCCCATCGTTGGATATTGAAGATTGGGCCTTGGCCCATTATGAAGTTGCAAGACTTGTGCAACGTACTATGAGCTTAATGAATCCTTAACGTGTAGTTAATGTTAAAATGTGAACTCACTCAATTATGTATTGCGTGAATGTGAAATTAATGCTCAAAGTAGTTGGAAACGTTGTGGATGGGTGACGTGTCACCCGTGTGGAGGAATGCCACGTTGGATATGTCCATGTGGCGGGCAAAGCTTCTGACGGACATCGATCGATGACTTCGATCGATCGATGTCACTTCGATCGATCGATGTCACTTCGATCGATCGATGTCATCGATCGAAGTAGATCAGAGAGCTTCATACGCTTCTTAGATCGATCTAAGTCAATCAGAGGACATCGATCAATCACTTCGATCGATCGATGTCCCTTAGAACGATAAGGATGATCGAATGAAGTGTTCAGTCAGACATCGATCGATCGATGTCACTTCGATCGATCGATGTGATCGATCGAAGTCTGACAGCAGACGCAGATTTGATTCTGTTGGCAGATTTGATTCAAAATGAATCAAACTCTATCCTCCTCCATTCAAGATAAGATCATCTGTTGTGATCTAACGGTAGTGAGTAAAGCAGCTTATATCTAACGGCCGAGATTTAAACTGTCTTAACCGCTTAACCGAATATGGTTTCCGTCCAACGCTCCAGGTTTAAACCTGATAATCTATCTTCGATCTAAAGGCTGAGATTAAACCTTCCTAATATAGATAGGAGGTTTTAATCTAACGGTCTAAATCAAACTTCGGAACCACACTTGGGAGTTGGTTAACCTTCCACCTGGAAGTAAACCACTTGGTTGTAAGTGGGTTTTCAAGAAGAAACTGAAAGAGGATGGGTCTATTGAAAAGTATAAAGCCAGGTTGGTAGCTAAAGGCTATCGACAAAAGGAAGGCTTTGACTTCTTTGACACCTACTCACCGGTGACTAGGATCACTTCTATAAGGATGCTAGTTGCGATTGCTGCAGTCTATAACTTGGAAATCCATCAGATGGATGTAAAGACTGCGTTTCTGAATGGTGAGTTGGATGAAGAAATTTATATGGAACAACCCGAAGGGTTTGTGGTTCCAGGACAAGAGTCTAAGGTTTGTAGACTCATTAAGTCCTTGTACGGACTTAAACAAGCGCCTAAGCAGTGGCACTTGAAATTTGATCAAGCTATGTTAGCTAATGGTTTCAGGATCAATGAGTGTGACAAGTGTGTCTACATTAAGAGCACACAGAATGCATATGTGATAGTGTGTCTCTATGTAGACGACATGCTAATCGTGGGAAGTACTCGGGACATAATCTTAAACACAAAGAAGATGTTGACGAGAAACTTCGATATGAAGGATATGGGAGTTGCCAATGTTATTCTAGGAATAAAGATTTCTAGGATGACTGAGGGACTCGTGTTGTCACAAACACACTATATTGAGTCTGTCCTAAAACGGTTCAATATGGATGATGTGAAACCGGTAAAGACCCCGCCCGACTTAAGTATACACTTAAGAAAGAATCGAGGCGAACCTGTTGCCCAGTTGAAATACTCTCAGGTAATCGGGAGTCTGATGTACATAACGAATTGTACAAGACCAGACTTAGCGTGTTCAGTAAACAAGTTGAGCAGATTTACGAGTAATCCAAGTGATGATCATTGGAAAGCTCTTAACAGAGTAATGAGGTATTTAAAATACACAATGTATCATGGATTACATTACTCGAGATATCCAGCAGTATTGGAAGAATACTGCGATGCAAATTGGATATCAGACAGTAAAGACTCGAAATCCACCAGTGGGTACTTGTTCACGGTTGGTGGTGCTGCTGTGTCGTGGAAATCCACGAAACAAACATGCATAGCTAGGTCCACTATGGAAGCTGAGTTCATAGCATTGGACAAAGCTGGGGAAGAGGCTGAGTGGCTTCGGAATTTTCTAGAAGATATTCCGTGCTGGCCTAAGCCAATTGCTCCTATTAGCATACACTGTGATAGTCAGTCAGCTATAGGACGTGCTTAAAGCAGCATTTACAATGGTAAGTCACGACACATACGTCGGAGACATAACACCATTAAACAGTTGATCTCTAATGGCGTGATTTCCATAGATTATATAAAATCAATGGAGAATCTTGCGGATCCGCTTACAAAAGGCTTGCTTAGAGATCAGATGTCAAGATTGACAAATGGAATGGGACTTAAGCCCATAATGCATGAATCTTTGTAATGGTAACCCAACCTTGTTGACTGGAGATCCCAGAATCTTGGTTCAATGGGACAACTAAGTTATGAAGGTTCAGTTAGCACTTACTCATTCCGTCTTATAAAAGTGCTGTCTGCAGAGAATGTAGGGTAAGCTGAGGCTTTTAATGATATCCTATATCTTGATACGTCAAGTGGAGTATGGCAGAATACTCTTGATAGGAATCACCTATGTAAGTGTGAAGTGGGGCCGCTTCTATGAGAAAGTCTGGGTGGCAAGATTTCTCTAAAACACTTTCTGAAACCAGGTTGTTCATGGCCAAAACGAACACAACCATGAGAACCAAAAGGGTGTTAAAGGAAATATTGTGTGAGTACCATTGTCTTGGTTCACAATAAAGGCTGACTAGTTCAAGACATCAAGTCACTACTTAGCCGAGTGGATCCGATGGTACATCACTAAGAAAGGTTCAAAGCCAGAAGCTACCTCTTCTGATGCAATATTTTCTTGTCTGACTTCTCCTCAGAGTCTGCATATGCGTCTGCATTAATTTCCATTCATGTGGGGGATTGTTGGAAAATTATGGTTGGGCTTGGCCCATCGTTGGATATTGAAGATTGGGCCTTGGCCCGTTATGAAGTTGCAAGACTTGTGCAACGTACTATGAGCTTAATGAATCCTTAACGTGTAGTTAATGTTAGGATGTGAACTCACTCAATTATGTATTGTGTGAATGTGAAATTAATGCTCAAAGTAGTTGGAAACGTTGTGGATGGGTGACGTGTCACCCGTGTGGAGGAATGCCACGTTGGATATGTCCATGTGGCGGGCAAAGCTTCTGACGGACATCGATCGATGACTTCGATCGATCGATGTCACTTCGATCGATCGATGTCACTTCGATCGATCGATGTCATCGATCGAAGTAGATCAGAGAGCTTCATACGCTTCTTAGATCGATCTAAGTCAATCAGAGGACATCGATCGATCACTTCGATCGATCGATGTCCCTTAGAACGATAAGGATGATCGAATGAAGTGTTCAGTCAGACATCGATCGATCACATCGATCGATCGATGTCACTTCGATCGATCGATGTGATCGATCGAAGTCTGACAGCAGGCGCAGATTTGATTCTGTTGGTAGATTTGATTCAAAATGAATCAAACTCTATCCTCCTCCATTGAAGATAAGATCATCTGTTGTGATCTAACGGTAGTGAGTAAAGCAGCTTATATCTAACGGGCGAGATTTAAACTGTCTTAACCGCTTAACCGAATATGGTTTCCGTCCAACGCTCCAGGTTTAAACCTGATAATCTATCTTCGATCTAAAGGCTGAGATTAAACCTTCCTAATCTAGATAGGAGGTTTTAATCTAACGGTCTAAATCAAACTTCGGTTTTGATCCAACGGTCACGGTACCTTGTCCTCCAACCGACTCCCCTATATAAAGAGGGCTAAGGGTGCATTCATTTGACACACCTTAAGCTCTTAGCATTTTCAAAGCATTTTGCATTCATAAGCACGTGAGTCTTGCATATTGTCCGGGAGAAGTCAGGACACTCTAGAGTTCGAAGGAGTTCAAGTTCAGCAGTGCCGCTCAACTGAACAGGTACCCGTTGTATCCTGGGAGACGATTGCTCATACCGGTTGGGCACAGTGTACCGGAGCAATACGTCTTAAGGACAGAGTCCTTGACTCGCCCCGGGTTTGATTTATTTTGTTGTTTCATTTGCACACAGTGTACGACTGCGTCTTGGTACAGGATTGATTGTCTCCAACAGTTATTTATTCGCATTTATGAGTTATTGTGGACGTGATAATGGCAAAGTCTGAGCCTTTCGGATATTCTTGTGTGGGAGGATTTTGGACATTTGTGCAGTGAGACGTGGCCACCATGATTATCGATGTAACTTTTGGGAATTAAAGATATTTGCTTTATCAAATTATAGGGTCTGTATGTTCCAGCCTATATGGTTTCTGCTCTGATTTTTCCGTCCTTGATAAATTTGTTAGTTGAGACACTTGGTATTTAGCTTCTACGGGATATTGTTTTCATGGATTTTCACTGAGAAATCTACCTGATTTTTCATTCTTTTCATCCATGGTTCTACATTTTATGCTAAGTTTGTCTCATTTAACTAAAGAAGGCTATCTGACATTCTCCTTATAGTGTTTGCTCATCATTAACTCATTTGGGATGTCCTTGTTGTCCTGAAACTAGTTGTGGTACTTCTGAATTCGGGTCTGTAGGTTGTGTGGTTGCTGCAAATTGTATGAGTAAAGCCATTTAGTTGTCAATTAAGGTCAAGGTGCATTATTTTGAAGTTACTATTGGAAATTGTTTCTGGGAGTTGTATGCACTTTGTAGTGATCCAATGGGTAATAAGGAACTAGTTCAATCTCGCTCTGTGGTTTACATTGACCTTTCTCTTGTTGAATTTGTACCTTTGGTGGTAGATGCGTGTTTGGTGCATTATTTGAAAGTCATATGCACATCACCCAGATGATAAATACAGCTACGTGTGCAAATACCACTGTATGACTGAATTAAAATATTAGTAGGTGACTACTGACTAATTATTTTGGACCTCTTACATTGTTACTATTCGCCCTTCATTTTCCTTTTTCACTTTTACTTTTTTTCTTGCCGCATATCACATTAGAAATGAGCTGATGTAATTTAGCCTCTCTAGATTAGAATTTCCAATTGGGTACACTCTGCAGGATTTTGTTTCTCCCGAGTTTTATAAAAGAGGTGTGCACATGCCCACAACTTATGTTCATGCTGGGAGTTGTACATACACAGTGGGATTTGTTTCTCCTGAGCTCTTCCATAGAGGTAGTACATGCACTTCTACAGTGCTTATGCTTGGATTCAAGCATAAACTCTGCATATGTTTTTCCTGAGTGGTGTACACACGCATACACACTTCACGTTGTGGATTGCTTTTGGATAGGGGATCCTACTTAAATTTAAGACGGTCCAACTTGTCCAAACGGTTATCAGCTCTTTAGCAACTTGGCCAAATTCATGCCCAGTTGGCCGGCATGAATGCCCCTCTGCTCACTCAGTACCTATGATTATCTTTGAACCAGATAAAAGTTGCAATTGTATCAAGTTATGTCACATGTGTTTGTTGAATATCATCTGGTCATTAGTATCTATCTAAGGCTAGCTGTAAACAAAAGCAAATTTGCAGTGCTATCAAATGATGTCACATGTATCTGTTGAATATCATTCCTATCTTCAAGTAATCATCAAGCGTGGCATTATCATCCTTCAGCATTTACCATTCATTTTCACCTTCTCTTTTGCTGTTAATTTCGCCAACTGAATTTGCTTTCTAGAAGATTTTGATAGCACGAGTCATTTGTGTGACTTTTCTGCATTTTTTTCCCAAAAAAAGAAAAAAAAGAAAAGAGTTTCTGATGCGTAGCTTCCTTTATTTATGATAACTACCCCTTTCTAGATTGTTAAGTTCTGATTCAGAGTTTTGTTGGATCAGATGATAAAGTAACTGTCCTGGAAGCAGAGAAGAGAGCTTGGGAGAATAGTAGTGAAGCTCAGGCTGTTCGAGACGCCTTGAATCCCTGGAGGCAGCAGGACTCAGAAGCAAGAAAAAGTCCTTGATTGTTAGTCCCTACTCCTTAGATGGCCCTTTTTTGCAACTTCACTGTTAATTGTTACTTCTTGTTATACATATTGCTGAACTGTCTCTGTGCTAATATTTACATGCTCTATATGATTGCTTGTTAAAACTGTTGTAACGTCGTAATTCCCTTTTTTTGGTACGCGCATCAACTCTCTAGGATGACCAGCTATTGTTGTCTATGTGCTCTGACAGTGGAGTGTGTGACTTTAGGAAACATACTAATAGATGCATATTTTGTATATCTATTGCAGGTGGTGATAATTCCATTGGAAGGCAGAAGACGCTCAATTCACATAATCCACCAAAGAGACTTGAATGTTTTGGAGATAGTAAAACATTATGTGCCGTTCTTTTTCGAAATAGATGCCTGTGTTCTTGACACAAGCGTTTGCCAGATAATATCCCTCCATTCTACATGGTATTTCTAAGTATTTTGGTAGTTGTCAATTTTGGTCACTTATGGGCACAAAAAAATGCAAATTCATTTCCCCTGCACTTTTGCTATCGAGTTATGTATGCGAATATGTCAAGGGTAGTGTTCCTTCTTTCTCAGTTATGTTCACATGGCAATTTTTGAGTTATGATGTGCGACTTACGTTATGTATGCCCATATATGAACGACAACATAGTGCTCAGCAGTAGAGATATTGCCCCCAAGGCTCTATTGATTTTGATGTTCATTTTTTTCAAGACTAGGGCATTCCCGGTGCATGGGTACAAGAAACGGCTGGATCGCTTCGCGATCTGATGTACGCAGCCTCACTCTACATTTTGTGGCTGTTTTCGTGGTTCAAACCTGTGACCTCAACGTCACAAAGCATCAACCTTATCAAGTAAAATAAAGATAAATATAGGAGAAATGCCGTGCAGAACCATGGGACCAAGTAGTTTATCAAAAAGTACTTCTTACGTTGTGTATTTTCGTTTCATTAGTGACTGGTGGTATACATTGCCTATATTTGTTTCATTACATAGGAATCTGTGTTTAGAAAACATATAAAATTTGAAGAACAGTTAACATGGCTCTTTGTTTCTTCTGATTTAAAAAAAAATATTGTGAAGTGGGTATGATTGTGTACATCCAATCTCCTCATATCCTGCCATAAGCGGGAGTCTCTAAGTCGATAGGATATTGTTGTTGTTGTGTTGTTAAGCTTCCCCCAAAGTTTAATGTGAGGTATGTTATATGCATAAATGAAATTTAGGTTAATGTTGTGTTGTTAAGCTTTCTCCAAAGTTTTATGTGAGGTATGTTATATGCATAAATAAAATTTATATTAACTAATGCACAACTAATTAAATTCATAATGGTTGATTATAGACCAACAAATACATAACTTAAGAAATGTAGTATTATCAAGCATTGACTTGAGGTTTTGTTCTAATCTCATTGGTTACTGATTGTGACAGTTTATCTCATCAGAATATGCATGTAATTGATTATGCAAGTTGGGTTTGTATTCTATTTTTTTTCTGAGTTGTTAATACTAAAGATAAGCGTCAGCATGACTCAACTTGATGACCGAGCTGTCAGTGCAAGGCAATTGGATGGTGCACCATTACTATAAAAAACAAGTCATAATCAAGACACTCATTATCTCTAATGAATTCTCTAACACATTTCAAGTGTTCATTGAACACAACAAGAATACCGTGCTCTCCTAATGTTTCTCAACTAATATTTCCACTAAATGATCAAATCTTACCCCTACTGTTTGGTGTCTCATGTCAATGTTGCGGTTATAAAATGATTTTAAGGGTCTTATGTGGGTTTAACCCCGTTTCTCCTCTAAAAGGTACGATTTTTATTTCAATCTTTCTTATTGTTACCCCACTTGTTTTTTTTTCTATCATATTAAACTTACGTATCTTGATGTTGATTCAGTCTCTTTTCCATAAAGTTGCTGTTTTGTGACTTTGAAGTCATGAGTTCGAGCCGCGAGAACAGCCTATTGCACAAAAAAAATTCAGGATAAGGCTGCATATATCAGATCGCTTCCGACCCTGCGCAAACATAGAAACTTAGTACACCGGAAACGTGTATATATATACACACGATTCTAAAACTGATAATATCAACACGTCATTAAAACGACATTGTCCATTTTCGATTGTCCCATGATATAGAACGATGGATGAAAAATCAAAGGACAGGGGAACCTTCCAATCAATAATAGACTGCCCTAAAAGCAGAACAATTCCAAAGATTTAGCTCCTTCTCTTAGAAAAATGGGTTGACCCCAAAGTCATCGGTGTACTAATTATAAGCACTAATAATAACACTCACCTAATATTCACACAAATAAATAAACAACCAAAGCAAAACTTTCACTCTAATGGATTGTACTAACTACATCGCAACACACAACTCCGTCCTGCTTGAGGCCACCGGAGATTCCGAGGCCGATCGCGAAAACGGTGCAAATATTAGTGCTGAAGAAAGCGTACTTAGTTTCGCATGGTTGCATTTGGCATGTGGGTTATTTCCTAAAGAAAGTGAAGAAGATGCTGAGTCTAGCAGTTGCGATTTTGAGTACAGGATGAATGTAGATGAAATGCGGAGTGATGGTGGTGATACACTTGAAGAAGGGGCGGCGATGACGGAGAAGGAGGTGGCTGAAGAGTCAAGTGGTGGCTGCGGCCAGAATACGGTGGCCGATGACAAAGAAAGGGACAGGCTTTTCTGGGAGACCTGTTTGCAAGAAGGTTTCCCTTAATTTTTGTCTTGGAATTTTTTTTTGGAATTTCATGTTACAAAACTCCATTTTTTATGGTTATTATATTTTTTTTCTCTTATTCCTATTTACTAGTAAGATTTATTTCAAATGTTGATTGTTTTGTACTAGAAGTTTTATTATTGTTCATGTTAATTAATTGCCATTAACTAACGGATATATACAAATAGGAGATATTGTCACATGAATTCCACACTAAGAAAGTAATCATGCTTAAAGTGAAGATGGACTTTTCATTTCTTTAGTTTTTGTTAGTTAAGATGTAATTAATTTGATAAGTAGTAGTTATTGATATGTCATTTTATTTTTAAAAAATCATGTCGTACCTTTCCCTATCCCAGCGATAGCCAAGCATTAATCGGTCAAGATGAAAAGAAACATAACTAATATATTAATAGCTTAATGAAAAGGTTCAAAATTGGTATCAAACGCAATTAAAGAGAATACAACATTCTCTAAGAAAAGGGTCAAATATAATTTACAAATATCCTTGTCCGCTTATATTATTTGCCAAAAGTTATCGCTTCATTGTCAACAACAACAACCACTATATCCGTTATATCATAACAATAACAAAAACTATCAGTATCATCTAGGAAGGGTGAGAGACAGACAAATAATATCTCCATATTAAGAAATAAAGAATTTGATTCTAGTGAGACCTCCGACCTGTAAGTATCTGCATAGTGAAGGAATTGATGTTTTTCAAAAGTTCTAACTATTCATACTTCATTGTCAATATTTTCAAAAGTGCTTTTTCATGGGAAAATATCTTTTGCATCATCTTTTAATATGTTTAATAAAATTATCTCATGTATATTAATTGACAAAATTTTAACTTAAATCACTTAAAAGATACGTAAGACAAGTGATGAGATTTCATCATTTTCCATATGTTTATAGAAGAATTTATGTGTACCTCTATTTTGTTGCACGGTCAACTTTTTCTCAAATTTTGTGGTAAAAAGGGCCCATTATGATATTATGGCAGTGAGTCCTAAAATATATACAAGACATCTTGATCTTATACGTTTTTTTAATATAAATTTTAGATTTTTTTAATGTTAAAACACATTAGATAATGACAAAACGTATAATTTTATATATTTTTATGTTAAAACACATTAGATAATGACAAAACATATAATATGTAACATTTCTCCAAAACATATAACATACAAGATAATAAGAAACATATAATATTTCTCCACAACATACAATATCGGAATATCTACACACATGACACTAAATTTTCCCTATGGCAGCCCCTCAATAATTCCTCCCAGGGCTCAAGTGCGCGACATACTTGAAGCTCAAGATCTTTCCTCGGCAAGTATGTTCCTCATTGAAAAGATTGCCAAGGATTATAACAGTTGTTACAAATATATTAATCCTGGAGTGTGAAACCCCCAAAAAAAAACCAACAACATTAGTATTGTCTTTTGTTTATAGCGGGGTATGAAAGGTCGGGCGTACATAACCATATTCATATGTTAAAAACTAAAATGCACCTAAATCCTTGCATGTTATGATGTTAATACATGCATTTACACAAACGTTAACGAGGCGATGATTATTCTCCCGAACACCTTCCGATGCTTAGGGGAGTGAATGTACAGATAAGAAATGACCCGACAAGCAACTCTTTGTCTTAATGACACAAAGTCACTGACACAAGTTGGTGATTATCAACTACCAACCAACTCTTTGTCTTAATGACAATTTGGTTGCCTAGTAAACTACGTTTTACACATCATTTGACGGTTTTGACTGTATGACATTGTTTATATCGTTATAGCTAAGTCATCTTCCATAATTTTATGTGTTTGGTTTTCATAGGCATTTCTGTCATTTCGGATAGAAGAATTTTTTAATTATTTATACAAATGTGTAATGCTAAAATGTTTAGTATATGGTATTCCTATATAGTATTCATGATTCTATTATATATACTGGATGGATTTCATGGACTTTTTATCAAACCATATATTATATGGTTTTTGATACTCTTGGAATTATTGAATTATGACATATATTTTGTCATGCTATATAGACTTTATAAATCTTGTTGCAAAAAATGGCTTGGTTGTTAGTATGTGGTTCGTATATTCGCTTTTTTAAAGTGAGATTAAGGGTTCAAAACCTGGCATAAACATTCTCTTGCATATTAAATTTTTTTAGTCATCATCATCATTGTTGTTGTTGTTGTTATTTTTCAGGATTTCCTTTGAAGAATATATGTGGATATTTAAGCCCTAAAAGTCATTTTTTAAAGTGAGAAAAAAGTCCCCATAAATTTGTTATACATTTTAGAATATTATTGGTATTCTTGATTTCTATTGGTTGGGATTTTTTCCTATATCATTATTTATTATTAAAACGAAGAACATATCATATGTTTTGGACATAAATTTCATTCATATGGAGAAGAGTTGAAGACTTGGTCATATCAAGCTTGTTACAAGGTTGTTAAAGGAAATATACCGAGGTATCTTATTTCTTATTGGTTGGTTTTTTTATATTTAAATAGCAGAATATATGTTATTTTGGGAGCTCAAAATGGGCCTCAAGGTTCATACAAGGCTGGACCAAGTTTGTTATATGATGATTGATGCAAAAGTGGGATTTGATTATGTTTACAATGTCTAGGCATTATCTTTTGGATTTCTAAGCTTAAAATCAGATTCCTACATGTATTTTAAGTGTGAAAAACATGGGTAATGAAGTGTGAATGTAGATCAATCATATTTTAACAAATAGACAAGATTACACTGTATGAACCAATCGAATTGCGCCAAACCATCAAGGTGACTAAAAAAATGTCAACTTGGCATCCTAGGTGGACATGTGGAGCACCTAAAAGGGATCAAATTAGAGCTGAAATAGTCATTTCCCAAGTGGTTAAAAGGTTGTAGCAAAAAGTGGGATAAGTTGGATAAAAACAATCCTATGAATATTATCTTGCGGGAGCTTGATATTTATTCATTTCCAACTAATTTTTGAAGCAAAATTTCATCCAAGAAGATGATCCAAAGGTGGTCCAATCAAGTTTATTGAAGGTGCCAAATAAGAAAGGTTGTGAGGTGTTCAGCCGATCAAAGTTTGACAAATGAGATAGATCGATATAATTGGTGACATGTGGGTGTCCTAATCAGCCTAAGGGGTTGCTCACGCGTATAAATATGAGTATATTAGCAAGCTTGAAGAGTGCATTTTTAACTCTCTCCTTACCAAAAGTCAAATTGGCACAACACGGTTTTGTTGCTGAGAAAACATTACGTTTCTATAAAAAAAGAATGCACGTTGACACAACTCTAAAGATAAACTGAACACAAACTTGTTTAGTTGATGAGAAAATAAGATTTAAAAAAATAAAAAAAAGTTGGCACATCATGGTTTTGACAAAACTGTGATGTGTACTATAATTCTACCAAAACTATGTTGCGTCAAAAGTGGGAGTGACACAACACAAGTTTTTCAAAACCGTACTGCATACCACAAAACGATTTACCTAACAAATTGTACATCCATAATCTTTGAGGTGTGGACACTATGTCATTTGTGCAGACTGGGTAAAATTACTTGCTGTGCAAACATTTGGCCAAGGAGGGCTTAAACATAGAAGCATGACAAGGATGCCCAATGGTTTAGTCTTGCGGTAAAAGTCAGGATTATTCGAACACTTAAAAGGACATGTTAGTTCCTAAGATGCTTTACTCTTTTTAAGGTAGGATGGTAGCTTCTTCAGATAATTTCATCTGTTTAAGCTAAGATGACCAATTGGAGCGGTGCATTTAAGCCATCTAAGGCTATGTGTTGAGTCTTTTAACCGTTTCGAACATATCTTCTTGGTTTGTCTTCGGATGGTACTGTGATAGTAAATATAGATGTCGTACATGTTTTGACCCACAAAGTGAAAGCTGACACTTCTCTAGTACAAAAGAAATATGAATGACTTTACTCATACAAAAGAAATATGAATGGGATAGATCCAAATTTAGAGTAAAATGTGAAATCATTCATTCTGAGAACCTTATTGTCTCAGCCTCAATGAGCATTGTGGAAGATGTAATTTAGAAGTCTAGCGGTCTCCTAGGTTAGGTGAAGACTTACGCAGTGACCCATACAAGATGCCTCCTACAAACTAGGCCTTCGGCCTAGCATCGATAGAGCATCCACACTGTGTGTGTCTCTGGATTCGAACTCTTAATCTCTTGGAGTAAATTCCAACCCGAATACCAATTGGACTATGTACTGGGAGCAAGATAGATCCAAATTTAAGTTGATTAACGGCACAATGTCAATATCTGAGTTTTTTTTTGCAAGGGTCAATATCTGATTTTAAGTTGATCGACACAGTTTGACGCAATTTTCATTATGAGTCATTGTGAAATAACCTCTGTGTGTTTCTAACACATGAGTATGTTTGCGTACATCCGACCTTCATACCCTTGCTATATACGGAAGCCTGTAAGGCAATGAGATAATGTTGTTGTATTACTATATTAGCTCATCATCTGCACGCACTTGTCACATTTTTTATAGGAAGAACTTACTTAAATAAACATATAACTTCTGAACTTAGAGCAGAATCTTTTTTCTCTTGATGTTTAGGACACAAAATCATGTATTTTGATGGGTTGTTGTCCGACCTAAACCAAATACATGTGCAATTAGAGAGGACGGTTTCCAGTCACCTTAACCTAATTTGCTATCACACGTCAAATATGGTGGAACAAGTCCAACTGTCCAATAAATTATAGAGGAATTCTTCAAATTTGACATAACTGTTCAAATATTTAATTTAAAATAATACTTTTTAAAACAGAAAAGAAACGCCCTACATGTACACGTTGAGAGAACAAAATTGTGTAAGATTATCGAAATGGGAATAATTACAATGACCAGCATTGTGTGAAACTGAAGTAAATTTGAAGGAATTAGATATGAAGAGAAGATTGTTCATACCAACGAGAAATTGAGGATCAAACAACAACATTACTCCATTGACTTAGAGGCTCCCGCTTATGCAGGATATGAGGGTCGGATGTACGCAACCATACCTATATGTTAGAAACACACAGAGGTTGTTTCTCGGTGATCCATAATGAAAATTGCGTCAAGCCGTGTCTATCTACTGCGACTTCACAATATGAGAAGTGCAACCAAATTAGTGAGTCATTTTGTTTTATTCTATTATATTTCAAAATTAAGAAAGAGTGTGCCATTAACTCTATTGTAAATGGAAACAAATTGAGGATCAAACAAGAAATATAAAGGATCGAACACCTTGGTAACAAAAGTTTTAAGATGATGATAAGTAGAATAGATAACACATTTGGCCGTTCGTGTTACACATACGATCCCCCATAATTGTTACTTTTATTGTTTATTGTGTCTAAATTACACTATAAATTTGTATCTCCGCATGTACCTTTAACTACTAATCTTTTTTTACTTTTTCCATCATAAGTTTGAAAATTCCAACATTCATCCGTAAATTTCTTAATGCTTAAAATGAACAAAAAGAAAACCATCAATTGACAAAAATGAGTAAAAGAATTAACAATTATTGGTACACAATGAGGTTCACAAATTTATGGCTTAAAAGTATTAAAAAATTTAATAGTTATAAATACACACTATGAATTACAAACTTATGATGCAATCTTAGATATAGTGGCTATAATTATAGGCACAAAGTGCTATTTTTCATTGTTATTATCTTACTGGTGAATGACTGATTATTACTATGCTCTATATTTAATTACTGACCACAATAAAGCTTTCCGTATTTATATGATCCAAATTGTTTAGACTTGTTATGATGCTTGATAGTTAGTTAGTTTGTCTTCTTTTATGCGGCCATGGATTTTGGATAGTAAATTCAATGCATGAAAAAGATTTGATTGACGTAAGGATAATGTTAAGATAGATATGTAAACATAAAATAACGAAGAAAATTAAGAATATATTTGTCAAGGTGCAAGTTAGGTGTTTGGTCTCATACAGATGAGACAGTTAGTGACTTACGATCGAGATGCTATGTTTTGTGTGGCTAATCTTGTTAAGTGTTTGAGGCAAAAAAAAAAAAAAAAATAGAAAATGTTAAAAATAAAAAAGGATAAAGAGGAGACTTGATTAATAGTAGGGCTTACTGGTTGGACGGTGGTGGGTATGAAGGAGAAAGAGGATGTGGTTTTCCTGTGCAGAAAGATGGTTTTCAAAAACCGCTCATTTTGGACGCTATCGTGAATGAGTTCAGATCGTCTGACCTCTTTTTAAGGGATATTAAATGACCCGCTGACACGTGGTACATATGACGGGTGGTGAGACTGAGTGCGGGTCACGTGGCGGACGGTCGCGAGGGGGTGAGGCGCGTGGGGTCAGGGGATCCCGCTCCATCGTGAATAGCGTTCATAGGTGTACTTTGACGTTTTTGGTAGTGACGTCTAATGTGTTTTTAGACCTTTTTTTTCATGAAAGTGTTAGTGGAAGGCGTTTTTGGACTTTTTGATAAAAGTATTTTGATTATATAGAAAATTTTTCTAATTAATTCGTTACTTTTTTTAATTCAAATTACAATTTTCTTTTTAAAGTCTCCCCTTAGCACTACAGAATAATTACAGGAGAGGCATCAATATCATTGCTTTAGATAAAGTAAGCACTGAATAATTGTGAGGGGCCATCTGATGACTCAGTCCTCTCTGTACAATTTATATTAAAAAAAGGTTGAACCCAACCAGTAAGAGTTCATGCCACCTCCGGTCCTACAGGATGTGTAGGGATGTAAATCAGGTTCGCAGGATCCATTAGTAGAAGTTTGTCAATAGTGTTCCCACACTATGCAGCTAGCCCGGAGGGGTTCAAACATTCTTGAATTCAGTAATGTTCGAATCCCTGATTTTCCTTTCGAAATCCCCTCCCTGAACCCAATGTCCTGAGGACACAATTTATATTAGTGTAGTATTGAAAATGCCACCAATCCACACGGCTCAAACTCCTCCTCTCATGGATTGGCTAAAAAAAATGTGAATTGTATAGAGTGACTAATCAACTTTCTAAAGTCAGGTCTCTCAAAAATATTGTCCTAGTTAAGTTTTTAACAATATGATTTATATTAAATTAAAAATCAACAAAAAGAATAATTGCATTTCTAATTGAGAAATTTCAGATGTTTTTTATCGTTTGTTTCTTAATAATGTCTGAAATACCTAAATTAACTGCGCATTTAATTTAGTTGAATAAAAATCTATTACTTCTTGAGTTAGTATAATTTAAAAGATTATACTTACCAAAGGATTAGAAGCATAAAAATGGATATGGGAAATCCATGGAGAAAAGTGTAGAAATTATAAAAGAATGTACTACATTTTAGAAGGCTACCCCATAAATGGGATTTTGGATCCCCCACCTACTTCCCCACCGCACGACACGTGGCAGCAGAGGAGGGTGATGAGGCTAGATGCGGATGACCTTCATCTAGACTCACCATCCTTTCTTGCTGCCGCGTATCGTACGTTGGAGAGATAAGAGAATCCGATCCCGGGAATTTTTTTTTTGGGGGGGGGGGGGGGGTTGAAGGGACAAGTATAGTGGTTAAGTTACGAGGACATCAGACCTAATCCTTTGTCAGATAAAATGTCTAAAGAAGATGACCGTGTTGCTTTATCTATCACGGTGCTTGCACTTCGAGCAAAAGTGATTCTATTGCTCTGACGGTCCTTATCGTCTCAGTCTCAAAGAGTATTTTGGAAGATACAAATCAGGAGTCCTTCGGTTTCCTAGATTAGATGAGGACTTACGCAGTGACACACACAAGGTGCCCCTCAAAGGTTGGGTGAGGACTTACGCACTGATCTACACAATGTGTTCCCTGCAAACCAGGCTTTTAGCATAATAGCAGCAGAACAACCACACTGTGCGTGTCTCGAAACGAACTTTGACCTCTTAAAACAAATTCCGAAACAAGTACCAACTGATCTATACCGTGAAAGCGTCACGGTGCTTGCACTTAACTTGCTTTTTGACAGATATATATTCAAGATCTGGTTCATGAGCTTGTAAGATAAACTATTCATAGCGGTCCACACATATATATACACCACTATAAATACATATGTATACATATATATGTATACCGCTATGATATATATATGTATTTACTTATATATATGTCTACTATATACACATATGTTTATGTATGGATTGCTTTATCTATCACGGTGCTTGCACTTGAACTTGTCTTTAACAAGTATATATTCAAAACTTGAAGCAAGAACTTGTAAGATGAACGATTCTTTAGGAGCACACACAAACACATACATACACATTGATCTATTTCCCTTTCTGTTATATATATATATATATATATATATATATATATATATATATATATATATATTTGTCTGCCATGTTATTTGGCTTCTTTATATATGTACTAAGGAAATAATTGTGGGATATGAATTTGTTGGGAAAAGAAAACCGTAGTGATGCACATAGGATGCTAAAGCTATAAAGGTGAAGCCTAAAAAAGAAGAAAGAAAAAAGGAAGACCACAAGTGGATGTAGAATGACATTTATAAAAGATAGAAGACAACGGGCAAAGAAACTGGTTTTTCAGTAACATTTATAGAACTATAGAAAACAACATCTGAGCACATTTATAAAGAAAAAGATGGAGGTTCTTTTTAAAATGAAAAAAGTATTTTACTGGGGTGACGTTTTACCCTTTTAGTCTAGCCCAAAAAGTAGACCTTGTGAAGGTCCCTATATTTCGGGAATATTTGAAAATCATGAACAAATCTAGAAAAAAACACCGAACTCTACTAAATAAATCCACACACATATATATACACACACGTACGTGGTGAATAAAACATGAAATAGAAAACAGTTCACTCATATCGTTATTGTGCCAGAAGTTTTTGTTGTTGCTTTAATAACAACTAGTGTCATAATTAGATAATAACATATAAGATTTATCAAAATGCAAAAGAGTGATTGAAACATACCACAAAAGTGGTTGACAATAAGAAAAGACTTATATATATTCCGCACATTTGATTTAATTGGTTAAAAAATAACTTGTCATCGTTGATCGAGGACCATCGTAAATGTTTCTGAAATCATAATTTCTGAATAACCCCTCCCTAAATTATTGAAGGGAAAGGTCAAATTCTTCATTTCAGGGCCCGCTGTTTCAGTTTCAAGAAGCATATCTGGAGGATGTAAATCAGGAGTCCAGCAGCCTCCGAGTGAAGACTTAACCAGTGACGCACACAAGGTGGCTCTCCACAAACCAGGCCTTCGGCTTAGCAACAGAAGACACTCACATTGTGCATATCTCTAAAATCGAACTCTTTATCTCTTGAGTCAAATCCCAACACGAGTATCAATTAAAATAGTCCCCGTACCCTCCCTAAATTATTGATTCAATGGAGCAAAGAAAATAAATAGCTCTCTTCACGCGTCGATACAAACGAAGGTCCCTAGCAATGGGACAAAGTTATACTGTACCATTTCTTCATTTGTCCTCCATTATCTCCGTTATTTAATCCTCCACCATCTCTTCCTTTTCCTCCATCTTCTATATATACCAACCCCTATTTCTCCCCCAAATTCCCATGTCTTCTTTTGATTATCATCTTCTTCTTAATTCTCAGATTTTGCGTTCATTTCTTCCTCGATTTTAAATGAGTTGAAGAAATAAATCGTCAAAATTATCTATAAAGTTACCTCCTTTTCCCTATAAGTCATCAAAAGTATTTCTGGATCTGTTTCCTCTTGCTAGATCTCTTCTTCACCTAAATTTCCGAGTTATTTTTCTTTCCCTTCTGAACTAATATCGGATTGGACCCAGGACATCAATTCTGCAAAATTATATATTTCCATTGACCAATCAAACCATTTCCAAAGGTTTGATTTGTGTCATTTTCTTCCTCAGAGTTTATAAATTTTCATCCATTTATCCTAATTTGAGCTATGGGAACGGAAGTTTTGCGACCACAAGATTGTTTGGTTCAGGGATTTCCAGTGGGCCCACCATCATTTCACCAACGGAAAAGCTACTTTGAGAATGGGATCGTCGGCATCCCAAATCCAAACCGGAAGCAGGTTAACGTCACCCGACCGGAGAGGTTGGACCGGCGGAAGAAACTCAATCAGCCGGCTTTTACCGACAAAATCAGATCGCCCATTGATGATGCGCTGGTGCAGAAAAATGTGAGCAGAAACACGATTAATAATCAAAATCCTCCAATGGAAACGGTTCAAGTTACGATTTTGAGAAGAGGACAGTCTTTGGATTCGTTCGATAACAACAAAATCCGAGGCGGGATAAGAAAGAACCTTGATCTGGAAAACTCCGGCTGTACCGGTGGGGATACTTATGCCGGATCGGCCTTCTCGGTGTCGCCGCCACCGAATTCGCTGCCTTTGCCATCATTTTTTAACAAGAAACTTGAATTTGAGAGTTCAGCAACTCGAGAATTAAGGCGTTTGCTTGGTCTGAATTGATCAGTCAAAAGAAGAAAAATTATCCTAGGTGTTGGACGAAATTAAGAATTAGCTTGATAGTACTAGGATAAAATATGCATATTAAGAAGGTTAGCTTATGGGTTCTCTATTCTCTGGATCTAGTTCCCGTCCATGGATTTTCTTTAAGCAAATGGAGGGATTCAGAGGTCTGAAAATGGGGAAAAGGTGTGAGGGATTGGAGAGAAGTCTAGCTCAACAGCTCTCGTATTTCGTATTGTAGCTGTGGTGGTTTACGAATTGTCGATGTTCCCTTGCCAACTACTTATGTGAAAAATGTAAAGTTTGACCAATACGATTAAAAGAAATATAGTGAAATTATTTGGTCATCTTAAGACATTTCTTTCGTATTTGGTTTCGTGTGGATATTGGCGAGAGGGCGGGAGGGGATGGAATTGGATGTGTTGTGTGCTATATGTGCATCAGATGGCTCATAAGAGTTGGTGACTTCTAAAGAACCAACTTTTATGAGTTTTATAAACACGGATGACACATTATGGATATCCCATCACAACCGGGTGACCTATATAGTATAGACACACCAGATCTCAGGCTTGAAGCGTTGGTGGTGTGGTACAACACGATACGAAATCACGTCCAAGAGAAACGGCCACCTTAATATCGAATCATATACTAATGCAGATTGGACTAGTAATCAAATGATTGAAGGTCTACGTAAGGGTACTTTATACTAGTCAGAGGAAATGCGGTTATATGGATATGTAAAAAACAAAAAGTAGTAGCATTATCTACTGCTGAGGTGGAATTTCGAGGAACTGTCAAAGACACAATAGAGATTTAGAAGAAGTTAATGACCGAAATTGGCTTTCTACCGAGTTTTCCGAATCAACTAAGATATGATAATAAATCAGCAATAAATATCTCGGAAAAGCTTATACATCACAACAGAATGAAACATGTGGAGGTAGATCAACACTTTATAAAAGAAAAGGAGGACGTCACAATTGAACTTCCATTGTAAGTTTAGAAGAATAACTGGCGGATATTGTACTATAAATAGGAGAACCGTGTATATCCAAAAGTAAAAATGAAAGAGTTTATCTTTTTTCTACCAAACTTCTTTTTACCATTCTAACCTTCACTATATTATGTTTAGTGAAGTCAAACAATTCCTACATTACAACAACAACGACAATCATACCCAGCATATCCCAATGATAGCAAAAGTTATCGTTAGGGTTTAGGGAGGGTGAGAGGCAGGAAAATAATACCTCCATCCCAAGGGGATAAAGAGTTTGATTTCAATGAGACCCACGGCTTTATATGTACCTGCATAGATAGCACAATAATAGGAGTATGTACTAGTGAAATGATTTTATTAAACATAAATAAAAATAGTCCAATATTAAAATAGTCATAGCAGTGGATATGCACAAATAGTTGAAAGACAAAGATCGAAATAAAAAAGTGCAAAATCAACCTAAAGTGTAAATACTATATAATCCTCTAAGTATATTCTAAGGTGTCCCTATATCATGTCTACCACTCCTTAGCTTAATCCTCTGCCTCCATGAACTCCTATCTTGGACCATGTCCTCAGAGTGGTGCAACTCCAGTAAGTCATGCCTAATCTGCTCATCCCACGTCAGTTTGAGCCTGCTTTTATTCTTCTTCCCTTCTACAGTGAGGCTTTCAATTGCTCTCACAACCGTCGTTGTCTGTCTCCTCTTGACATGCCCAAACATCTCAATCTTCCCTCTCTTATCTTATCTGCTACACTAGCCACCCCTAACCTTTCTCTGTATACATCATTTCTTATCCTGTCTAGCTTTGTATGCCCACACATCCACCTCAGCATCCTCACCTCTACCACTTTCATCTTCTGCGACTATGTCCTCTTGATGGCTCAGCAGTCTGTTCCATGTAACATTGCCGGCCGCACAGCCCCTATAAAATTTTTCCTTTACTTTAGTTGGAAAACTCTTGTCACACAGCACCCTTGAGGCCGCCCTTCACCTACACCAACATGCTTGAACTCGGTATGCTATGTCACTCTCCATGTCCCCATCTTTCTGTACAAATAATCCTAAGTACTTGAACTTATTTACCTTTGGGACCACTTGATCCTCGATGATGAGTTGGCTATTCTCGTCGTCGGCTGCGCTACTGAAGTCGCTGTGCAGATACTCAGTCTTAGAACAACTAATCCTTAGGTCTTTTCTCTCTAAAGCACCTCGCCACTTCTCTAGTCTCATACTCACGTTATGTCTACTTTCCGCGACTAACACAATATCGTCAGCAAAAAGCATACACCATGAGACTGTCTCTTGGATCGGCTTTGACAACTCGTCTAGGACAATTACAAAAAGAAATATGCTCAAAGCGAACCCTTGATGGAGGCCTAACTCCACGGGAAAGAAGTCAGTATTCCCTACAGGATATGAATGGTTGTTTTTGTCATAGCATACATATCCCTGATTTTGTCTATATATTTCCTCTTGCATCCATACTATCCCATATCAGTCTACGTGGCACACTATCATACGCTTTTTAAGATCGATGAAAACCATATGTAGATCGCGCTTCTTCTCCCTATACTTCTCCATCAATCTCCTTAAAATGTGTATTGCCTCCGTAGTTGACTGTTCTGGCATAAAACCAAATTGGTTTAACGTAACTTGAGTTTCTTCCCTAATTCTAGTGTCGGTTGCTCTCTTTCATAACTTCATAATGTGACTTAGCAATTTAATCCCCCTGTAATTCCCACAATACTGTGTCTCCTTTTTTCCTTATATAGAGGGACCACTACACTCACTCTCCACTCATCTAGCATTTTTTTTGTTTCAAAAATAAGGTTGAACAGAGTAGTTAGCCATTGGACCCCCTCCTCTCCCAAATACTTCCATGCCTCAATGGGTATGTTATCCAGGCCAACTGCCTTAGCTCTTTCCATCTTCTTAAGTGCTCTCTTCACCTCCCTCGTGTGATACTATGACAATCACAGTTCTAATATTGTCGTTTTTGGGTAGTGATGATTTTTCTTTCTTCGTGGTTGACCCTTGCACTGTTGAAAAAGTTGTGAAAGTATGTTTGCCATTGCCCTTTGATGTCTTGTAAATTGAGTACACACATATGCGCACACACATATGCATATGTGTGTGTGTCTATATATATATATATATATATATATATATATATATATATGTATGTATATATATATATGTATATTTATGTATATGTACATATACATATATATGTTTGTGTGTATGTGTATGTACATGTATATGTATATATATGCGCGCACACACACATATGCATATATGCATGTGTATATATAATTTGTATATATATGTATATGTATACAGGTGCGTTCAAAGGGGGGCACGGGGGGCAGCCGCCCCCCAACTCGGAGAAAAAATTTAGGTAGTAGGTAGATGCAGTTGTATTTTTGATTATCTAAATTTAATGTATCTGTTTTTTAATCCCAAAACTATCTCATGATATGTGATACATGTATGTTACTAGGAACTAGGGGAAAAATTTTGATTAGTAGATATACACATTTGTATTTTTTTAACTAACTAAAAAATATATTGTATAAAAAACAAACTGGGTTTTGAAAATTAAAAACCAATAAATATTACACCTTTTACCTTCCTATTTCCATGATTAAAAAAATAAACTTTAGATATGATGTGGCTTCAAATATGCGAGGTGAATTTAATGGGTTAAAAGCACTCATTCTCAATGAAAATCAGAATGCTCATTATGTTCATTGTTTTGCCCATCAACTTCAGTTAGTTGTTGTGTCTGTTGCTCAAGAAAGAGAAAATGTGAATAATTTCTTTGAGATTCTATCGATGATTGTCAATACTGTGGGGGCTTCATGCAAAAGAAAGGGTTCCCTTCGTCTGTTACACAACGGCGAAGTTCTAAGAAAATTAGAAATGGGTGAGATTTCGAGTGGAAGGGGTAAAAATCAAGAAAGAAGCTTAGCCCAACATGGTGTCACACGTTGGAGTTGAATTATCACAATTACTTTCCTCTAGTATATCGGCTCATCGAGTTAGCACTGATCTTACCTGTCGGAACAGCGAGTGTGGAAAGAAGTTTTTCTGCGATGAATATAATAAAGATTGATCTGCGCAACCGATTGGGAGACGACTTACTATCGGACTGTTTACTGTGTTACTTCGAGAAGAAAGTTTTTGGAACCATTTCAAATGAAAACATTATGCAAGAATTTCATAATTTGGGAACTCGAAGAAATTTGTTGCGGCCATCGATAATCCCTCCTACTGCTCGTCCTTCATTTCGTAAATAAAAGGTATGTCGAGCGTCAAATTAATAACTTTTGTTGGATATTGCTGCTTGTTAATGTTGTTTATGAAATAACTTTTGTTGGATATTGTTGATGGTTGCTTATTATTGTTGCATTTTGATTAGTGGATGTGTTGGTTTAGATTTTATGCTATAATATTTGCATATATCTATATTGTAAGGGAGTTTTTACCGGATTTTCGATGGAATGTCTATTGAGTCCGAAAAGGTGGACGGTGATCCCATAGTGTGAATTTTGCCCCCCCAAAAAGTAGCCGCTGCGTCTGTCACTGTATGTATATGTATATGTATATGTATATATACACATACAAACACACACACATGAATATCCATTTTGTACACACACATGTATATGTATATATATGTGGTATAGAATAAGTCATAATTTTTATCAAAATGTTTGTTGGTTGTTGTACAAAATATTCAAAAGTTCTGAAATTGCAATTCTTATCCAAATATGTTTAATTTATTCCACTAAATATCTATATTGGTAGTAAAATCGTTGCTAATTTTAATGTGAAATCGCCACTAATTCTATAAGATAGATATTTATTGCAGCAAATTAATAAGATTTGAATAAAAAATATAATTTTTAAAGTTTTGGATCTTTTGTACAACAAGTGAATTTGGATAAAAAAAAGTGAGCAATTCTCTCTCTCTATATATTTTTGTGTGTGTGTGTATATATGTGTATATATGTATATATGTATCTATATGAAAGTTCTGATTTCGAGTTTGGTCTCAAATGTGTTTCAAACGGTATCCATGAGAATAATTTCGATTTTTGTTTGTACACAAAATGGATATGGGTTGACTTGTCAAACTCATTTTGTTTCAATTTTCCATTCGGGAGCTCAAACCATACTTTCCATTCGGGAGTTCAAACCAAACGCCCCTTTAATAATAATATTGATGTGCTTATTTTTTTTAAGCCCTCCCTTATAATTCTTTTTAAACTTTTATTTGTATTTTTCTCATTATTTTGTATCTTTTTTTCTCTAACGTTTTTCTACATTTAAAGACATAATATATAAAACGGTGAGAAGAAATTACAAGAGAACTTGAAAAAACAGATTCTAAACAGACTTACTAAGTTAGTGTAAAATTTGTCACTATTCACGTTCCTCACTAAAATTTTAACTCATATTTTTTACTTTTACGCTCTCTTCTATGTAAAGAAAATAACTTTTACACAAAATAGTGACACCATTTGTAAAACATGATTACCTTATATCTAAAAACATGCCGCAAGAATTAAAATGAGTATCATATTAATTATTTATATATATTACTTATATTTATACTTCATTGTACCAAATTTGTTAAGTTCTTAAAAAAAAGCCAAAAATTCCAAACGTCCTTATAATAAAAAATTTAAATTACACAACTATAATGAACCAACAAATACATAAAAAAATCTGCAGAAAGAATGTAGACCGTTTTATTTGAACCATTTAAACAAGGGGTGTAAACTATAGCAGCCTTTTAATATCCTCTTCATAAGGCGGCATTTCATATCCTATTTTGTTGTACATAATTATTCCTTAATCAGCATTCCTTAGTAATATCTCTTTTTCAAAGGCATATTTCAGGTCATCATGTCTTATACCGTGCACGCATACAGATACATGTATATTACGTTATTGATTATAGTGTATATTACTTCATTTAGTGGACGTTAAAAAATCATGTACGACCACAGCTAATCAAATGTATATATTATAATTTTATTTGTTGGTGGACAATGTTTTAATTTGTTGACTTTGGAAAAAAAATATTTTGATGGAAATGTCAGATGAATTAATTATATTGAATAGATAATTTTCAAAAGAACCAGTCACGGCAACGATTCATCTAATATAAATGTAAATATAATATAAAAATGAATAAATTTAATTATATAACATTTTTTTCTAAATCAAATAGTTCAGGTTTTGGATAACTAGCCTGTGGATTAGTTTGTTAGAGGCGATTATAGTAGCCACCGGAATAATCGTTTGAATTCTAAAGTGAAAAGGATCCTAAAGATTAAGCCTTTTCATGATTTATACACACTATATATTACCGGTGTTGCAGATTGACATATTTATATCAGTATGTTACCCGCACGTGCAAATTACATAGCTTAAGTATCCCGTACGGGCATAGAGTATGAAAAAAAATACTCAACGTGTCCTAACATCTGTTAAGATCGATGCTTAATGTAGATTTTTGAATCTTGTCATTAGTTTAAATTTAATTTTTTTTATATAAAACCTTACCAGGCAATACGGCCGGCCTTGGAGTTTGAAATTAGCCTTCGTTACGCCTAAGTAGATAGAATATTAGAATGTACATCATACCACTTCATCAAACAAATTACCCGACCCATATTTGCACTGAATATATACGAATAGGACGAGGGCGTGCTTTGGAGAAAATTGTTAAAGTTGTTGTCTTGTGACTTTGAAATTACGGTTTCGAACTGCAGAAACAGCCTCTAACGTAAAGTGTAGAGTAGAGTTGCGTACATCATATCGCACAGCAATCCGACCTCTCCCTTAATCAACCATGCGTAAACATAGAAACTCAATGCATTTATATACGAATAGGATTACATTAATGTTTATACTATATACACGTTGGATAAAATTTCCATCATGATTCGTGGATGACCAGAAGTATTAACATTAAACTTTTCAAAAATCCAGCAAGATTAGACATTATCAACGCCGCCCCAATCCGAATGCAATTGAAGAACTTGTCCAGCTGTCCTAGCTAGTCAATTCTGACTTTGTCGGGTAATAATTAAAGGTTGAACCCCAATCAGTAAGGGTCCTGCCACACCCATTAAAGGTAATATAGGGAGATAAATCAGGTATCCAATGGCCCGCTAGCAGGAGTTTGATCATTTACACAGTAGTCTGCATAAGGAGTTCTCAGCACTGCAGGCAATCCTACAGGCCAAGAAGCTCCCGCACTATGCACTTGCTGAGAAAAGACTTTCTTGACTTTGGCAAGAATTGAACCACTGACTTCTCTTTCGAGAACCCCTGATCAGAACCAGTTGGGCTATATCTTGAGAAAAAAGGGAGTAATAATTATATGATAGATGAACAACTTTAAATTTTAATATAGTAAGTAAATAGTTACTAAAAAAATCTTATTAGATTTTTCTGGACTTCTTGTTTTTCCTACATTTATTACTATTAATATATCAAATCCCCTTATTTGTATATATTTTTTTATTATTTTCTTTGTGAATCTTATATCTTATTAGACTTCATAAAAACAACTTCATGTCAAGTGCTTTTCTCTTTAACGATGACTATATGTGAAGGTGGCCTTGGTTTATCATCACATTAAAAAAACTATTCCATATTACTATACCAAGTCATTTGCTGACTTCTTGTAATTTCATAAATAAAATAAAAATTACAGATACTCCTTTTATTTTAAAGCTTAGCCCCCACCACTAGACACATGGGATTCTTGAAGTGTAAGAGTTAGGCCAAACCAACATGTTAACTTTTGTAAAACTTATCTAATAACATTTTACATCACATTACAGGTTATTTATATAAATACATACATAAAACAGCTATACTGAATCAATTAGGTTATATTTGTTTATGTTCTTACTGATGAAGCCGGATCTTCACCAAGGGTCTAAGATGACCTGAAATAAACGTCGTCAGATGCTGGTTGGTATTTTGCTGGAATAGCTTCCTGAATGTCCTGTACAAAGAAGCAGAAATCAGAGGCCCCAGGGGATGACCCCGGATAAAACCCTCCGACGCTCAAGTCAGTTTGGGTCATTTCTCACTGAGAATGTAGTTTAGTATATGGAGTTAGAAAATTCTCACCGGTGTTGGCTGCAGAGAAAAATCGATGTATTAGCTCCAGGAGATAGGAAAATGTTTCAAGGGATCGGATCCTCCTTCTGGTCTGCCTTGGCTTGCTTTTATTAGTTTTTCCCTTGTTCTCGGCTTCTGACGCCGGATGGGACGTTTGCTTGGGGCAGAAGACCTATAACGCAGTAGGTCTGCTGATATGACCGGTAGGCCGGCTGATGTGACTAGTAGGTCGGCTGAAGCGACTTTGGTGTGTACAAGCTGAATAGCCAGACGCGTACTCTTTCTTTGGACTGCACTTCTGCCTGATGGTTCTACGATGTAATGTTGTGCTTGACCCCTTCGCCGAAGTGCAAAACCAGGTTTTGACGAGGTGTAATGTTGAATCTGGCCAAAGTGATCTGGAGTGTAGCACTTAAGCTGAAGCTGAGGTTGGAGTTAGGTGCCGAAGTGCAGTCCTTGGCCTATTCTTCGATAGTAAAGAGGATGTCATGGGGCACAGCCGAAGTGTGGTCAAGGCTGAACAGCAATGCTTGGGTGCTGAACTGCAGGAATTGTACTGTTGACTGTTGTTGACTAACAGACGATTAATTCTGGTTTATCACTTACAATCATGAATTACTTTTTTTTATAGATTAAATTCATTACTTTTGAAACGCACATTTTCCACAAAAAAATTTAAGTGAGTTTTCCCTCGGTTTCTTGCCTTATGGGAAAAAGAGAGGCTTATGTTTTTTTTTTTTGGGTTAAAATACTAATATTAACCAGAGAAATTAAAGCATCAAGAGAATACGACCAATACAATAGCTCTACTTGTAAGTCTATATGTCGGTATACATATATTATTCAGTAATGTATAACAATCTTAAACTATATAAACAGCGTTTATGTATAAGATATGTGCGTAGAGCTTAGCTACGAAACAAGAGAGAGCAATTACTCGCCTATAAGATAATTATCACATAGGAGAGAATGCCAAGTAATTAACAAAGTGTTGATGGATCATTATAATGCTTCTATATATCTCGCTTACGTTTTATGAGTTAAAAAACAGCCACCCGTACTTGTTAAGTTTGATACATTACAAGAATTGAATTCATTATCACATTGGATATTTTTTTATATTGATATTGGTTATTAGATTAAATTTATTAAGTTGGATGATTTAAATTAATTTAGTCGAAACATGATTTAACTCAGATAATCAAATCATTATTATAATTGTCTCTCAAAATTGATCATGAATATGATTATAACTAAAATACAAATCTTAACAAATTTTAATTCAATCTTCTCTTATCATACTTTTACACCCTGTAAAATAAAAAAAATTTCGCATAAAATAAAACACATTATAGAAACCGAGTACCATATATTAATGAACACGTTAAACAAATCAAAACAAATATCATATTGAATGTTTTATGTCATATATTTATAATTTATCATATCAAATTTGTTAAATCAGATTATTTTAATGACACTACATGTATTCATCATTGTAATCGCGTTTCAAAGTGAACATACTTGTACCATAAAACGTGTCAAAAATCAATCACTTGCTATCTCCCTCTTGTTCTATAAGGGATCAGATCTTCTCATCACAATCCCCTCATCCACTTCCTCACTGTACGACACCTGGCAGCAGGAGAAGATGGTGAGGCTAGATGAAGGTCACCCGCATCTAACCTCACCACCCTCCCGTGCTACTATGTCTCGTACGGTGGGAAAATTGGTGAGAGGATTTTGGGTGACAAGATCCAAACTCGTTCTATAAATACTGTTAACCGTTAGGCAACTTTGTAAGAAGTAAAAGTGTCTGTATCCCATGAAGTCTTCCACAAACGCCGTATTATTTCCAAAAAGCCCTAGTACTCCAACCGACTCTTCCGACCAAACCATCATGGGTTCAACCTTCAAAGTCTTAGGCAACGTCCTCAAGCTCCTCCCTAGCGGAACTGTGTTCTTATATCAGTTTCTCAACCCCTTACTAACCAACGGCGGTCAATGCAGCACCAAAAATAAGGTTGTCTCTATAATATTCGGCGTCCTTTGTGGCCTTTCATGCTTATTGTCAACTTTTACCGACAGTTATCAAGATGAAAATGGAAAAACCCAGTATGGAATCGCGACTTTCAAAGGGTTTTTGCCATTTTCAGATCCCTTTTCATCGTCGACGGATTATTCGTCGTATAAGCTTCAGATTGGCGATTTAGTGCATGGCATTTTTGCGTCGATTGTTTTCGCAGCGGTTTCTTTGTTAGATACTAACACGGTCAAGTGTCTTTATCCATCTTTTGCGACGGATCAGAAGGGTTTGTTAATGGCTCTTCCTGCTGTTCTTGGAACTATTTCTGGGGTCGTGTTTTCTTTATTCCCTTACAAGCGTCATGGTATAGGGTACCCAGTCCCTAGCAAGGACGCAAAATCGACTTCAGATGGGGATAAGAAAGTTTCGGGATCGGCGCCAGAAGGGGATAAAAAAGCTATGGGATCGACTTCAGAGGGGGATAAAAAAGTTTGATTAATATGTGAATTATTTACCAACAAAATTAAATGCTTAGTGTGATCATTGAAATTGTTGTGCAATTTCCGTGATCGTTATCATAATTATCTTCACGTTTCTCCTTGTAATTTTTTTGTTCTCTTCGGGCCATTATGTGTAGTACATTGAGTTTTTTTAATGGGTTGACCCGATGTATCCTCCCAGCCGAAAGCCAGAAGACTAATCCTCCGTCCCTGCGGTCAGCACACGAAGTGGTAGGGGACTGGCCAAATAGTTTGCTCTATTCACATGAGTGGGGATCGAACCCCCCAACCACATGCTTAAAGGAAGAGGTGTTGAACCACCACGCCAACCGTGTTGGTTGTAGTACATTGATTTTAATACCGTGATATCAACTTTTAGGAGATTACAATTTTAAATCATATGAATTGTGATATCGATGGAGAATACATGCTAAATCGAGGGGTACATGTACATGGCATATCAGATCAAAGGTCTTTTAGATTAAGTTTATTAGATTGATGAGTTAGACCTGTAAGCATCGTGTTAGATGGGCATGTTGAATAAACTGTTTTTCTTAAATGTTAAAATACCTCATAAAAATGGTATAGAAAATGCTCCACATTTATATAAAAATATGTAAAAGTTTGATTGGAGAAATGAATGAATCTTGAATTGTATTATTTTTACCATACTCGGAATTCAGGGTTTGCTGTGTCGTGCATACTTTGAATTCTGAAGCGGCTGAACGTTTGGCGATGGATTCAAACTTCGGTAACGGAGTTCGGTCTGACTTTAAAGTTTTTGTTTTTTGATATAATGCTGCACCGAACGTTCGGTGAACCATTTACCAAATGTTCGGTCCAGTGTTTGGTGTCAAATGTTCAGCTGCAACATTTATAAATTTCAAATTCCACTTTCGATTTGAGATATTGAACGTTCGATTTCGATTGTCTTTTGATGAAATGATGCAACTTTTGCGACTTGGGATACCTTCTTTCAACCTTGAATGGTCAAAAACTAACTTCAGAAGTTAAATTTCGTAGAGAGGTGTCAAATTAACCGTTATCTTGTGAATTAAAGTCTATAAAAACAAAAATCATAAGGCTTTTGAGATACTTTAAAAAGACTTTTGAGACTTGTGTAAAAACCAATAAAGTTTCTTTCTCTTTTCTTCTTCTTCTTTCTCTGGTATTAAGTAATTCAAATACATAACTTAAATCTCCTTCTCGAAGAACAAATGAAAAGAAAAAGCCATTGTATCCGGAAAGCATTTGCTAGTAGTCTGTCTTGCTCGTTAGTAGAAGCAAAATTGTTTTATGACAATATAACACTCATTACTCCTCAGCTATTTCGTCTTCCATATTTTATTTCCTCTTTGTTTGGTTAGTATATCTTTGTGATTTCTCCTACTATGTTGTGTATCCATAAAGAAACTTAAAGAAAACTTTAGAATAACTTCTTTGGTTTTCTCTTCCAATTTCTATGGACTCAGCTTAGTTTTATTGATTTCCTCAATGATGTATCTCTTCTATATCCTCCAAGCCTAAATTTCTAACAATCTTACATCAATTTGTTTGTCAAAGATGATAGAATTGAAATCTCAAATCCTACAAGGGAATCTATGTTGTCATTCTTTTGGAATTCTTCATTTTCTATTTGACAAACTGTGAGGGTTGAATCTTTAAAGAAAACACTATTGTGAAATCATAGAAAGTGCCAATAAATCAAAGACATCGATGACAACATATTGAGTTTGAACAAGTAATCACTTGAAAGAAGATGCTCTATGAAAATATCATAACCAGAGAGTTTGTTTCTCAAAAGTTGTCTGCACATGAAGCTAAGAGCTATGAAGATTACATGCACAAAAATGAATTTTGGACTATTAGTTAAAGGATACCCATCTAAGAAGTGGCCAATTTTCATCAACAATAGATTTGGACGCAAACACGATCGAAGGAAGCCCAAAAAGAGGAGATGAACTTGCAACTAGTGGGTATTTATTTCTTGAAATTCAAGAGATAAAAAATGATAAACAATTTGTTTTTTTGAAAATGCACAAGAAACAGAGTCTGGAAGGTGAAATTGTTCTTAAAGTTAACTTTGGCTACAAGGCTGAAGTTGCTAGTGTTTTCTATATTCCTACTATATGTAAGAATTTGATTTTTGAATCACTATCAAACATGTCTAATATTGTTTGTCTTCATACTATGTATGTGATTTTTTTTTGACTCTTGATAGGTCTGCAACTAGTTTTTATATGTGATTGATTCACTTCTCTTGTGCTAAGACAAGATTATGAGAATGCTAATACTATTAAAAGAATGAAAAATATGAATATTATCACCATTAGAATGATTGAAAGCATGTGATACATGTTTTTGTTTATGATTTAAGGAAAATCAATGGATGTATTTAAATGTGTTTAAACATATGACATGATTTGACTTTATGTCTTAACAAAAATTTTATGTTAAAACCATGATTATAAGTTTGCAGTTGACTTTATCACTTGAATTGGGTTTTCTTATTAAAAAAGAATTTGGCCTAGATGTTTAAATGTTAAGCACGCTAGTTGTGTATAATTCTAATAACAATTTTAATAATTACATGACCTCATAATAGTTACTCTATGATTAATAAGGTCCACGAGATATTAACATGTGGAATACGGTTCGTACTTCCTATAGAATCACTCAAATTACATTATATTCTCTTTTTACATGTGAATTTTTTTAGTTTTGTAGTAACTATTATGATGTACCGTGATTACTTTTCGAAGACCGTTGAATTGGTGACTTTTTTTTTTATAACAATTACTTATTTTTGATTGTATGCCATCAGTGGTTACGTCTTTTTATTTTCAATTATTTCCAAAAGTTGTAGCGGGTTTTAAATTATGTGAAGCTATGGCTCGTCAGTATACTAACGAATTAGTCTACTATAGAAATGAAACTTCCTGCTGTTCTTGGAACAATTTCTGGGACCATATTTCTTTTGTTTCCATACAACCGACATGGCATAGGTTATCCTATCAACAACCAGGAGCAAAATCGACTCGGAATGAAGATAAAAAAGTTACAGCATCAACTTCAGAAGGGGATAACAAAGTCTCTGACTAAACTTCAGGAATGGATACGCGTTCTCGGTACACTAGACTACCGCATTTTGTGTAGAGACCGAGGCGGAATCGGATCACTTCGCGATCTAAAATACGTTGCTTTATCCTATATTTTGGGCAAGAGGCTATTTCCGCAACTCGAACTCCTGATCTCAAGGTCACAAAACAACAACCTCACTAGGTGATCGAGAGCGGGCTTCAGAAGTGGACAACAAAGTTTAATTACTATGCGAACTATTTGCCAGCAAAATTACTTAGTGCGATGATTGAAACGATTATTATCTCCATTATTATTGTGAAATTACTTAGTGTGGTGGTGTGCTGTCTATAAAACACTCACATAGTGCAAGTTGACCTAGCAACTATATAATTGGTCTTTTAGTGAATCATGTAAAAAATTTTAGGTAAAGCTGCATACATCAGATTGCAAATCAATTCGTTCTTTTTTTGAACCATGTGCAAAACGCAAGACCCTAGTGCACCGGAAACGCGGTTTCTTCTACTAGTTTATCATCTTGACGAAGATTGAGAAAATTTGGTGAAGGTTGTTAGAAGGTTGTAAAGGATTTCTCTGTTATCCTTGGTGGAAGTCTCGCACTCTCTCATCAGATTTTGTGAAGAGAAAATTTTAAAATACTTTAAGACATTTAAAATGTATTTAAAACGTTTGATATATATGTTTTTATAAGAACTTACCCAACAAGCCACATACATTTAGGTATATTGAAATACTGTAAATTTTAAAATACTAAGGCAGACATAACAACATCCGGTTGGCAAGGTATCATAGACATGTTATTCATAATTTTTTTTTAAAAGAGAAACTAAATTACGATCGAACATCTGGTAAATGGTGAATCACTAGGTCAACAATTTCGTTCTATTTATTAACATTATTTCATAATCGATCCAACATAAATTTGTTGAAGGAATCATGGGAACTTTGTTTGTTTTTATTGCGGTTGATGCTTTTTTTAATGCAATATTTTTTTTTTCTCCTAAATAAAATACCAAAACTTTGGGTAGTTACATCAAATATATTACGAAAATGGAAAGTTCCCACAATAAACAATATAAAAAGTGTGAGCAATATGGAAGCTAAGAAAACAAGAGAACTCACCATTCATAAGCTAAACTCATCCTTCATAAGGTAGGATTAGCATCATCACTTACAAGCTAAATGTATGTATGTACTGGGGTGGTGGCGCAGTTGGCTAGCGCGTAGGTCTCATAGCTTCGAGTTATCCTGAGGTCGAGAGTTCGAGCCTCTCTCACCCCAAATGTATGTATGTACTTATATTCATAAGCTAGGATTAGAATCATATATATATATATATATATATATATATATATATATATATATATATATGTACGTACGTACTTATTTATACACACAAGAAATGTGTGTGTATAATGTATGGGCCAAGTCGGAGCTTCAGGCCCCGGTGGAGCAGAACAGATACGAAAATATCTAACTTGTTCGGGTTTTGGGATGTGAAGGATTTAAATATTTTTGGAGCGGCTCGGATTCAAATTTAATCCAAACTCATCCTAACCCACATATTTGTCTTTAATTTAGATTTAGATATAAATGGTATTGTACCACTTCATAATTTGTAAAGCTAAATCACATCCACTAATTTAACTAAATATTTATAAAAACGTTATCAAACACCTCTTGATGTTTTAAAACGCTTAATACAAGAGTTGAGTAGTATTATGAAATTGTCCCTTTAATCTAATAGGCATGGCTGGGTCATTGTCCCAACCGGTTGAACCGCCAAGTCAGCACATCAGCACATGTCAAAGCAGTTCAATATTTACACGCCCTCAAGATATAACTCAGTTGGTACTTGAGTCGGAATTTGATTCAAGATGTGAAGAGTTCGAATCCAGAGACACGTATAGTGTGGATGTCCACTGCTGCTAGACCGAAGGCCTGGTTTGTAGAGGGGCCTTGTATAGGTCACCGTGTAAGTCTTCACCCAACTTAGGAGACCGCTAAACTCCTGATTTACATCATCTACAATTTTCCTTAAGATTGGAGCGGTAGGATCCTTCAAGGCTAAAGAATGCCCTTTTCTTCCAAGTTCAATATTTACACGGCCTAATAGGCCAAGTGGTCCAGTTGGGTTGTTGGAGACTGGGTCAACTAGCTTGACCGTCAGTTTTATAGTAAATAACAACTTCGAAGCAACATGGAACTCTTTGTAATAGTTGAAGTAAACAACGCCATCTCTGATACCAATTGAAGTAAACAACGGATTCAAAACACAACACACGTGCACATACAAAACATAACTCGCTTTTGTATTATTTGGAAAATAACTCAAAACCGAACAACTAAACTAGGCACCTTTGCATTCGCCGGCTGCCCCCCTTTTATAGACTAAACTTGTCTAAACTAAACCTAAACCCTATAGGAATAGATAACTACCATTATGGAAACATACCATATCCAACCTCCTAACATATAGGAAACTTATAATCCTAGTATAACAAGGAAATTAACCAACAATAGTAATGCCATATGATAAATGGATGAAATTATTGGGTTATTTGGCGTAACTTATGTGTTTTTATATTGCTAGATAATAGAAAAGTTACCCAAGTTATAGTAAAATAACATTAGTTTGTGGCTCTTTAATATCTAGAATAACTTCTTCCAATTTACTCATTTTGTTCCAAAAATATTATCTTATTTTCCTGTTTGGTATATTTTCATCTTTTTAAAAGTAGAAATATATTTGTAGTCACTAACTGTTAAATTATTCCTATCATGTGATTTTTCTCTAGTTTAGTCTAATTAACCAATCACACGTAAAAGAGGAACAGCGACGTGAAACGTTTGACTTTTTAAATTATACTTAGATTAAATTATGACAAAAATTTTAGGAGGAAGCAATTGATATCATCTTCCTCTCCTAATCAGGGTTACATTTGTATAAGGAATTGATCGGATGATTCTCCAGCTCACCTATTAGCTAAATGGGAATTGCATTTGTTTCCGGTTGTGTTATGATGTAGTGATTTTTTTCATGTTATATGAACTTCTCTTTCTCTTTTGAATGTGGCTTGAATAAGACGGCCGGCTGGCTTTATATATCATCGTCCAAATTTGAGGGTTATCGTATTGAAGTTATCGCAATGGAAATTCTACGATTAGTAAATGACAACTTATATAATTGATAAATATGTAGTTGGCCCACTTAAAATACCTATATATATATATATATATATATATATATATATATATATGTGTGTGTGTGTGTGTGTGTGTGTGTGTGTGTGTATGTGTGTGTGTATATGTATGTATGTATGTATATGTATATATATAGACACACACTCGTTTTGTCACTAAACTAATCTTTGTTTATGTTTTTAGATAAACGTTTGAGGCTATATCTCAATTAGCTATCAGGGTGCTCCAACAGGGGAACCTATTAAAAAAATATATATTCCCTCCTTTTCATTTTCTTAGTCCGGTTTGAGAAATCATTTAATGTATTATCTGATAATTAAAACTGTGGATAATTTTCATTTTTACCTTTTGATGCAACACTTATTTGTCATGAATAAATTTTTTTATTAGTTGCTTAAAAAATCAAATTTAAAACTAAATATAAATTAGTTGGTTATTTATAGAAAGTTGACAAGATTTCAAAACATTCAAATGATTATAGAACTAACAAATAGCATTGGGCTGGAGTGGTGGAGCTTTCAGTGTCAGATATGACATTTTGCTCCAATAAATAGGACGATGGGAGTATGATTTGACACTCTATAAACTATTATAATAATAGTTTTGGATTTGAGGTCCATCATGTTACCATGACTATAAGTTGCATCAAATGAACCTCACCAATCTCATGCTCTTGCTGTTTCTTGCTCTGTGAACCTGAAAATTCTTCATTTTTCACGTCTAATAGTCGAACATTAAACTATAGAGAAACGTACTCTTTTACTAGCGATAATCATGTTCTTTCTTTATACGTGCTGCATAATGAATTTAAAGTTAAACTATCCTATTTGATCAAAAACAAAATAATAAAAATCAGAAGCCTTCCCCCAAGCTCCTCTTGAAGAGCAAGACTTGGCCAATCTTACCACTCTCTGTTTAAGATTCTTGTGTCCATGCTTCCTCCCTTCTGAAGCAACTTTCATAATATCAACTTTGACCAAATGATGATCGGATGTGCCTTTCGAGGAAACGACTGAGTATGATCCAGGCATAAACTTGTAAGGAAGCCCTGGTGAGGCAAGAATGTAATCCACGCGTGTCCCATATTTACATGTACCCTGCACACCTGTTTCAGCATAAAAGATTTCAAGATCACATCATATATCATGTATGTAGCATAGCTAACGTTCCCTGTAAACATATGAATACAGAGAATTGGATATCAAAATGCTTACTTTGGCCTCTGGCAATCATGACCACTGGCTCACATTCTCCTGGATAGTCCTTTGCATCAACGTATTGCTTTTCCTTCAAGAAGTCTGTCACCTCTGCCTTCGGTGTTGGTTTTCCTATCTCCTCAAAATACTGTAAATATATACATAAATTGATAAATTTATGTTTCGTGATAGAAAAATCTTATTTCATTAATTTCACAGTACATGTACAATCCCTACTTATAATACATATTAGGTCAAGGTTATGGATGGGATTTGACTTTGATATCAAGTCCCTTAATCTCTGCTCAATCATATATTCTGACACCCCCTCAAGTTGTGTAGTGGAATCAACAATACTCAACTCGCATGATGCTGCATCAAATATCAGTGACTACCTTCATGAGAATGTTCGCTAGCTGATCTTCAGGACCTTGCAAATGGAATCACAACAAAACCTTCTCCAAGTTTCTCTTTAATAAAATGTCTATCCACCTCCACATGTTTGGTCCAGTCGTGCTGCACCGAATTCTTAGAAATGCTTATCACTGTCTTGTTATTGCACATTAATTGAGTCAGTAATCTCGGAGGAAACTCAATCTCATGCATTAACTTCTTCAGCCAGAAGATCTCCATAGCACCATTCGCAATCCCCGGAATTCAACTTCTGTACTAGATAACGCCACAACCTTCTGTTTTTTTGCTTCTCCATATGACCAAATTGCCTTCGACCACAACGAAGTATCCTGAAGTCGACCTTCTATCATTAGGATTGCCCGTTCAATCAGCATCGGTATAAACTTCACGTCTAGGAGTCCACGTCCTTCAAACATTATTCCCCTTCCTACTATCCATTTTAGGTATCTCACTATTCTCATAGCAGTTTTCTTGTGTTCTTTCCGTGGCTGGTGTATGAACTGACTCAATACTCCAACGGCATAAGTAATTCAGGTCTTGTATGTGAAAGATAAAAATATATTTACTAAAAGTCTGTCGTATAGATATATTTTACTACAAGTCTCTCGTACTGTTTTTATTTTCCACTGAAGCCCCTTACTGAATCTACGGCTTATGATTTACCACAATTGGAGTATCATTGGATTTACAGTCCATCATTACGACCTCAGTCAATAATGCAAAATGTATTTCTGTTTGAGATTGGATCCCTCTCCCTGAGTTGAATGTGTTCTTGATCGTCAATCATCTTGCAATCCCCAAAGATATGTGTAAATCGACTGTGGAGATCGATTTAAGAATGTTTATCTGCTTCTCCTCCCGTCGGACAACGGCATACGCTGCCTCTATTGGCGTCAGTGGCTCCCGCTTCAGAATCTCTCTTTACCATTTTAAGCTTGTCATCTAGGACTGTCAAAACTGAAAGTCTATGTTCTTGAATTTTTCAGTTATAGATTCCTGTGTCTTTAGGATCCTTCCGGTCAATCATCGTCCAAATGTATTGGAATTCATTCCATCACTCTTCCAGGATATCTGTCTCTTGCCGAATCGAATTTGCTTTGTTATGCAAGTTAATGAATTGCAATTCATCTGTACTGGACCCATACGTGGCGAACAATCCGTCCGATAGGGCCTTTAGGGTAATGAGATATGTTGTTCATGAGATTGATATCAATATTTTGAATCAACCTATGAAAACGCATTGGTCATCCTGTTTTCCACCTCTGTAAGCTCTGTTACTGAGGGGGTGGAGGAACCCCTGTGATACGTGAGCCCCTCCCCTACCACCGATCGCTTGTATATTAAGGTTGTCTATAATGCATAGTGTTATAACCGGATATTCTTAAAAAAAAAAAAAGAAGATAAATAAGAAATAATAGAAGATATCTAAATTCACAAATCTTATCCCTCCCCTTAAATTAACCCTTATCTTTCCCTCAAATCTCTCCCTCTCATATTAAACTCTCATTAACCCTAATCTCTCCCCCTCACTCTCTCAAATTTCGACAGCCACCTCTTCCCCCTCTCCTCTCTCAATTTTCGGCTAAGGAGGAAAAGGGAAGGAAAAGAAGGATCCTTGATCCAAGATTCAAGAGAAGGAGGATCAAGCGCTCTCAAGATCATCACAACCTTTCTATATCAATCACTTCTCGCTAGGAATCGAGGTAGGTGCATATTCATTATTTCCTCAAAACGGTATGAAGGCTTGCATAGGCAAAAGGGTATTCTTTTATGTGTTGTGGATGTCGTTAGTCCTTGATTTTATTTGGATCTTATGATATGCGCAACATGCTTATTTTCCGTTATATGTTTCTTGATTCAACGTGATCTTGTTGTTGTATGGTTCGTTGTGACTTGGGGTTGTAAGGTCTTGATGCGAGTATGGATATGTGGGATGGGGGAAAGGTTGTTTGGGATTGGATGGAAGGATTGCATAAATTTCAGAATGAGAGTTCTGAAATTCGGGGACATCGATCGATTGACGTCCAGAGGCTGAGGGTTCGATGTGCCTCAGATGGACATCGATCGATCGACGTCCAGAGGGTGAGAGATCGATGTGCCTCAGATGGACATCGATCGATCGACGTCAACTGAGTGAGGGTTCGATGTGCCTCAGAACCACGTCGATCGATCGACGTCCCATGGCTGAGGGTTCGACGTGCCTCAGAACCACGTCGAACGATCGACGTCAGAGGATGACGTCTCACTGTTTTCTTCCCTTTCCTTGCATTCATGGCACGTGCATTGCATGAGGTACCCATTGTCTGAGGGTGTGCGTGTTCGGAGGATACGTAGTGCCTATAGGGCGTGGGGGCCGTGATGATACACAGCGTCGGTCGGGCGTGGGTGTCATGTGATACGCAGCGTCTATAGGGCGTGGGTGTCGTAGGATACGCAGCGTCTATAGGGCGTGGGTGTCATGAGATACGCAGCGTCTATAGAGGCGTGGGTGCCGTACGATACACAGCGTCTATAGGGCGTGGGTGTCCAGAACGGCAAGTGGTGGCTAGAGACCATGACGCTGGAACTAGGTCCCGGGAGCATGCATTGCATATAGGCCTAGGAGCATATTGCCTGACATGTTGCTAGTTGCGTGTGACACGTTATGTGAGCATGCATCACGTACTTGCGCATGCATCTTGTGTGGATTGTTTATTTCCGTATAAGCCATGTCATGTAGTTTATGTGAGTACGTGGAGTGTCTTACCTTCCGGTTGTATGCTATCTGTTCTATGTGGTTACGTGGAGATATCGTTTTGGGTATGTGAGTTTTTGTACTGTTTTGAGAGGCACCTACTGGGTGATTACCATCACTCACACCTACTATTCCTATGTAGCCGAGACAGAGTATGACTATATCTTCGTCGAGGATGAGTCCGATACTGTGGAATGGGCCGAGTGACTCGTAGATACGACTGCGGCAAGGATGGAGACAGGCTTTTTGTGATGCTTTGGGGTGACACGGACATTTATTTTAATATTCAGTATTACTTCGAAAACAATTTCATGTTTGATAAATTTAGACATTTGACTTTGATTTGTAAGGCCGGTCAGCCTAGACTTTCCATCGTTATTTTCTTAAAGTTATTTAATTTCGGAATTAGAAAATTGACTTATCGTTTCCGCAGAAGGAAAAAGGAAAATTTTTCTATGTCGGCACTTGACGTGTAGCAGGTTGATGTGACGCCTAGTATTCTCCTGAGTGAGATACGGCGGGTGCACCGTGTCCGAGGTGGAGCTCGGGAGCGGGGCGCTACACATAGTTATCTCCGTCTATTTGATTCTAAGGGTCAAAATCTTGAAATTGGTTTGGGGTTTGTGCTCTGTAGGCTGTTTCGGAGTAAAATTGCTAGTTAGAGTGTAAATTTATCAGGGATCTTTCCCGTATTTGGTTTATCTTCGGAATACTACTAGAACTTAACGCAATTTGTTTGTTTATAGGCTGTGTACGGTTAACGGCTGCGGTTTTGCTTGGACAGAGTGTGAATGGTTGGGTTTTGGTCTTCTGTGTCAACAAAGGTAAGTTTTGGGACTATGATGACTCTGATTCTGAGTCTCGCGTTTCGGTTGGCTTTGTAATTCGGCTACTGGATCTGTTGTTTGGCTATTGTTTCTGTTGGTGGTGTTAGTTTGTAGTTGATAATATGAAGTGGATAGCTGTGTGTTGATGCTTTGTCCGGGGATGGCCAATTGGCTAAGAAAGGTGATTGTTGGACGATAATGATTATTTTTTCTAAGTCCCTTGGATCAAGCAACTTGTCTCATACCATGATAGATTTAGGTTTGGTGAATGAAAAACTTATTTTATTAACTTCTTAGTACATGTACAATCCTTATAATACAGATTAGGTCAAGATACAACAAATAGAAAGAGTGTTCTTTTTAAAGTTGATATTTGATTTATTAATATCAAATTTTTTAATCCCGCTCAATCATATATTCTAACATAAACAAAAGAGATTAGTTTGCATTCTTAACTCCTAAGCTTTAGAAACCAAAGTCAGAAATTTACTCAGTTTTCATTGTACCTTGACTATATTGGTCCATCTTTCTGTCGAATAGTCTGAACAATCCAGAGAGTTGAGGCCTCCTGCCAATATATGAGGATGATCGCTCGAACGCATAATCGCATTAATCTGTTTCATCCTCCAAGACTCGTCTAAATGATCGAGTTGAGTACAATAGAAGTTTAGCAGCCCTGCCCAAGGGATTTCAATTGTTGCCTTCAGTACATTCCTACCAATACACATCAAACTGTCACATTTCAAAATTTATCGCGGTTCAAGAGCAACAACGCGTAAAAGAAAATGAAATAGAAATATGTATAGAGTGATGTATAAGCTCTACCCACATATATTAGACGTAGGCGCTGTTTATATGGTTTAAGTTGTTAGAATCTGTAATCTGAACAAGTGTACAGTGTGTGTTCGGCTAAATGGGCAAAAAATGCAAGCAAAACCAAGGCGAGTCTAAAGACTCTGTCCTTAAGACGAATTGCTCCGGTATACTGTGTCCAACCGGATGGAACAAACGTCTCCCAGGATACAACGGCAAACAGTTCACACGAGCGGTATTGCAACGTAGGAACTCATTCGAACCTGTTAAGCGCTCTGACTTCACGATCACTGTAAGGAATGAATGCAATGCAGCAGTATGTATGCAATGGGACAAAACAGAAGAAATTCGCTGGGTTAAGAGGTCTGGAGAAACAGGCCTTTAAATAGAGAAAGGAAATAGCAGCAGTTTTCGATCTCAGCCGTTGGATCTGGCGGTTTTTATCCACAACCGTTAGATCGACGGTTTTAAACGTGGACCGTCGGATCTGACGGTTTTCATCCAGAGCCGTTAGATCAAAAACCGCGACGGTTTTAAATGTAGACCGTCGGATCTAACGGTCTTCGATCTCGGCCGTTAGATCATAAACCGCAGCGGTTTTCATCTACAGCCGTTAGATCATAAACCGTTGATAAATCTCAGCCTTTGGATCGTAATACGCGTCAACTTTTAATCTCAGCCTTTAGATCTTCTCAGAATTTTATTGGCCATACGATTAAGAGAATTATTTTCCTGAAAAATTCTCCAAAAAGATAAGAACAGGCCACGAAGCCACGAAGCCACGAGCCGAGCCGGCCGGACGGGCGGCGGCGCGTGTGGTGAACCTTGCCTGAGCTGCGTCCTGACTCCGTCAAAAACTTCTCATGCCCAAGGGCACATTTTAGAAAGCTCCAACTTGAGCTTTATATGGTGGCCCTTTCATCTCAAATAATCAATGTGGTATTCCACTTAAGAGGTGATGTGTTCACTCCTCAAGAGGCCATATCACCTCTTTTCCAATTTCCTTCTAATTTTACTCCAACTTTGAGCATTAATTTCTCATTCACCCGGTATCGGAATCGAGTGATTCAAAAGGCTAAAGTCATCTACTTGTTACGTAGATAATTTAGAAATTATTAGTTTTCGTTTTTGATTAACGAACACTAATCATAATTAAGCTCAAAGTATGGTGGTTGTCAACTTTTGACAAACCCACTTGCCATCCAAACTTTTCCTATTTCCATTTCTCCAACATAAGTTACTGAATAGAACATGTAGGTCAGCATGTGGACCTACAAGTAGGCCTATTGTATGGGTCCTATCCTCTCGATGCTTTGATTTATCTGGTTAATATTATCATTTTAAACAAAAAAAAAATGAAATTGAAATGTGGGCATCAAATGTTAGCAAGGAAACTTAGGTTCTTGAACTACCTGAAATCTTTGTCATCATATATCCTTTGAACCTTCCAGTTCTTGATTGGCCATTTGGACAAAATAGCATTCCCATACTCAGGAGCCCAGCTCTCGGCGAAAACATAGTTCATACCCAAGGCTTCAGCCAATTCAGACAAGGGACTCATGTCTCTTTCTTCCTCAGCTTTTACATCTTGTAAAGCTAGAACATCAGCATCCACTTCTTTGAGCACATCAAATATTGTCTTGCAACCAATCAGGCCACAGCTACTCATCCAATTACCCATTCCACCAGGAAAGCATATAGGAGACCTCATTGCAGCAAGATTATTGTTTTTAATAGTTGAATTCTCAATCTTTGTTGAGGAATCATCAACCGTGATAACCACCTTGTCCTGAGATAATGAGATTTCATTCTCAGGAAGATTAATTGAGACTCTGTGTTTTGCTTTGCTCAGGTTGTTTGGAACAGAAGTATGATTAGGACTACCATCAGAGACAGGCAGGGGAGATTGTTTTAGAATACCTTTTGGCTGAGTATTCGAGGAATTCGAATCCTGATCAATGAAAACAAATGATTTTTCAGCATCAGAAACAGCTGGAGCAAGTGTAAACAAGGCAGCATTGAATGTGGCAATGCGTATCGGCTTCTCGGCAACTAATCCCAGAATTTTGTGATTTGTATGGTTTGGAGATCTAATATTTGCTTTTCTATTAGGATGGCCTTTTGGGTTCAGATTCCCGAACCTCCTGATCACAAATTTAGGCTTTGGATGCCTCCAAAGCAGCCATCTTATTCTTGAACGAAGGCGGCGAATTCGGGTGCCAAAGATCTTGAACATGTTAGACTGCTGCTTGTAAGAAATGGGCTCTGCAGCTTTTTCTTATTGCATGGAGAGCTTCTTCTATGATCAGTAAATGAATTGATCAGAACACTTTTTTTTTATACTTGTTAGGCCTTTCTTAGTACAAGATAGAAATGAAAGAGATGGTCATGGTTTTTCTCGAAGTCTTAACTAATAGAATATTATCATGCTTATCATATGACATGACATGTATATACGTCTGTTTCCCAATTTTCAAGCGTTCAAGATTAATTATGTGGTACATGCATGTTACAACTAAGTCAAGAAATATAAAGTTTTAACTGGATTAATTTGGAAATATTGAATTGGAAGGACCCAAATGTTTTTCTAGACTGGGTTTGGGGGAACATCTTGTGTTTCTATTGTTTTAAAACAAAAACAAAAAAAAAAAAGAAATAGAATGCTCTGTTTTTGGATATTTTTTGAATACATTGTACGTCTCAATCTTAAACTAACTGAACTATTAATGGAATATCATAAAATTTGGGATGTGAAATAACATTATAATGTGGTTGTGGCACCATATTATCACTTTGTGAATTACTAGGTTTTTTTTATAACCTAAAGAACGTTTCCGGTGCACTAGGTTCTCGCGTTTGCGTAAGGTCCGAAAAGGGGCGGGATCGTTTCGCAATATGATATACACAACCTTACCCTACAATTTGTGCAAGAGGCTGATTCTGCAGCTCGAACCCATGATCTCAAAATCATAAAACAGCAATCTTACTAGTTGATCCAAAGCTCGCTCTCTTATTTTTTATATCCTAATATAATATAACATGATTCAGTCTTCAGCTCAAACTACTGCAAATATATATTTGTTTCCCATTTAGTATAGTGATTTACTTTCATATAGTACGGTGGTTCTTCCCAATTAGCATAATAGTTTATTTGGTTTATTCCAGTATTATAGTGATTTATCTTATCGGCATTGTAGCATGTATATGTATTCATATACCAAATAAAAAGATATATATTCTTATAGTAACGTTTTTGAGCTTAGTATTTGAATATATATATATATTAAAAAATTAGGGGGAATCGAACTCGAGACTCAAGAATAGGATAAATGCTACTCAACCACTAGACTTAAACGTTTTTCGCTGAATATATATATATATAATCATATATGGATCGCGTGTTTGTATAACAGAATTGAACTATTCCTAGAGTGATATCAGCTTGGGAGGCATGACTTGAATGATGAATGAGATAAAGAC